>VZQC01003012.1:1216906-1256710 GCA_009823505.1 Rhizomys pruinosus | reverse complement strand
CTTAAGTAAACAATCATATCATCAGCAAATAGGGATAGTTTGACTTCCTCTTTTCCAATTAGTACTCCTTTAATATCCTTTTCTTGCCTTATTGCTCTAGCAAGTGTTTCAAGCACTATATTGAAGAGGAGTGGTGATAGGGGGCAGCCTTGCCGAGTTCCTACCTTTAAAGGGAATGTTTCTGTCATTTCCCCATTTAGGATGATATTGGCTGTGGGTTTCCTGTATATGGCTTTGATTACATTGAGGAATGATCCCTCCAATCCAATTCCTTCTAGGACTTTAAGCATGAAGGGATGCTGGATTTTGTCAAAAGCTTTTTCAGCATCAATTGAGATGATGGTGTGGTTTTTCTCTTTCATTCCATTTATGTGTTTGATGATGTTTATTGATTTTCTTATGTTGAACCATCCCTGCATCTCTGGTAGGAATCCAACTTGGTCATGATGGATGATCTTCTTGATGTGGGTCTGTCTGCGATTTGCCAGTATCCTGTTTAGAATTTTGGCATCTGTGTTCATTAGGGAGATGGGTCTATAATTCTCCTTTTTAATTGTATCTTTGCCTGGTAACTTATCTAATTCTTGAATGTAGAGCACTGAGTGGAAAAAGTGTTGAGTCTGAGCACTGAATAAGTCAATTAGCATCAACCAATAAACTATGCGGTGGTTCTTTGGATCAGATTTTAAAGGAAAATGAAACTTATATACTGTCTCCTTGCCATACACAAATACATGAGAAAAAAAACCCTTATGCAAATAAGTATAGAGAATGTCACTGTTATTTGATGAAAGAACAATAAAGTGAACTTTGTAGTCTATAAAGTAACTATTAAATCATTCAAAAATGTTTCTATCAAAAATTAACTTATAAACTCCTAAGAAACTTTTTTTTTGTCTGCTTATTTGAATATCAGTGATTTGGAGCCATTGCTAAACATATGATCCTCAAATTAGTTCCATTAATATCTTTTAATCAGTATTTTTCTTAAATATTATTATAATTTATATGCCTTGAATGTTTTATGAACAAATGTACCTAGATGATCCAATGGTAACAGAGGTAATTTCCAGGGAAGATGGGTATTTTTTACACGCTTGAAATAATGAAAGAAAGCAGGCCACAAGGTAGAAGACAAATAAGATCTGACCTTATCACCACAGAGAGATTCAATGAGAGCATCAGCCTCTTCCATCCTGCCGTACATCACCAATGCAATGCCAACTGCCAGACCACGCAGAATCTTTTCATGTTGAGTTTCCTGTGCATAGCCAACCATGTCCTCAATAGCCTGGGCATTTTTAGAGCCCAACATAACCAAACCTAAGGCGAGACCAGCTGCTTCTCCTACAGGGAAAGGAATAATACAGTAAGAGTTATGTTTATAAAGTCAATAAAATATACCCAACTGAATGTAGCACTTATTAACATCAATTATCAAAACACTATTAGCTTATGACAGCAATTAAAAAAAAAAATCTAACAAAAGAAGAGAGTGCATATGGAAGTAATCTATATGTTTATAGGTATTTTCCTTTTAAATCTTGATAGTATACATCATGGACTCTTGTAAAGTCAAAGTGACATTATGGCAACATTTTTTTCCTCATTATCACCATAGAATTTCCTATGTGCACAAGTCATTTCTGTAAGGGCACACACATAAGCCATTTTAGAAAGCCAGTGTGTCAAAAAAATAAGATAAATCTGCCAAATGGAACAAATTCCACTCTCTCTTTAAACAGATTAGATTTAGCATCAGCCCCTCTAACATTCCCACCAATGCCTACAGAAAGACCACATAATCTCAAGTTTTTTTTTTAAGGAGGCTATAAAAAAGTATGGACAAAAAATTATATTAGTTTATCCCAAAGTTTGTTATCTTCAATAGCAAATGCTTACCTGTCACAGCATCATCCTGATAGAGGTTTGTTTTCAACAAATCATATACATCCTGACGTGCAGTTCCCATGGCAGCCAAACCAAGGCCCAGGCTGCCTCCATGTCTAACAATCTAGGGAAAAAGCACTGGCTCCATTATTCTGGTATATGGTACTTAAAATTTGAGCTTTAGGGGCTGGAGATATGGCCTAGTGGTTAAGAGCACCAACTGCTCTTGTAGAGGACCCGGTTTGATCCCCAGCACCCACATGGCGGCTGAGAACCATCTTTAACTCCAGTTCCAGGGGAATCCGACACCCTCTTCTGACCTCCGCGGCATTGCACAACACGGGTGCACAAACCCACATGCAGACAGTACATTCATACACATAAAATAGAAATAAAATTAAAAAAAATTAAAAATTTGAGCTTTAATTTTAACACACACACAGATACACAGAGTCACACACAAAGGCTTCAGCAAGACCCTAAAACTAAAAAAACCAAAAAAACCAAAAAAACAAAACCAAACAAACCAAACGAACCAAATGAACCAACCAACCAACCAACAGAAAAACCCATAAATTTCCAAATTATTGTGAGAATAGTACCATTTTTGGTATTCCCAAATCCTATAAAACCTATTCACTGAAATAATTAAGCAAATATAACTCCCTAGACTTTTAAATAATGGGAATTTGGTATTTCATTTTAATACTTACATCATTGCTGGCATTCTTAAGCTGATTAAGGAGATAGTCAATTATGTCACCACCATGATTAGCATGAATGAGACCTAATGCATAGAGGCCTCCACCTTCCTGATAGGCTGATCCTGGGGAAGTGTCCTTGGGAAGGTATGTTGCCATTAACTGTAATGCTTCCTTCTCATGACCCTGTAAATATGAGCCACAAAGAAGTAAGGAGAAGGGAGGGAAAGAGACAGTATTTCTACAGTTTCTGTCTTTCCACAGAATCCCCAAGAGCAGTAACAGCAAGCTATCGTCCAAACAACTCCATCACTCAAGTGAAGAGTCTTAAGAGGGTTAGCCATACCCTGGTTAGCAAACACTGTGAATGCTTCTACTCTTTTCTTTGTTTTACAGGATTTTCCGAAATTCATGTGACTACACAACAATTCACCCACTGCAAAATGGCTTAGTCTTCATAGGAAAAGAATTTCTGAAATCTTTTATTAGAAAAGAAACACATTATTTTAGTACCTTCTTTACTTCATCTTTCGCTGTGAAATGATTTATCAGACATAACAAAATATATTTGTTGATGGATTATAACACACTTTTTTTTTCTTTTTAGTTTTACCCTTTTTTTGGTATTTTTGAGACAGGGTCTCCCTTTTAGTAACAGGTGTCCTGGAGTTCACTCTGTAGACCAGGCTGGCCTTGAACCCACAGCGATCCACCTACCTCTGCCTCCTGAGTGCTGGGATTAAAGGCGTGCACCACCACGCCCGGCACAATACACTTTTATATTTCTTTTCTTTTTTTTTTTTTGGTCTTTTTCAGAAAGGGTCTCCCTTTAGTCCCAGCTGGTCTGGAGCTTGCTCTGTACGCCAGGCTGGCCTTGAACTCACAGAGATCTGCCTGCTTCTGCCTCCCGAATGCTGGGATTAAAGGCATGTGCCACCATGCCCAGCTTGTATTTCTTTTTCTTTTTTGTCTTTTTTGAGACAGGGTCTCCCTGTAGCCCCCAGCTGTCCTAGAACTCACTCTGTAGACCAGGCTGGCCTTGAACTCACAAAGATCCGCCTGCCTCTGCCTCCCGAGTGCTAGGATTAAAGGCATGCACCACCATGCCAGGCCCAGCTTATATTTCTTAACCCTAGAAAATTACTTTTATTCTGATGCCTAGTCACAACAAATAAAATATATTATTACCTTATGAATTACACCCAAACTGGCTGTGGCAGTAAATTTGGCCCAATTTGTGGCTCTAGCCAGCCATTCCAAATTATCTCTGTAAAACAAAAGCAACATGCAACGCTTGGCATTATGGATTCCTTCCTAAGTCGTCCCCTCCCCCCAAGGTCTAGAGGCTGGTCTTCCTGCTTCAGTCTCTCAAGCACTGGAATTACAGACATGTGCCACCTCACTCAGTTCTAAGTTGTTAACATTTTGAGGACATGACATATAATTCTACTTTGAAAATATATATATGGGTGCTGGAGAGATGGCTTAGAGGTTAAGAGCACTGACTTTACAGAGGACCAGGGTTTGAATCCCAGCACCCACATGGCAACTGTGTCTCAAAAAGACAAAATAAACAAATAAATAAATATTTAAAAAAAAATATATATATCCATAAATTTATTTTATCTTAAATTATTTCCTTCAAAAGCTTAGAAAGTAATAAAGATAATTAACTTTACCTTAAGTAAAATAAACTAAATATGAAACAAAAAATATATATAATATGCAAAATATAGTTTAAACTTCATGCTTGGCTGGCAGAAAAAGCTCTCCATATCCATCAGTTCAATCTGGCTTAAAAAACATTTTGGGGGCTGGAGAGATGGCTCAGCGGTTAAGAGAACCGACTGCTGTTGCAGAGGACCTGTGTTTGATTCCCAGCACCCACATGGTGGCTAAGAACCGTCTTTAAATCCAGTTCCGGGGGGATCTGACGCCCTCTTCTGACCTCTGTGGCAATGCATGACATGGGTGCACCAACCTACATGCAGACAGTACACTCATACACATAAAAAATAATAAATAAAAAAATTAAAAAAAATTTTTTTGGAGGTAGGAGAGATGGCTCAGCATTTAAAAGTGTACACTGCTCTTGCAGAGGACCATTCCTAACACCTAAGTGGAATAGCTGTCAACCACCTATAATTCTAGCTCCAGAGGACTGGATGTCTTCTCTGACCTCTGAGGATACCTATAATAACATGCACATATCCTCCCCATATACATATAATTAAAAACACCAATAACAACAACAAAACACAAAATCAAAATGGGATTCTCCAAGGATGTTACCTAAGAAACTGGTCACTGGTAGTCCCACAGTGCATAAATGAGTTTGCTATAACAGTTGCTGTATGACATACAGAATTTCGTACTGCATCCTACAGAAACAAATACAGATTTCTTTTATCTTATATACATATGTTCACACACATTCAGAAGCCCTACTTTGTGACAAAAAAACAACAAAAAACAAAAAAACAAAACAAAACCCAAAAAACCCCTGAGGTTTATATAAGAACTAAATAGCTAGTCTATAAAAACAAGAAAATCAAAGTTTTATTCACAGTCTTTTTTTGTTTTGAGACAGGGTTTCCCTTTAGTCCCTGCTGGCCTGAAACTCACTATGTAGACCAGACTAGCCTTGAACTCAAAGAGATCCACATGCTTCTGCCTGTGTTGGGATTAAAAGTGTGTGCCACCATGCCTGGCTTGCAGTCCTTTTTAAAAATTATTTTTATTATTTCTATTTTATATGTATGAGTGAATTGCCTGTATGTAGGTTGGTGCACCTGTGCCTTGCAATGCCTGAGGAGGTCAGAAAAGGGCATCAGATCCCCCTGGAACTGGAGTTAAGGACCATGAGACTGCTGGAATTCAACTTGCATACTGGGCATAACAGTAATAAACGAGCTGCTTGGCCCTGAAAATATTTTATGTGTTTATGTGTATGTGTGTATTCATGTGGGTGCACGTGTGCCTGTGCTCTATGTGAAGGCCAACATCAACCTCAGGGGACATTTCTCAAGAACCATCTTTCTTTGTTTTTTAAGACATGGTCTCTCATTGGCCTGGAGCTCACCAGGTAGGCTAGGATAGTTGGCTAGTAAGTCCCAGATACCCTCATGTCTCTGACTCCCCAGTGTTGGGATTATTATCAAGCACCAGTATGCTGCACCTTTTTAATGTAGGTTTTGAGGACTGAACTCAAGTTTTCATGTTTGCAAGATAAGCACTTTACTGACAGAGCTATCACTCTTCTCCTTTAAACATCTTTGAACTAAGTATGTAATCATACCTGTTCAAAAACTAAAATTTAATCATTAGGATCAGTAACTACAATATTTTAACAATAAAGAGTCTGCTCAAAGTTCAGGCTGAGTAGAAAACAAAGACACCTAAGGTACATTAATATAGTCATTGTGCTATCACATCCAACTGTTACATGACATATTAACATAAAAATGTGCTTACAATGAAACCTCACCATACTTCCCAACATGAAAATAGCACAAAAAATAGAAAATCAGACCTTGCTAATTCCCTTCCCTTCCAATAAGTAATTTATTTGTCCAATAACAACAGTTTTGCCCCTGCCAGGGGCACACTCCACATGTAAAGTAGATGCTCTCTCACTGAGCTACTCTCTCAGCTGCACTCACTGTTGTTTTTACAAGACTTTAAGATTTATTTCCTTGATTAGTAAGAAAATTTAAAACAAGAAATAAAAAACACTCCATTATGGATGCATTTCCTACCTTTGTGTTTTTTAGAATCATGAGGTCTGTGTTATTATTTCGTATGAGGAACTGTAGGTGTAACTCTATAGCCATTTCACCACTTAAGATTTTAATCATTTTCAATGTCTGGTCCTTGGGTTCTGGACTCTGCCAAAACAAGAATGAAAATTCAAATATTACTAAAACTCACTAAGCCAACTTTATCCTTCACCCTCAAACAAATGAAAAGTCTCAACAGACACATACACAGTCATACTGTAATGGTAGGAGCCAGAAAATGGAATTATCATTATATAATGATAAAATTATAAAATATTTTTATTTTATTACATACCACTTAAATAAAAATACTTAAAAAAATAAGGAAAGAATAAGATTTATTCTAAGGTAGCTCTTTAAAAATAATATATTTATATATTTATTTATTTAATTCGTGTGAGAATGTATGCCATACTGTGTGCGGGTAGGTATCCACAGAACTCAGAACAGGGTGTCAGATCCTCTGGAGTTGGAATTATAGGCAGCTGTGAGCTGCCCTAAAAAAAATCAAGTCCTGTGGAAGAGCAGCAAATACTCTTTTTGTAACTGGCATTGATCTCAGAGACCCACCTGCCTCTGCCTCCCAAGTGCTGGGATTAAAGGTGTACACACCATGCCCAGCTGTGGCAAGTGCTCCAAATCACTGAGCTATCTCTCCAGCTATCCAACGTAGCTCTTAATTGCAAAACAGTTTAACAATAAACAATACAATGGGAAATAGGCATTTTTCCTGCTTCCTGGTTGCCATGATGTGAGTGGTTGTGTTTCACCATGCCCTCCTCATCCTAATGAAGTGCAGTCACTAGAATCACAAACAATAGGATCCTATTTCTGATCTTGCTCTAGTATGAGGGATAAAATCTGGCCAATGAGTTCCTGTGCATGTCACTTCCAGGTTACTTGAATCTTCCTCTAACACAGATAGATAGATACCTAAGTGAGGAAAATGGCCAGTCTCCCTGCTGCCTACAATGGGCATGGAGAAAAAAGAACAAAAAAAACACATTTCATCCCCCCACCCAAAGGTGGGAGGGGGGAGGCCTGGGAATTTAGCAACTATGAGGCCCTGGGCCCTTGACACAGTAACAAAACAGGGAAAGAATAATTACTGACAGAATTTTGTAAATAGATACAATTTAAGCCTTAGGTGAGGAATTCCCTACTTACAGTTGAGAAAATTGAAAAGTACCTTTAATCTGTCTATACATAGGCTCTCATGAATTATCAAGACATCAAGACAACTCTCCCTTGAGGAAAACAGTTGAAATTTACATACCTGAGAATCAGAAACCTAAAAGCCCTGATAGAGAACATTTATGTCCAACTACTTTTTTATACACCACGAACATTAAAAACAGCATACACAGCCGGGCGTGGTGGTGCACACCTTTAATCCTAGAACTCGGGAGGCAGAGGCAGGCGGATCTTTGTGAGTTCAAAGCTAGCCTGGCCTACAGAGTGAATTTCAGGCCAGCTAGGGCTACAGGGAGACCCTGTCTCGAAAAGACCAAAAACAAAACAAAACAAAACAAAACAAAAAAAAAAACAGCATACACAGTAACCTGTTCCCTGAATGATAAAACGTTTTTTTCCCCTCACCTTTTTTAAGTTTTTGTTTGTTGACAGAGACCATTATTTGCTAAGTGCTTTGGGCAGGGGGTCAATTTTGAACACTGCTTTTTATCTCCCCTCCCCTCTCTCTCTAAAGACGGGGTCTCCCTGTTGTCCCAGCTGGCCTGGAATTTACTATGTAGACCGTGTTGACCTTGATTTCAGATCTGCCTATCTCTGTCTCCAAATGTTAGAATTAAACGTAGAAAAATCCTTTTTATAATTAAATGTGGGTTCACATTTAATATTAAGATTTCAAAGCCGGGCGTGGTGGCGCACGCCTTTAATCCTAGCACTTGGGAGGCAGAGGCAGGCGGATCTTTGTGAGTTCAAGGCCAGCCTGGTCTACAGAGTGAGTTCCAGGACAGCTGGGGCTACAGGGAGACCCTGTCTCAAAAAGACAAAAAAAAAAAAAAAAAAAAAAAAAAAAAAAGATTTCAAAAAAGTTAAAAAAAAGTAGGTATGTATCATTTATTTAACATGTCAGGCATGGTGGCACATTCCTTTAATCCTAGCACTCTGGAGGCAGAGGTAGGCTCTGTGTGCTCAAGGCCAGACTGGTCTACACAGTGAGTTCCAGGCTAGCCAGGGAAGGCCATACAGTGAGGTTTTTTGTTTTTGTTTTTTTTAAAGAATGCAGGAAAATAAATGTTAAACAACCTCAACTGCTAAAAGAACACTTACCACATCTGGTATCTTTCCGGCCAGTACACTGCCTGTCTTTTCTTCTGTTTCCATAGAATCACTAAAATAAAGTTAACAAAGAATCAATATTCCCAATAAATCTTCTCTAAATAGAATGTGCAGGCATGCAGGGCATGGTGGCGCACGCCTTTAATCCTAGCACTCAGGAGGCAAAGGCAGGCAGATTTTTGTGAGTTCAAGGCCAGCCTGGTCTACAGAGTTCCAGGACAGCTGGGGTTACAGGGAGACCCTGTCTCGAAAAGACCAAAAAAAAAGAAAAAGAATGTACAGGCAATATAGTTATATCTGAGTTATGATCTGAATTATGTCCAAATGAAATATTCTGAGAATAAAAAAAATAAAAAGAAGTTTGTTTCATGGGTATTATCAATGAGAAACAAGAAGATTCTAGCTTTTTTTTTTTTGTGTGTGTGTTTTTGAGACAGGGTCTCCCTGTAGCCCCAGCTGTCCTGAAACTCACTTTGTAGACCAGGCTGGCCTTGAACTCACAAAGATCCACCTGCCTCTGCCTCCCAAGTGCTAGGATTAAAGGTGTGTGCCACCATGCCTGGTGGTTCTAGCATTTTTTTTTTTTTAATTTTTTTTAATTAATTTTATTTATTTCTGTATGTGTATGAATGTACTGTCTGCATGCAAGTGTGTGCACCCGTGTCGTGCAATGCCGCGGAGGTCAGAAGAGGGTGTCGGATTCCCCTGGAACTGGAGTTCTCCTGGAATTGGAGTTTCAGACGGTTCTCGCCCGCCATGTGGGTGCTGGGGATCGAACCCGGGTCCTCTGTAAGAGCGGTCGGCACTCTTAACCGCTAGGCCATCTCTCCAGCCCCAGGTTCTAGCATTTTTAAGATGGAAGAAACATATTGAATTTCCCGCCATCATGGAGATGAATCACCACTAAAGATAAATGAAATAAGGACTAGGGAATTAAGTCTGATGCAGAAAAAGATACCATACCTGTCTTTCTCTGATCCTGGAACAGTACCCGTATTGGTAGATCCAGGCACAGAAGCGATAGGGGTGCCAACAGTTCGAAGATTCTGGATTACAGATGACAGAAACTGCTGGCTGGCACTTTCATACAAATCAAAACAAATCTGATAAGCCATCAGAAGGTTGTCTTCCTTTACCAGTTTTTCTAATATATCACTCACAGCCTGAGGATCATCTAAAAAAATTAAACACTGGAATGGAGATAAAGAACAAGCACACAGTAACTGAAAACTTTATAGGCAAGGTATTTAGAGCATGACAAATACTTCATGATACAGAAAACCTTAAAACACAAATGCTGGCAAACTAGAACACACTTAACTAGGCCACTATCTATTTTTGAACCACACTAAGTGAAGTTTTCCTGAAAAGGCCCCTGTTTTACATGAAATCCATACAAGCCCCATTCACAGATCCCAAGATTGTGTCTGGCAACAGCATTCAATATTAGCTGCTGAATGAATCTTCACTTCTTTCAATCTTATCTGTAAATTATAGGCCATGCTTCTTAATTTGTATTTTCTCTATTACCTTATTAGGTAAAATCATCCATTTGCTTTACACATATTGCGTTAAGCTAGACTAGAATAAGGGTGAGCAAAGAGATTTCAATAAATTTCTCTTACTACTGTTATACTCTGCCATTATATTTTATTAAAATTATCCTTTAATAAAGGATTTCTCATTTAAAAACTTAATTTTTTTATTCTATCTTAAGTAGCAAGTCAGTCAATTTCAATATAAACATATAATCAAAGTTATCACAAATTAAGAACAAGAAATAATGGAAACAATGTGAATGACTAGTAATAAGGCAACACTTAAGGTAAAGGATGCATACTGGATAACCACTACAAGTCAAGTAGGAGTTCAATGAGAGGTTGTAAAATGGGCTGGAGAGACAGCTCAGCATCGACTGCTCTCAGAGAGGAACTGGGTTCGGTTCTAGCAGCCACATGAGGTCTAACACCCATCTGTAACATCAGTTCCAGGGGATCTGAAGCCTTCTTCTAGCCTCGATGGGCACCTCATATCATGGGTACATCATATCATGGGTGTACTTACATACATTGAAGCAAAACATTGATACACTTAAAAATAAATTAAAAAAAAAAAAACTTTGTAAAGAATGAGAACATGGGCCAGGTGTGGTGGTGCATGTCTTTAATCCCAGCACTCAGGAGGCAGAGGCGGGCAGATATCTGTGAGTCCAAGGCCAGCCTGGTCTCCATAGAGAGCTCCGGGCCAGCTGGGACTAATGGGAGACCCTGTCTCAAAAAAAAAAAAAAAAAAGAGAACATGGAAAAGTCTTAAAGTTGGAGTCTTTTAAAGTATCAAATCCATATAACTGATACTAGTTGCCTAAAGGGCTGTAGTCCCAGGTGGCCTGGAAGTCACTCTGTAGACCAGGCTGTCCTTGAACTCACAGAGATCTGCCTGCCTCTGCCTCCTGAGTGCTAGGATTAAAGGCATGCGTCACCATGCCCGCCTTAAAGACGGTTTTTAGTTGCCATGTGAGTGCTGGGAATCATACCCAGTCCCAAGTCCTCTGCAAGAGCAGTTGGCGCTCTTAACCACTGACCCATCTCTCCAGTCTCAGTTCTTTTTGAATTACAAAAATTTTTGAATGTATCACCTAGTAAAAGTGTACTTTAAAAATGTACTTTTTCACCGGGCATGGTGATGCACGCCTTTAATCCTAGCACTTGGGAGGCAGAGGCAGGCGGATCTTTGTGAGTTCAAGGCCAGCCTGGTCTACAGAGCAAGTTCCAGGACAGCTGGGGCTACAGGGAGACCCTGTCTCAAAAAGACCAAAAAAAAAAAGTACAGTTTCAAGTCTGATTCTATAAAAAAAAGTACAGTAAATCTTTAAAGACTACCAAAAAAAAAGGAATGAAACACCTAAAAGAAATAAAATTGTCCATAAGGAAAGATGGTGAGACAGAAAGGGCAAGGAACTGCCATCATATGAGTGTTTGAAATTTATTTTAAAACTATTAAAATTTAGAAACAAAACTCCAAAAGTACATATAAAGAAAAGTAGAAGGAAGTACATTAAATATTAAATTGATTTTTGAGTGACATAAAAAAAAATCAACTTAGCCAGGTGTGATGGCCCATACCTTTAATCCTAGCACTCAGGAGGCAGAGGCAGGCAGATTTCTGTGAGTTCAAGGCCAGCCTGGTCTACAGAGCGAGTTCCAGGACAGCTGGGGCTACAGGGAGACCCTGTCTCAAAAGACCTCCCAAAAATAAAAAAATTGTACAAGGTATATTTATTGTTTAAAAGCAAACCATGCACATCTCCAGTCAAAGAAAGCTATACAACCACTGAAAAGAAAATGCAATAGATCTACATGTGCCAGTAAGTTGGGAAAGTATCTACCAGTGTCTTTGGGGAATCCCAGATGAAGAGCAGGGGAAGATTTGGTTTTATTTAACTGATTTTCTATGCCCCTTGAACATTTCAAGTGTATAGAAATGAAAAGAAATAAAGACAAGATACACAGTGTTTTGACTCTGTTTCAGTAATAGACCCATAGATTATTTTGAAAATGAATAGCCGGGCGGGGCATGGTGGCGCACGCCTTTAATCCTAGCACTTGGGAGGAAGAGGCAGGAGGATCTTTGTGAGTTCAAGGCCAGCCTGGTCTACAGAGTGAGTTCCAGGACAGCTGGGGCTACAGGGAAACCCTGTCCCGAAAAGACCAAAAAAGAATAAAGATATACAAAGAATGTGTTGTAGCAGCAAACTAGTTTTTTTTTTTTTTTTAATTTTTATTTATTTCTGTATGTGTATGAATGTACTGCCTGCATGCAAGTCTGTGCACCGTGTCGTGCAATGCTGCAGAGGTCAGAAGAGGGCGTTGGATTCCCCTGGAACTGGAGTTTCAGACGGTTCTCAGCCGCCATGTGGGTGCTGGGGATCGAACCCGGTTCCTCTGTAAGAGCAGTCGGCGCTCTTAACCGCTAGGCCATCTCTCCAGCCCAGCAAAACTAGTTAAGTGTTGTAAGATTCCATTTATCAGTAAAAAGGAATATAAAGCACATAACCTTGTCTTCACAGGATGTGTGAAGATGAACTGCAATGCCTGTATGAAGCCATTATAGTCGTGGTGAAATAAACTACATTAACATCCGCTATGACATGGCATAAGACACAAAGTAAAGAAATGCAGACAAGTTACCTGACAAACATTGATGAAATCGGGTTTTTCCAAGTTCATGTAGATTTTAACTAGAACTCTTAGTACTTTATTCCGAAACTGTTTATTCTGCATTAAAGACATACAGAGTTTGAGGCTATAAGCCAGCATTCCTGGAACATCATTCTGAAAGAGATAATTTAGAGACATATCTAGTTACTGAAGCATTGTTTATTTAGAAACCAATTTATTTAATCTATTGGTTTAAGTATTTAGTCAATGATTTAATCTTAATAAAAACCTAAAAAAAAAAACAACAAAAAAAAAAAACCTAAAATTTTTTTTGGTCTTTATGAGACAGGGTCTCCATGTAGCTCCAGTTGGCCTGGAATTTACTACGTGGACTAGGCTGGCCTTGAACCCAGACATCTGCCTGCCACTAGCTCCAGAGTGCTGGAATTAAAGGTATGCACCACCACACCTGGCCTAAAAACCCAAAATATTTTAAACCAGTTTAGAGGTTTTGTTTTTGTGGTGAAAGGTATCAAACCCAGGACCCTGATCAAGCAAGGAAAGCATCCCCCACTGAAGTACATTCCAGCCCTTGCCTTTTCAGAGCCTGTCTCACTATGTAGTCAATCTTTCTATCTTCATGTTCTAAGAACTGGGATTAAATGCCCAGAGTAACTGTGCATACCCCAGGACTCAAGAGACAGAGGCAGGACTGATCTACATAGCGAGTTCCAGGCTAGCTGGGGCTGTAGGGAGACCCCATCTCAAAAGACCAAAACAAATTCAGTCTCAAAAATACAAATGAAAAAAAAAAACCAAAAAAAAAACCAAACAAAAACTGGGATTAAAGCGTACACCTGGCTTGCGAGGAAGCTTTTCTCCTCCTCCTCCTCCTTTTTTTTTTTTTTTTTTTTTTTTTTTTGAGGTAGGGTATCCCTTTAGTCCCAGCTGGCCTGAAACTCACTATGTAGACCAGGCTGGCCTTGAACTCTCAGAGATCCGCCTGCCTCTGCCTCCCAAGTGCTGGGATTAAAGGCCTGTGCCACCATGCCCGGCTTTTCTTATTTTTAATTATGTGTATGTGTGTCTATCTGTGTATGTGAGTATAGGTGTCCAGAGAGGCCAGAGGTATTGGATACCCCTAGTGTTGAAGTTATGAGGAGCTTGACATGGGTGCTGGAGAATTGAACTTGGGTAATCTGCAAGAGCATTACACATTCTTAACCACTAGGCCATCTCTTTAGTCACACTAGGGGGGAGTGTAAAAAATTAATTATGTATTTATCTTTATAAAAAAAAATAAATGGAGTGAAAAATCAGGTGTGATAGTATACATCTGTGGTCTCATCACTTGGAAGGAAGAGGCAGGAATATTAGGAATTTAAGTTTGATATCAGACTACCCAAGATGAGATCCAGTTTTTTTAAAAAACCCAACAAAATGGGGCTGGAAGAATGCCTCAGGTGTTAAGCAAATCTATTGTTCTGTAGAGGACCCAAATTTGGTTCCCAGCAATTACATCAGACAGCTTATAATTGCCTGTAACTCCAGTTTCAGGGAATCTTCTGGCCTCCACAGGCACTGCACTCAAAACATATACACAGATACACATATACACACACACACATAACTTTAAAAAAAAACAAAAGTGAAAATAATTTAATGCTTAGTGATCAATTAGTGCCATCAGTAGCAAAAACAGTATATTGTATCAGAATAATACTCTCAGAGGACAGGAGACAAGTTTTTTTTTTAATTTTATTGTGTGTGTGTGTATTAATGTACTGTCTGCATGTAGGTTTGTGCACCTGTGTCATGCAATGCCACGGAGGTCAGAAGAGAGTGTCGGATTCCCCTGGAACTGGAGTTAAAGATGGTTCTCAGCCGCCATGTGGGTGCTGGAGATTGAACCCAGGTCCTCTGCAAGAGCAGTCGGTGCTCTTAACTGCTAGGCCATCTCTCCAGCCCAGGAGACAATTATGATAGAACTACTACCTCCAGCTTTAAGTGACTCTAAGCATGTGTTTGATGTTCTCCCCTCCCCATGAGGAGTACTGATTACTGATCCTTTTTGTTTATTTGTTTGTTTTGAGACAGGATCTCTCTTTAGTCCCAGCTGGCCTGGAGCTCGCTATGTAGACCAGGCTAGCCTGAACTCACAGATATCCGCCTGCCTCTGCCTCCTGAGCGTTAGGATTACTGATCCTTTATAAGGAAACTCGTAACACCCACTATCTGAGACGCTAACCGGTAAAAGTCCTCAAACATAAATACATGAAAGAGCTATGTGAAATGCAAGTTCATTCTCACTTATATAAGGAGTTTGAGACCAACCAGGACTACATGAGACCCTGTCTCCAAAAAAAGGAAAAAGAAAATGTATTGCATGAATGATAATAAATATTTATTCACATGAAGATAAAGAAAATGTTTTGCATGAATGATAGTAAATATTTTAATCCTTATTCACATGAAGATAAAGAGGTTACAACTGCACAAAAAAGCAACTGAGGGTATCTACCAAGAGCTGTCTCCAACATGGTCATTCATTCATTTACTCATTTAAATAAACCTTAGTACTGTTGTTAAACCATCATGTAGGCTTTGAGGATATAATGATAAAAAAGGCTCAAAGTTCCAGTGGTTTCTGATAGGAAAGACAGACATAAAATACCTAACAAACAAGACTCTATGCAATTAACACAGGACTGCAACTAGTCTTTACAGTGGGGTTTGAGGAAGGTATGACTACTGGGCATGATGGAAAGCTCTGCAAACAAGTAAGAGCTCAGGGAAGCTGAGAACATGAAGAAGTAAGCATAAAGGCAACATTTAGCATAGGACAAGGCAAGATGAGAAAAGGCCAAAGGCCAGAGTACAGGAAGCCAGCTCACAGAAAAGAGGGGATCGGGCAAAGTGGGCATAACTTAGACTTAGTCTTGATCTTTCTGATCACTCTGGTGACTTAAAATTATCTTAACTATTAGCACTCTTAAAATTTGGAATCTTGGGGCTAGAGAGATGGCCTAGCAGTTAAGAGCACTGACTACTCTTACAGAGGACCCAGGTTTGATTCCCCGCACCCACATGGTGGCTAAGAACCGTCTTTAACTCCAGTTCTAGGGGAATCCAATGCCCTCTTCTGACCTCCAAGGCACTGCACGACATGGGTGCACCAACCTACATGCAAACAGTATACTCATACACATAAAATAAATACCCCCCTAAAAAATTGGAATCTTGTTTGTAGTTTAAACATAACAAATCCCTTAAAATAATATATATATATATATTTTTTTTCTTCTTTTTCTTTAAAAAAATTTTTTTTAATTAATTTTATTTATTTCCGTATGTGTATGAATGTACTGTCTGCATGCAAGTCTGTGCACCCGTGTTGTGCAATGCCGCGGAGGTCAGAAGAGGGTCTTGGATTCCCCTGGAACTGAAGTTCTCCTGGAATTGGAGTTTCAGACGGTTCTCGGCCGCCATGTGGGCGCTGGGGATCGAACCCGGGTCCTCTGTAAGAGCGGTCGGCGCTCTTAACCGCTAGGCCATCTCTCCAGCCCTTCTTCTTTTTCTTAAAAAGGCAAGAGTAGCCTGACATAGTAGCACATGTGAGATTGTGTCCACTCTGGTCTACACAGGAAATTCCAGGCCAGCTGGGGCTATATAAAGACCCTGTTTCAAAACAAAAGCAAAAACAGCCGGGCGTGGTGGCGCATGCCTTTAATCCTAGCATTTGGGAGACAGAGGCAAGCAGATAGATCACTGTAAGTTCGAGGCCAGCCTGGTCTATACAGCAAGTTCCAGGACAGCCAGAGCTATAGAAGACTGTCTAAAACAAAACAAAACAAAACAAAACAAAACAAAACAGGTTGAATGCTCAGCTCTAAACGGGACATTTATATCAGCCCCACCAAGGTTTAGGAACATTGTGGAAGAGAGGGCAGAAGAGTTTAAGAGCTAAAGGGTAGGCGGGCTGAGAAATGACGTCTTCTGGATATGACATGGAGTTTGCACTTGTGAACTCATACCTATGGTTACTTTGTAAGATCTACACAAGATCAAGCCAATCAGCATTCCAGTATGAATAGGAGGGCTTCATGAAGCTTCACCCCAGCTGAGAAGCTACTGGCAACTGATGGCTGCTGAGGGAGGGGGAGTCATTTTGGGGTATGTGTGGCCACTGGCAGGTCGCCATGTCCAGGTGGGCTCCACACCCAAGCACATGCAGGCTGCAGTAAGTTAAAATTAAAAGCAGCAGGCCAGTGTGATGATGGCTCAGCAGGCAAAGGCACTTGTTGCCAAGCCTGACGACCTGAGTTTAATTCCCAGAATCTACATGGTAGACGGAGAGAACCAACTCCCCTAACTCCCCTATCTTCAGACCTCCACACACACACACTATGACACACACACACACACACACACACACACACTCTCACACACACATGCGCGTGCACGCGCGCACATGACCCTCCTTCACACTCACAAATAATAAAGTGTAATAAAAACAAAGATGGACAAGAGGTGGGGAAAGGGATTTGTTGGGGGGGGTCAAAGAAGAGTGTGAGGGACTTGGGAGTGAATATGATCAAGGCACACTGCATACATGTAAGAACTGTCAAAGCAGCAGCCAAAAAAAAATTCTAAAAAATAAAGAACTGGCAAGATCAAAGTAGACTTTCTATGAACATAATACGAAGTTCATTTAAAAAATACAAAAAATATTGTAGAAAAAGAGTATCTTAGTTTTTCTACTGTAGGTATCATTTTACTACCTACAGGATTCTGAGTTTGAACGATCAGTTCTGCTGACTCCCTCCTTGTCAACGCAGTCTCTTACCGATTCCAGTACAGTCTTCTCAAAGACATCTAGCCTTCTTGTCTCCAGAGCAATGCCAACAGCTTGCTTATACTTGTGATCATCTAGACATCGCTGGAACATTTTATTCACAATGCCTTCTAATCTCTGGTCAATTGGCTTTTTTTCTCCTTCAGGCAAATCTGCATTTTCCACACACTGTTTGGTATAATGATCAATACATTTTGCTATGGAGAAAAAAAATAAATGATTTTTTTTTTGGTAAACTGATCTAAACTAGCAGAAATGGCAATTCCCACATTTATTGTTAAGTATACTACATACAGATAAGGACCAAATAATAAGCAAATTTTAAATGCCAGAATTTATGCTTTCACTTAAAAGTATTTTACAAGGGAAAAAATAAAAAATAAAAGTATTTTGGAGCTGGGAGCTGGAGAGATGGCCTAGCGGTTAAAAGCTGGTCTTGCAGAGGACCCGGGTTCGATCCCCACCACCCACATGGCAACTGAGAACCGGCTGTAACTCCAATTCCAGGAGAACACCAGTTCCAGGGGACTCCGACACCCTCTTCTGACCTCTGTGGCATTGCACGACACGGGTGCACAAACCTGCATGCAGAGAGTACATTCATACACATACAAGAATAAATAAAATTTAAAAAAATATATTTTGGGGTTAGAGAGATGGCCTAGTGGTTAAGAGTGCTGACTGCTCTTGCAGAGGACCCGGGTTTGATCCCTAGCACCCACATGGCGGCTGAGAACCGTCTGTAACTCCAATTCCAGGAGAATGCCAGTTCCAGGGAAATCTGACGCCCTCTTCTGACCTCCGAGGCATTGCACGACACAGGTGCACAAACCTACGTGCAGACAATACATTCATACACATAAATAAATAAATAAATAAATAAATAAATAAATAAATAAATAAAATAAAGTATTTTACAATGGTTACAATAAAGGACAACTTATCAAATACCAATAAGGGTCATATTTTTCTAAACATTACTTTCCAATTATTATTATTATTATTATTATTATTATTATTATTTTGGTCTTTTTTGAGTCAGGATCTCCCTGCAGCCCCGGCTGGCCTGGAGCTTGCTATGTAGACCAGGCTGGCCTTGAACTCTCAGAGATCCACCTGCCTCTGCCTCCCAAGTGCTGGGATTAAAGACATGTGCTACCACACCCAGCTACTTACCAAATATTCTGACCAAAATAATCATTATTTGATGAATTTGAAAATGTTGGCTACAAATACTTTTTCTCTTAACAATGCACATCTGCGATTACTTAGGATATTTTAAAAGGTCAGTTCCAAAGATTTCCAAATATTAAAAACTTACTTGTCTGGGCATAGTGGCACATGACTTTTAATCCCAGTACTTAGGAGGCAGACGCAGGGGGATCTCTGTGAATTCAAGGCTAGCCTGGTCTACACAGCAAGTTCTAGGCCAGCTTGGGCTACAGGGAGACCCTGTCTCAAAAAGACAAAAACAAACACCCCCCCCCAAAAAAAAACCTTATTTTATGTGTATGAGCGTTGTGCCTGAATGCTAAGTGGACCTGTGTCATGAAATGACCATGGAATCCAGAAGAAGGCATTGGAGTCCTTAGAACTGGAGTTAGAGATGGTTGTTAGCCACCATGCAGATGTGAGAATCGAAACCTGATCCTCTCTCAGCAAAAGTAGCCAGTGCTCTTAACTACTGAGCCATCTCTCCAGCCTCAGAAAAACATTTGGTCTTAATGTGAGGCAGGTGAAACAATATCTCAAATTTCATACAATAGCATACACAATTTGACTTCCATATTTCATAATGATAGGGTGAATCAGAAGACTGATGAGAAACACAAAAGCTTGTTTCTGAGTTAGTATTTGGAATCACGTCTGAAACATTTTAAGTACAACCAAAAAAAGCATTTCCCCAAGCTGCCTTGTACCTTCACGACAAAGGTAACAGGCACCGAAAGGGTAACAATATATACTAGTTACCCTCTTTCTAACTCACTGGTTTGCCTCTCCTCTTTTCAAAGAGAAGAAAAGATATTGAGCCAAGATTAAGTAGTTCCAAATTTTAGAAAACAAATAATCTGAACTACCATGAAGAACTGTTAGCATACTGGATGGTCCACCTTAGCTGTATTTGGGGGAACACAAATGGACATTTTTTTAGCGGGGGATCTTTTTTGAGACAGGGTCTCCCTGTAGCCCTGGCTGACCTTAAACTCTGTTAATAGAGATCCACCTACTTCTGCCTGCCCAGTGCTGGGATTAAAGGTGTGTGCCACCATGCCTGGCACAGAAATTGAATTTTTTTTGTCTTTTTGAGACAGGGTCTCCCTGTAGCTCTGGCTGTCCTAGAATTCACTATGTAGACCAGGCTGGCCTCAAACTCAGAGAGAATCATCTGCCTCTGCCTCCCAAGTGCTGGGATTAAAGATGTGCACCACCACGCCCAGCTAGAAATGGACTTTTTTTTTTTTTTTGGTCTTTTTGAGACAGGGTCTCCCTGTAGCCCCAGCTGTCCTGGAACTCACTCTGTAGACCAGGCTGGCCTTGAACTCACAAGATCGGCCTGCCTCTTCCTCCTGAGTGCTAGGATTAAAGGCGTGCGCCACCACGCCCAGCAGAAATGGACTTTTATAAATTAGAACATATCACAATTAGGGTTCATTCAGGTAGAACCATTTAGGACCAGGTCCAGTTAATAAAGAACAAAGTACGCCAGGCGTGGTGGGGCACGCCTTTAATCCTAGCACTCGGGAGGCATAGGCAGGCAGATCTTTGTGAGTTTGTGAGTTCAAGGCCAGCCTGGTCTACAGAGTGAGTTCCAGGACAGCTGGGGCTACAGGGAGACCCTGTCTCAAAAAAAAAAAAAAGATATCAATCAATTCTGGTTGTAGAAAATGATCATCAGACCCTACGTGACCTTCTAATATCCCAGACTGGCCTCAAACTTACACAGCTGAGAAAAACCCTGAACTTTTCTGATCCTCCTGCGTCTGCCTCCCGAGTGCTGAGACCACAGACCTGTGTGTGCACCAGTGAGACCACAGACCTGTGTGTGCACCAGTGAGACCACTGACCTGTGTGTGCACCAGTGAGACCACTGACCTGTGTGTGCACCAGTGAGACCACTGACCTGTGTGTGCACCAGTGAGACCACTGGCCTGTGTGTGCAGCAGTGAGACCACTGACCTGTGTGTGCACCAGTTCCATCTATGTAATGGTAGACATCAAACCCAGGGCATTGTGCAAGCAAGGTAGATACTCTACCAACTGGGCTACATTCTCAGCCCATGAGCTTTTTAAGTTAAATTGTAGTTAAGTGTCCAAACATCTTTACCCCAGAGAAGAACTTAAGCATTAGAACATTTGGGAGATTGTCCATAGCTTATATCAAGTTTATTTTATGTCACAGCTGTATTTTAGGTTAATATTGTAATTAAAGCCCCAAATCTAGCCTCATTCCCAGATGAAGTCTTATTACATAACTGAATTTCTGGAGGTTCTGTTCCTTCCATTCTATAAGATCCTACGAAGGCTTTTCCAAAATTCTATTTTGCTTGTCCCTTCTCAAATCAGACATTTAAAAACAATCTATTCTGCCAGGTGTGGTGGCGCACACCTTTAATCCTAGCACTTGGGAAGCAGAGGCAGGCAGATCTTTGTGAGTTCAAGGCCAGCCTGGTCTACAGAGTGAGTTCCAGGACAGCTGGGGCTACAGGGAGACCCTGTCTCGAAAAGACCAAAAAAATAAAATAAAATAAAATAAAAAATAAAAATAAAAACAATCTATCCTATAAAGCTAGAAGTATGAACTCTACTTCCATTAAAAGAAAAGCAAATAGAACTGGTCTCCTGATCAACTGTCACCTTTCACAAGCTAAGATTCAGAAGGCATTTACTATCTCAATGTACTTTATTTTTTTGTTTGTCTTTTTTTTTGAGACAGGGTCTCTCTGTAGCTCCAGCTACTCTGGAACGCACTATGTAGATCAGGTTGGTCTTGAACTCACAGAGATCCACCTGCCTCTGGTTCCCAAGTGCTGGGATTAAAGGCATGCACAGCCATACCCAGCTAGTTCTCTTATTTCTTAGACATGAGGTAAACAGTTTTACTCTAAAATATGTTCCTCAACATGGTACTGCCTTAGCAGGCCCAAACATAAAATGAAGTCTCCAAAGTTGTGAACTAAATAAAACCCTTTTCGATTTACAAGGTGATAATCTCCCGTCTTTGTTACAGTGGCAGGGCTACACAAGAAGACCTATCTCAATAAACAAGTAAGAATTAGGGTTTTGAAGAGAGTAACCCAGGTTTTATTTTCTTACCCTTTTATTTGCTGCCATGTGCCTTTTCATTTCAAAACCCTAGTTTTCTCATTTATCCAAGGCTAGCTCCTTCCTCATAGGGAGGTTGTGAATCATGAGACATGCTCAATTGCAACTTCTTACATTAGGAACTATGTAAGTCAGGAGTTGTAATGCATGCCTATAATAATCTCAGCATTCAGGAGACAAGCAGAAAAATCCCAAGTTCAGGACAACCTACTATATTTGTCTCAAAAAAACAAAAAACAAAACAAAAAGCCCCCCCAAAAAACCAAAAAAAAAATCAAACAAACCACAAAGCATAGGGGCTGCAGAGATGGCTCAGCAGTTAGGAGCACTGGCTCCTCCACAGGACTCGGATTCCCAGCCATAACTTCAGTTGTTCCAGAGTATCCAATAACTTCTTCTAGGCCTCCTCAAGCATTGCACACACAGGTGCACTTATATACATACAGGCAAAACATACGTGTAAAATAAACAAAGCATAAAAACAAAAATAAATGCCATGGTGGTGCCCACCTTTAATTCCAGCACTCAGGAGCTGGGGGCAGATGGATCTCTGTGAGTTCGAGGCCAGCTGGTCTATATAGTAAGTTCTAGGTCAGATGGGGCTATAGGGAGACCCTGCCTTAAAAAAGAAAAAGAAGCCGGGCGTGGTGGCGCACGCCTTTAATCCTAGCACTTGGGAGGCAGAGGCAGGCGGATCTTTGTGAGTTCAAGGCCAGCCTGGTCTACAAAGTGAGTTCCAGGACAGTTGGAGCTAAAGGGAGACCCTGTCTCAAAAAGACCAAAAAAAAAAAAAAAGAAAAAGAAAACAAACAATCATATAAACTAGGATCATTTCATTTGTGACTACTAATGACTTAATCATTTTACCAAACTGCTCACTGGACTAGCGATAACTGTAACCACTGAGATAACTTTTTTTTTTAATTTCATTTTTTTTTATTAATTTTATTTCTGTATGTGTATGAATGTACTGCCTGCATGCAAGTCTGTGCACCCGTGTCATGCAACGCCGCGGAGGTCAGAAGAGGGTCTCGGATTCCCCTGGAGCTGGAGTTCTCCTGGAATTGGAGTTGAGATAACTTTTAAAAACTCCATCCCTAGCCGGACCTGGTGGTGCACGGCTTTAATCCCAGCACTCAGGAGGCAGAGGCAGGAGGATCTCTGTGAGTTCAAGGCCAGCCTGGTCTACACAGTAAGCTCCAGGTCAGCTGGGACTAAAGGGAGACCCTGTCTCAAAACAAAACAAAACAAAACAAAACAAAACAAAACAAAAAATTCAGTCCCTTTAAAGTTACTAAATGATTATAAACTTCTAATTAAAAAATGAAACAGCAACATCATAGTAAAGAGAACACAAAGGCTACATAAACCAGGGCAAGAAGGAAGTCTGTAGGATAAAGCTTTATGGAGGGAAGATAACTACCTATAATAGTCTCCACATATTCAGAATTATCATTGACATTGAAGAGGTCACCTGCTCCAAGAGCATAATTCAGAGACTCTTCAAAAGCCCCCAGGTGATAAAATACTTTAGACGCCACTAAGGCTGCAAACTGCCTACTCCGGAAACCTTCATCTTCATACAAGACTTCTCTGAAAGAAAGCAGAAAAGAGAGGCTTTGTTTAAGCTATGGTTTCTCTTAAAAACCCCAAATTTAAATATTCAAGGCACAACTTAGCAATAAATTTCTAAATTAAGTAATAAGTCACTCATAGATAATTAAAACTGATCTATTTTTATCTAAATTTATAGAAATAAAGTATTTTCTATTTATTTATTTATTTTTAAGGGAGAAATAAAGTATTTTCTTACATTTTGTCTACAGACTCAGAAATTTCTGCCCAGAAATCATTGACAACTGCATTCAATTTGTGTAGTGCAAATTCCTGTAAAAACAAAACCAAAATTGTATTTTGAAAAAGACTCATCAATATATATCCTTTGAAAGTGCCAAATAAATCTATGGTCAAATTCTCAGTAATTCTAAAATTTTCAATGTACAACAAATATAGAAGTTTATGAACTAACATACTCTTCTTACCCATTTTCTTTGTTTTCAATCATAAAACATCAAACTGACTATATTACCTTTATCATAATGAAATTTCCTTTTTTCAATATATAAAACAGAATGATACTGTTAGTTTACATGTAAACAAATACAGGTAATTAGAGCCACTTGAAGTACATTCCAAATTTTTCTTAGCTTTTTTACTATTTGTTTTATTACGAGTATTTGTGTGTATGCATATTCACTACAATGTACATGGGCAAGTCAGAGGACAACATGTGACTATTCCTCTTCTACCATGTGGGTTAAAGGGACTGAACCCACGTCATCAGGCTTGGGTGGTAAGTGCCTATACCTTCTGGGCCATCTCACTGGCCTAATCCATACCTATGTCAAGTGAATATGTGATACAGAAAAATGTTTTGTGCTTCCTGTTGATAATGAAACTGGAGGGTTATAAGTGCCATTTTAAGATATATTCTCCTTAGGCCGGGTGTGGTGGTGCACACCTTTAATCCTAGCACCTGGGAGGCAGAGGAAGGCGGATCTCTGTGAGTTCAAGGCCAGCCTGGTCTACAGAGTGAGTTCCAGGACAGCTGGGGCTACAGGGAGACCCTGTCTCAAAAAGACAAAAAAAAAAAAAAAAAAAAGATATACTCTCCTTAAATGTATTAAACTCAAGGAAAAATTAATTCTCATTGTCAAAAATACTATCTTCTCTAGCTAGACTTCTGTTACTGGCTATAGGCTGTGTAGAATAGCCACTCTAAATGATATAAAATGTAAAGGTATTGGGGCTGGAGAGATGGCTCAGTGGTTAAGAGCACTGGCTGCTCTTGCAGAGGACTCAGGTTTGATTCCCAGCATCCACATGGCAGCTAGGAACTGTCTTTAACTCCAGTTGCGGGGGAATCCGATGCCCTCTTCTGACCTCTGAGGCACTGCACGATACGGGTGTACCAACCTACATGCAGACAGTATACTCATACAGATAAAAAATAATAAAACCATTGCTCCAAATTCATTAAAAAAAAAAGTAAAGGTATCACAAAACTAACTTTCACAAAATTCACAGTAAGCCGAGTGACTTTCTTCAACTCATACCTTAAGCTGTGGTTCTTCTTCATCCAGAAGCGAAATAATTCCAGCTAAAAGACAAAAGGTATATCATGATTATGAAACATGCTCACTCAGAGTATTAACACTTGGTCAGAAACATCATAAAGATGACTCAGTGGGGCTGAGAGGGCTTGCTGCACAAACATGAGGACGTGAGGTCAATTCCCAGCACAAACTTAAAGGATGGGCATGCCTAGTGCTGGGGAGGAAGGGTGAAGAAAGGCAGATATCCTGTCTCAAAAAGCAAGGTGGAGAGCAGTAGAGGAAGATACCTGACACTGACCTCTGGCTGCGCTACCTGTACCTGCACATATATGCACACATTTGCGCATGCACAGATACATACACACACAAACACAAAACACAGACAAATACTACATATATACACAAAACATAAGACTGAAAAAAAAAGTATTTTTAGGGATGACTTCACCTGGGAAACAATTCATTTCCCTTACAACAATAGAGGTTGATGGGGTTGGGGAGATGACTCGACAGGTAAGAGCGCTTGCTTGCTTAGCAAGCATGAACACCTCAGTTCAAATCCCCAGCATGAGCATAAAAAGCTAGGTGTGGCCACATATGCCAATAATGCAAGTTCGGGAGAGAGGGGTGAATACACAGAAGGATCAGAAGATCACTGGAGCTTGCTGGCCTGTACCTAGCTTCACATTCAGTAAGAGATGAGACTGCCTTCCTAGTCTCAAGGCAGTGACAGAGCAGAACACCTGAAGTCCTCCTCTAGCCTCTGCACATGCACAGCGACGCACATACCTGTGCATACACCACACACACACACACACACACACACACACACACTCACACGCACACATATGCAAAGCACAAAATTTTTTTTATTTCATATTATTAATTGGGGGGGCATGTGTATGCCACGAAACACATGTGGAAGTCAAATGTGGGTTCTAGGTAACAAACTCAGATAATCAGGCTTAGTGGCAAGTAACTTCTCACTGACTGACCCATAAATAAAAAATATTCAAAAAACAGCTGTAGAGGTTTATATATATAGTTTTAAAATATTTTTATTTTATGTGTATGTGTGTGTTGCCTGTATGAATGTGAGTGCACCCGTGTCATGCAATGCCTGTGGAGGTCAGAGGAGAGCATCGGATCTCCTGGAACTGGAGTTAAGGACAGTTAGACGCCAAGTGGGTGCTGGGAATCAAACCCTGGTCCTCTGCAAGAGCAGTCAATGTTCTTAACTGCTGAGCCATCTCTCCAGCTCCAGAGGTTTATATTCTGAAGCTGAAAAGCTAACTGTTACCAAACTGTCATGATATTTATCTGTAACAATATACAGTCCCGTCAATCTCATATGTAGCAGATCTTTTCCCTAATTCAACTGTTTTCAAACTATGGTTCCTAGTCCAACAGCATCAGCAGTATCTGGGAACTTGCTGGAAATGTAAACTCTTAGTCCTGCCTCAGAGCTTCTGAATCAGAAAATTCCGGAGACCCAAGAATAAAGTTTCTCTGATTCTTGTACTTACTAGAGTTTGATTAACTACTGACTTAATTTACTGACCACATCAGGAAAGATTCCCATATAACTTCAGAATAAAATTTACTCACATAAAAAGAAACAACAATTGGTTGGTATATATGTACATCTATAATCTTAGCACTTGGGAATCTCAGGTTTTTGAGGCTGGCCTAAGCTATACAGCAAACCCTGATTCAAAAAATAAAGAATGGGCCAGATGTGGTGGTGCATGCCTTTAATCCCAGCACTTGGGAGGCAGAGGCAGGCCAGCGTGGTCTACGTAGTGAGTTCCAGGCCATCTGGGGCTACAAGGAGACCCTGTCTTAAAAAGACAAAATATAATAATAATAATAATAATAATAATAATACACTAAAGAAGGGGCTGGAGAGATGGTTCAGTGGTTAAGACATTTGCTGCTCTTGCAGAAGACCCAGTTTTGAATCCCAGCACCTCAACGAAAGCTAACAAACTCCAGTTCCACCGGATCCAATGCCATCTTCTGGCCTCCTAGGACATCGCACAACACAGATGCACTTATACACTACATGTAGGCAATATATTCGTACACATACAACAAAATTAAAAAATAAAGTAAAATATAAAATATAAGTATAAAAAATAACTTAGGAAAAAAGGTTTTATTTTGTCAAGTGTGGTGGTGTATGCCTTTGATGTCAGTACTCTGGGGAGCAGAGGCAGGAAGATTTCTGACTTCCACACATGTGACCAACACATGCACACACAAACACACATATATATACACACACATACACGCGTGCGCCCAAAGTAAAGATAAATAAAAATGTAATTTAAAAGTTAAACATAGCAGGCTGGAGAGATGGCCTAGCGGTTAAAGAGCGCCGACTGCTCTTGCAGAGGACCCGGATTTGATCCCCAGCACCCACATGGCAGATGAAAACCGTCTTTAACTCCAGTTCCAGGGGAATCCGACACCCTCTTCTGACCTCCGTGGCATTGCACAACATGGGTGCACAAACCTACATGCAGACAGTACGTTCACGCACATACCAAAAAAAAAAAAAAAAAAAAACAACAACAAAAAAAAAAAAAAAAAAAAAAAAAAAAAGTTAAAGGCCTTATCAAATAGCTTCAGCAGTCTTTAGGGAGCCATAAAGGAAAAGTTACAAAACTTAGCAAGCAGAGATGGTGCAAAAACCATGAAATGCCTTAACTGACTATTGAAATATTTCCATTGTAAAGAAAAAAACCGCAATCAAGTGTGGAGGGGGCATGGTGAGAGGGATGAGCGATGTGAAATATATGTCGAACACTTGTAGACAGGAAGTGGAACACTCAATACTAAAAATACCTATCTAATAATAACATTTTTTGAGGCTGCCCCAAGCTATACAGCAAACCCTGATTCAAAAAAAAAAAATAAAGATGGGGCCGGATGTGGTGGGGCATGCCTTTAATCCCAGCACTTGGGAGGCAGAGGTAAGGATATTTCTGTGAGTTCAAGGCCAGCCTGGTCTACATAGTGAGTTTCAGGATATCTGGAGCTACAGGGAGACCATGTCTGAAAAAGAGCCCTTCCCCCCCCAAAAAAAATAAAGGGTTGGAGAGATGGCTATCATCAATCAATGGTTTATTTGAATGGCTTTTAAAAAAATAATTATTCATTTTATTTTATGTGTATGAGTACACTGCCTGCCTGTGTGTAAGGCACCATGTAATGCAAAGCTGGCAGAATCAGAAGATTCCCCTGGAACTGGAGTTCTCCTAGAATTGGAGTTTCAGATGGTTCTTAGCTGCCATGTGGGTGCTGGGGATCGAACCCGGGTCTTCTGCAAGAGATGACCGCTAGGCCATCTCTCCAGCCCTGAATGATTTTTAACAAGAATTGATCACCAGACTCTCCTGTTTAGCTTCAATTGTGACTGATTTGTTACATGGTTGCCTGGCTTAGAAAGTCGGCCTTTGCTAGCAGTTAAGAGCACCGACTGCTCTTGCAGAGGACCCGGGTTCAATCCCCAGCACCCACATGGCAGCTAAGAACCGTCTGTAACTCCAGTTCCAGGAGAACTCCAGTTCCAGGGGAATCTGAGACCCTCTTCTCACCTCCTGGGCATTGCACGACACGGGGTGCACAAACCTACATGTAGACAGTACATTCATACACATACAAAAATAAATAAAAAAAATAAAGTTTAGAAAGTTGGCCTTTGGTAAATGTAGCACAACTAAATAAAACAGTCTACTCACCATATACTAAGGTTTCTTACTCTAGGACAAAATAGAGCTCAACTTTGGGCGGGCTGAGAAAGTGGAAGACCTAAGAATGTGCTTTTTTAAAAACTTCTTGCTGGGCGAGAAGTTTAATCCCATCAGAGGCAGGCGGATCTCTGTGAGTTTAGGGCCAGCCTGGTCCATAGAGCGAGCTCCAGGCCAGCTGGGACTAAAGGGAGACCCTGTCTCGAAAAACAAAATAAATAAAATAACTTTTCTTAGGCCATAATAGGAACCCAGTAGACACTGTCTTAAATTGTTAAGCTGGGCTGGAGAGATAGTCTAGCGGTTAAGAGCACCAACTGCTCTTGCAGAGGACCCGGGTTCAATCCCCAGCACCCACATGGCGGCTAAGAACCATCTGTAACTCCAATTCCAGGAGAACTCCAGTTCCAGGGGACTCCGACACCCTCTTCTGACCTCCGCGGCATTGCTCGACATGGGTGCACAAACCTGCATGCAGACAGTACATACACATACAAAAAATAAATAAAATTAAAAAAAAATGTTAAGCTGATTCATAGTAATTATTTGGATATTATATGTTAATACGGAGGTAACTGGTTGCTTCTGGAGATCAGGAAGAGGAAAGAGGGTGGGAAACTTTTTTTTTTTTTTTGGTCTTTTTGAGACAGGATCTCCCTTTAGTCCCAGCTGGCCTGGGGCTCACTATGTAGACCGGCTGGGAAACTTGTCAGCACCACTTTCCCTTAGGTGTCTATGCAAAGTAATCTAAACCACTCAAATCTCAAGTTCGTGTTTCCCTCCAATAAGCAAGCACTATTCTCTCTCCACTCCCTTCATAGTCAAATCTCTTTAAAAACAAAATTAACAGTACACAATGACCCCTGTTTTAGCAACTAACAAGTGCCCACTGAATAAATGAATAAACTGTCAGACTAGAACCACGACTCTGGCCTGTTTAGCACCTGGGACAGATCCTAGGCCCAGGTCCTATGCCAACTTCATCTACAGGACAGGAAACGGTAATAAAGGGGCTGGATCAGAAGCTGACATTTCAACAAGCTTAAATGACAGCTATAAATGTAACTTCAGGTTAGGACCTAGAAATCTTTCAGTCCTAACACCACAAAGAAGCTAAAATGTTAGACTCACCAAGTGCTCTTTCAGCCTCCACTTGAAAACTCTAGGGACCAATTTAATCACTGTAGGCATACTTCTTAACTTTTGACACTCAGCAAAGTTCTAAGAATTACAAAAACAGGCTTCCTGCCCAAAATTTTGCCAGGGAGTTCAGAAAAATAGTATCCAGGAAAGTTAACAAGGTAATTACAGAATCTTGATGGAGAAATGGCAGCTAAAGGGCAGTCAGAATGTTTTAATAGAGTGACCAGGTTAAGACCAAAGAGCTAAGAGACATCTCAAGAAAGAAAGGCTAGGGGCTGGAGAGATGGCTCAGTGGTTAAGAGCACTGGCTGCTCTTGCAGAGGGAGTCCCAGCACCCACATGGAGGCTAACAACCATCTATAACTCCAGTTCTAGGGGATCTCGTGCCACCTTCCTACCTCCATGGGCATTGCTCGACATGGGCATACATGCAGGCAGTACACTCATACACATAAAATAAAAACACATAAAATATAAAAAAGAAAGGGCTAGAGTGTAAGCACTCTTAAATAGAGAAGCTGAACAAAAAGGGCAGTGTGATTATGATGTGGTAAATGAGGAAAAGAGTATTATAAATTTGGATTTTATTCTAGTCATTATTGAAATACTTGAGAATTTTTAAATAAAAGAAACACCACGATTCAAATTTTATTTATTATTTTATGTGTATGAGTGTACTGGCTGCATGTATGCAAGGGCACCTGTGTTATGCAGTATCCTGTGCTATGCAGTATCCGAGGAGGCTAGAAGAGGCATCAGATCCCTTGGAACTGGAGTTATGGATGGCTGTAGCCACCATGTGGATGCTGGGAATCAAACCCAGGTCCTCTGCAAGAGCAGTTAATGCTCTTAACTTCTGAGCCATCTCTCTAGCCCCATGATTCAAGTTTTAAAAGTAAAGTATAAAAACTAGAAGAATGGACTTAACAGACATATTGGTGGAAAAATAAAGTCTTAAGGATATTATAATAACACAGGCAAGAGATGAAGGTAGTCTGGACCAAGTTAAAAATGAGGTGGGAGGGAAAAATGAGGTGGGTCGGGGCTGGAGAGATGGCCTAGCAGTTAAAAGCACCAACTGCTCTTGCAGAGGACCCGTGTTTGATCCCCAGCACCCACATGGTGGCTGAGAACCATCTTTAACTCTAGTTCCAGGGGAATCTGACACCCTCTTCTGTCCTCCGCGGCACTGCACAAACCTACATGCAGACAGTACATTCATACACGTAAAAAAAAAAAATGAGGTGGGTCATTTCTGGGACCACACCAAGGGTAGTCAGTTAAATGCCCAGAGAACTTCTGTAATCAGTAAACACAATGGTCTGAAGACAGCATCATGCTGATAGCCAGTGGTAATGGACAGATCTAATGCAGAATGAGGCCTGCATTTACAAGTAGCAAGACATTTAGTGTTTATCTCTACAGCTAATTGGGAGATGCTCTTCCTTTTACTGAATAACCTGTATCCATTAAGGACAAAAAGTCTAATTCCAGGTACAGGCAACATGTCTTCAAGTGTTTGAAAATAACTCTCATGTTCCTAGCCTCTCTTTCAATTTCCTGAACATCAAAAAATGGTTTTGAGAGCCGGGTGTGGTGGCGCATGCCTTTAATCCCAGCACTAGGGAGGCAGAGGTAGGCTGATCTCTGTGGGTTCAAGGCCAGAGTGAGTTCCAGGACAGCTGGAGCTATGGGGAGAGCCTGTCTCGAAAAGACAAAAACAAAAAGAAAATGGTTTTGAGCTCCCTACCATACAGAAAACAATCTTCCAATCACTGGCTTGTTTAAAAAACAGATACTCAGCCGGGCGTGGTGGCGCACGCCTTTAATCCTAGCACTTGGGAGGCAGAGACAGGCGGATCTTTGTGAGTTCAAGGCCAGCCTGGTCTACAAGGTGAGTTCCAGGACAGCCGGGGCTACAGGGAGACCCTGTCTCGAAAAGACCAAAAAAAAAACAGATACTCATAGGATGCAGATGGAAAAAAAGGACAAATACCGGTATGTAAGCAGCCAGGATGAAATGCACCAAGGCTGTGAGTGGGGAGTCAGAATCTGTAGTGGGGAGTCAGAACTCTCCACTTAAGACGATTTCTAGTCCTTCCTAGTTTAATCGCCACTACAAGAATATATGTCTAGAACTATAGAAGGGGTATTGAAACCTGCTCTGCAAATCTGAGTTCTTTCTTGAATGTAGGTATCTAACTGAGCATCCAAACTCAAAAAAAAAAAAAAAAAGTGAGATGGCTCATGGGTTAAGAACACTACTTGCTGCTCTTGCAGAGGATCCGGGTTCGGTTCCCAGCACTACATGGCAGCTAACAACCACCTGTAATCCAGTTCCAGGGGATCCAACGCCCTCTTCTGACCTCCTAGGACACTGCACGACACTGGTGCATGTATATACATGCAGGCAGTGCATTCATACATGTAAAATAAAAAAATACTTTTTAAAGTACAATGCTGTCTTCATCGAATAAAGTGAATACGGTGGCCCCAAAAAGGAACCCCTCAAACCTAATATCGAACTTGACTCTAAGGAGAATGCATCTCCGCCGGATCCAGAAGCACTGACTGGGGCAGTGATGCCGGGCCAGGAGCTGCACTGAGAACCGGATGGAACGGAGGGTCCATCCCACTCCAAACATTTGCGGGGAAGGACTAGGGGTCCCTCGGCCGGGGAGGAGAAGACTGAAGAAAGAAAACCTCCCTGCGGTCCAGGCCCGGCGCGGGGGTGTGGCTGCGGACTGATGGCCAGGCGGTCAGCAGGCTTGATCCCCTGAGTCCCCGGGCTGCAGTGGCCGGGCCGGACTCCCAGACCCTGACCCAGGAAGGGCCGCTGGCAGAGAGGGGCCGCGCAGGCCGGCGCTCGGCCGAGAGCTGCCCAGTCACCCGGCCTGACTCAGCTAAACGCCGGCACGGCCGCGGCTCCTCCCTTGAGCGGCACTCACCGGCTGAGGTGATCATGGCTGCGGCCCGCACTCGCCCGTCTACTCGCTCGCTGTCCTGGCCGTGCGCTGGATCTGTCAACTCTGGCCCCGCTCGCTCCGCCGCGCCTCCAGGCTCCCGGGTGCGCTGCCCAGTCAGTCGCCTCCACGGGCCGCCGGCTCGCTTCTGGCCCAGGACCCCGCCCGCCCTGGGGCTGCCCTCAGCCCCGCCTGAATCGAGGCGCAAATTCGCCTCTTCGCCTCTGCCTTTCGCGCAGCCGCTGCCTCTCTAGACCATACTGGAGGACAAAAATAGGCCATTTTTTTTCTATAATACTCCTCCAAGTTAGAGCTATGGCAGACTGGGAACGGCAGTCTATAACCTGACGTCAGGCTTCAAAATGGACACCCTGGCAAAGAAAGGACCCTATCATCACCCGCCATTGGTGATAGAAAGGGTGTTAAGGAAGGCGTGATCTCAGCACGCAGCGCCACCTCATGCCCTGGAGGTTTCACTGTAGCAACCCCCACCAATCGTATTCTGAAGTTGAGACTGTGGCAATGTTCTTTTAGAGTGACGGAGAAGGCTCTTGGATATAGCGAGATGCTATCTAAAAGAAAAGATGCTTGGGGCTGGAGAGACGGCTCGGCGTTTAGGAACACTGCTCTTGCAGAGGACTTTTGGGTTTGAATCCCAACACCCACGTGGCAGCTAACAACTATCCTTAACTCCAGTTCCGGGCGATCCAACACCCTCTTCTGACCTCCGCCGGCATTGCACGATGTGAGTGTACTTATACACATGAAATAAAAATAATTAAAAAAAATAAATTTAAAATAAAAAGAAAAGGTGCTGGTGTGTATGTGCAGCTGGAGAGATGGCTCAGTCTTTTAAGTGTTTGCCATGTAAACATGAGGACGTGAGGTTAAATTCGGTCCCCCAGGGGCTGTGTAATCCCAGTCTTGGGGAGGTGGGGACAGGAGCACGTCTGGGGCTTGCTGGCTAGCCTGTTTAACCAGTCGGTGAGCTCCAGGTTCGGTGAGAGACCCTGTCTCAAAAAATAAGGTGAAAACCAGACATAGGGGCATTCACCATCAGTCCCAGCACCCGGGAGGCAGAGGCAGGCAGATCTCTGTGAGTTCAAGGCCAGCCTGGTCTACGTAGTGAGCTCCAGGCCAGTTAAGGCTGCATAGTGAGACTCTGTCTCAAAATAAATAGATAAATATATAGGATAGAGAAGTGATGGAGGAAGATATTCAATGTCAACCACTGGCTTGTGCGCGCACACACGTCTGCTCCACATGCATACATATACAAACACCATACATGCAAAAAAAATTGATTTTCCAGTTTAAAAAAGCACAAAGCTTGTCTCCAAAATAAACTTCACAGGAGTGCTTTATTATCATAATGAATTCATAATTAGTGCATTATAGATGAACAACATGTCCTCCTTTGAGAGGCCTCACATAGCCCAGGCTGTCCTCAGACTTGATATTTACTGGAGGAGGACCTGGAACTTCTGACCCTCCTGCCTCCGCCCAAGAGCCCTGGGATTACAAACGTGCACCACTCTATCTGGTTCAGGCAGTGGTGGGGCTGGAACTCTTGCATGTGGGCCAAGCGCTTTACAACTGAGCTACAACCAACCCTAACCGGGGAGGAAGATTTTTAAAACTTTTACTTTTGGAGTGATTAATACTGTATATTTGCATGTTTCAAAAATCTGAAGTATGGGCTGGAGAGATGGTCTAGCGGTTAAGAGCGCCGACCGCTCTTACAGAGGACCTGGGCTCGATCCCCAGCACCCACATGGCGGCCGAGAACCGTCTGTAACTCCAGTTCCAGGAGAACTCCAGTTCCAGGGGAATCCAACACCCTCTTCTGACCTCCGCGGCATTGCATGACACGGGTGCACAGACTTGCATGCAGACAGTACATTCATACACATACAGAAAAAGAAAAAATCTGAAGTATGTGCTGATATGCAAAACAAAACAAATCTCTCAAAGGAAAGAATGCCACATCTTCCCCTCTCTCTAACCAGGTGCTACTCTCCTTCCTAAGTCTATTTGCAGAATCGTGGATGTACAGATTGACTGTCACACTTTTTTTTTGTTTTTTGTGTCTTTTGAAACAGGGTCTTCCCTGTAGCCCCAGCTGTCCTGGAACTCGGCTATGTAAACAGGCTACGGTTCTTGTAATTCCAGATATTCAGTGCCCTCTGCCTCCCGAAGTGCCTGGGATTAAAACGATGGTGCACACCATTGTCTGGCTTGACTATCACAGTCTTATAATAGTTTCAAGAGCAGATTTATTTCAATAGTTAACACTGAGAAAACCTTGACAAAGATTGGTAGTAAAGAGTTTCCCAGAGTCTCATGCCCACTAGGCCAGCACTTACACCGACACTCATGTCTGGCAAAGAGTAATTATTATTTTATTTATATGTGTATGAATGTTTTGCCTGCAGTCTCTTAAGTGCATGCAAAGTCCGTGGAGGCCCAGAGGGGTCATTAATGGAATCCTCTGGAACTGGAATTAGGCATGGGTGTTAGCTGCTGTGTAGGTGCGTGCTGAGAACTGAATTCCCCGTCCTCTTGGAGAGAGGGTCACTTCAACCACTGAGCTCATCTCTCTAGCCCCAACAAACAGTATTGTCTACCCCCTAGCTTTGCACTACCAAGCTACTTTTAGACAGTGGCTGAAGCTTACTTTCATGGACTTCTGTGTGGCCTTCTCAAAAGCATCTACTATAGTGAAATAAGTCAATGTTTTGCAGTTGTCTACAAATTAAATGTAGTTGGTTGACACATTTGGAGTGTTGTGAAACTTTTTTTATTTATTATTTTTATGTGTATGAATGTACTGTCCCAGCATGTAGGTCTGTGCAACCCTGTGTGTGCAATGCCACGGAGGTTCAGAAGAGGGTGTCGGACTCCCCTGGAAACCCTAGGAACCATCGCTAATGCACGGTCTTGAGCCGCCATGTGGGTGCTGAAGGATCAAGCCCGGGTCCTCTGCAAGGAGCAGTCGGCGCTCTTAACCGCTAGGCCACTCGTTCCCAGGCCCACGTGTGTGAACTTTTTAAAATTCAGTATCTGAAACCTATAGCTGTTTAAACAAGAACAATGAAGATTTCGAAGGGCCTAATGACTCAATTTGACAAGCGCATACACCCCCTCTTTGCTTCCAGACTGCTTGCCCATCGTGGGTCCGCTTGCTCGCTCCCGGGGAAGGGCCTGTCCCAGGATCGAGTCTGCCTTACCGCCGCAGCGTGCCCACCTGGCTTGAAGCTTGACTCTGACGACGTGAAGGAGCAGATTTTACGAAGCTTGGCAAGAAAGGCGTTGACCCCCTCCAGACGTCAGGCACGGGGCTCAAGCATGGTCTCGCTTTTTCATACTCGGCAATAAAATTTTGAAGAATACTCTTATAATCCAAAGGACTTGTTGTCTGACCTTCATCTGACGACTCTTGTACCATCTTAATTAAGACTGATAGCCAGTGGCTGTTCGCAAGCACCTCCAGAGGATACAGAAAGGAATAAGGAAGCTAAATTCTCGCTGATTCTGATAGAGAGCAGAACTCACCGATTGGCCCATTATACAAGACCGAGTCCTTCCACCCAAATGGACTACTGCCCAAATTTATGAGTCATATTTATGCCACTAGAGCAAGGCATATTTAGGAGAAATATGTACCTCTGCTCTTAGTGGCATAAATTGTTCCTGTGTGTACAGAAGATAAAATTACTTTAAAAACCATTTGAAAAAACAAAAAAAAAAAAAGAAAAAAAAGAGAAAGGTAATCACCCAAAAGTAAAGTTGTGCACAAAAGATACCAGAGTGAATGCTTGGGGCATAATTCTACAGATGAAGATTGGGTACTTTCCACACATAAGTATACCTATGTGTCCCAAGTAACGCCTAGAGACAGTCACAAATAAATGTCAATAGACTAGAACATATGAATGGAAGCATGCTCTCTGTAAGAACATAAGTTAGCTTCAGTGCCCATGGCGGTCTCGCGTCGGTGCTCTATACCTATTTGATTCCAGTCACTGGAGGATTAGGCTACTCGATTGTTGAGTATCTTACGAGGCTAGTATTACATAGGGAAGTCCAGCCCGAGCCTGTTCCTCCCTACCCCTATCTCCCCCCAAAAGATAATATCTATGCTAAAGGACACAATGATATGAGTTCTTGGTAGAGCACTTAACATACTTCAGTCCCCAATACCACAAAGGAAATCATGATTCAGGGGTTGAGGGTATATTATAGCTCAGTGAAAAAGTGCTTGCCTAGTATGGGCAAGGTTCTGTCTTTGATCCTCAGCAACACAAAGAATAAGATGGGCGGGGGGGGGGCGGGGGGGGGACCAGGGACCGGGTCCATAATGTATACTATGTGTAGGATGGTAATTGACAGCTGACAGTGTCAGAGGCCATAGGAGAAATGAAGACTTCATGACTCATCTAAGCAGGGTAGCTCCACAGCCCTGCCATGCAGGGATGCAGCTTACAGTGCTGAGCTTCTGCTTTCTGAAAGAGCCAGAAAGGAGAATTTCACGTGACGTAAATGTGTAGTTATTTGTTTTTGCGGTGTTAGAAACACCTATGGCCTTGGGCATGCTAAATGGGAGCTCTATTACTGAGCCCCAGCCTTGGGTTTTGAAATGTCAGCTAATTCAAAGTATCCGAGGCTCTGAGAATGTAGTCCTTGTCTAGCATGGGTGAGGCCCCATTGAGTCCTGTCTTGCAATCTCAATCCACAAAAAAAGGGGAGGCCTGTGAGAGCGATGCGACTAGTACGTGGTGTGTAAGGTGCTTCCTGTCTTCTTCCAAAGGACCAGAGTTCATTCTGACATTTCTATAAATCCACCTGTGTCAAAGTCCAGCTCTATAGCGGGGATTCTGATGCCTCCTCTGACCTCTGCAGGTGACTGCACGACATCGAGGCATTCGTACACATACAATTTTTTTTTTTTTTCTTTTCGAGACGCAGTCTCCCTGTNTTGGGTTTTGAAATGTCAGCTAATTCAAAGTATCCGAGGCTCTGAGAATGTAGTCCTTGTCTAGCATGGGTGAGGCCCAGGGTTTGAATCTCAATCCAAAAAGGGGAGGCTGGAGAGATGGCTGAGTGGTTTAAGGTGCTTCCTGTTCTTCCAGAGGACCAGAGTTCAATTCTGAGTTCATAACCACCTGTAGTCCAGCTCTAGGGGATCTGATGCCCTCCTCTGACCTCTGCAGGTGACTGCACACATGAGGCATTCGTACACATACAATTTTTTTTTTTTTGTCTTTTCGAGACAGGGTCTCCCTGTAGCCCCAGCTGTCCTGGAACTCGATATGTAAACCAGGCTGGTCTTGAATTCACAGATATTCACGTGCCTCTGCCTCCCAAGTGCTGGGATTAAACGTGTGCACCACCATGTCTGGCTTGACTATCACAGTCTTATAATAGTTTCAAGAGCAGATTTATTTCAATAGTTAACACTGAGAAAACCTTGACAAAGATTGGTAGTAAAGAGTTTCCCAGAGTCTCATGCCCACTAGGCCAGCACTTACACCGACACTCATGTCTGGCAAAGAGTATTATTTATTTTTATTTTATGTGTATGAATGTTTTGCCTGCATGTCTCTTAAGTGCATGCAAAGTCCGTGGAGGCCAGAGGGGGTCATTGGATCCTCTGGAACTGGATTTAGGCATGGGTGTTAGCTGCTGTGTAGGTGCTGGGAACTGAATTCCCGTCCTCTTGAAGAGGTGCACTTAACCACTGAGCCATCTCTCTAGCCCCAACAAACAGTATTGTCTACCCCCTAGCTTTGCACTACCAAGCTACTTTTAGACAGTGGCTGAAGCTTACTTTCATGGACTTCTGTGTGGCCTTCTCAAAAGCATCTACTATAGTGAAATAAGTCAATGTTTTGCAGTTGTCTACAAATTAAATGTAGTTGGTGACACATTTGAGTGTGTGAACTTTTTTATTATTATTTATTTTTTATGTGTATGAATGTACTGTCTGCATGTAGGTCTGTGCACCCGTGTCGTGCAATGCCACGGAGGTCAGAAGAGGGTGTCGGACTCCCCTGGAACTGGAGTTAATGACGGTTCTTAGCCGCCATGTGGGTGCTGAGGATCAAGCCCGGGTCCTCTGCAAGAGCAGTCGGCGCTCTTAACCGCTAGGCCATCTCTCCAGCCCCGTGTGTGAACTTTTTTAAATTCAGTATTCTGAAACTATAGCTGTTAAAAAGAACAATGAAGATTTCGAAGGGCCTATGACTCACATTGAAAGGCATCACCCCCTCTTTGCTTCCAGACTGCTGCCATCGTGGGTCGCTTGCTCGCTCCGGGGAAGGGCCTGTCCCAGTCGGCTCTGCCTTACCGCCGCAGCGTGCCCACCTGGCTGAAGCTGACTCTGACGACGTGAAGGAGCAGATTTACAAGCTGGCCAAGAAAGGCTTGACTCCCTCCCAGATCTGAGGGGCTCACATGGTCCGTTTTGTGACTGGCAATAAAATTTTGAGAATCCTTAAATCCAAAGGACTTGTTCCTGACCTTCCTGAGGATCTGTACCATTTAATTAAGAAAGCAGTGGCTGTTCGCAAGCACCTCCAGAGGAACAGAAAGAATAAGGACGCTAAATTCCGCCTGATTCTGATAGAGAGCAGAACTCACCGATTGGCCCATTATTACAAGACTCAACGAGTCCTTCCACCCAATTGGAAATATGAGTCATATTATGCCACTAGAGCAGAGGCATATTTAGGGAAATATGCCTCTGCTCTAGTGGCATAAATTTGTCTTGTGTACTGAAGCAATAAAATTACTTTAAACACATTTAAAAAAAAAAA
>VZQC01003012.1:1193227-1210159 GCA_009823505.1 Rhizomys pruinosus | reverse complement strand
GGGTGGGGGTCCTCTTCAGCCCGGCCCCTGTACCTTCTGCTGGCCTCAGGATATCTCAGATCTCAAGAGTCACACAACCCCACCTTTAATACCAGCTGGTAGGATAACTCCGCCCCCACAGCCACAAAAGCCAATCAAGCCAAAGACAGCTGGATTAAAGGATCAACAATCAGCCTTGCTGAGGCACCCAGTCCCTACCTGCTTTCCTGCTCTTCCTTCCGCTGGCCTCAGGAGATCTCTCCTTAAACAGTCTTAAAAAACTTTTTAATTTATTTTTTATGTGTATGAATGTACTGTCTGTATGTAGGTCTGTGCACCCATGTCATGCAATGCCGTGGAGGTCAGAAGAGGGTGTCGGATTCCCCTGGAACTGGAGTTAAAGACGGTTCTCAGCCGCCATGTGGGTGCTGGGGATCAAACCCGGGTCCTCTGCAAGATCAGTCAGTGCTCTTAACCACTAGGCCATCTCTCCAGCCCCACCTCTGTTCTATTCTTCACTGTTTAGCTACAGCAATCTTCTCATTTTTCAGATTTGATTATTTCTCCTTAAAATCCTCAGTCCCAATCTTGGGCTTGTTTCTTTAAAAAAATTTTTTTTAACCTGGACATAGTTCTTGAAGTTCTTTAAAATTTTTTATTATTTATTTATTGTACCTACACACAAGCACACAAGCATGCCTACAACACACGTGTGGAGATCCTAGGACAACCTACAGGATTCAATTCTCTCCATTTCTATTGTGGATCCTGGGATCAATCTCAAGCTGTCAAACTTGGTGGCAGGCATGTTTACCAGCTGACAGGCCTCGCTGGCCCCTTGGGACCACTTCTTACACTTCTGTGCTCTGTTTTGGTCAGTACTTTATACCCTCTGGTTCCCCACTCGTCCTGTGAGGCTGTAATCCTGTCCCCCACTATGGACATTTCTGCATAGCCATTCTTTCCCTCTTGAGCATCACACACCACACCTGCAGGGCATCGATACTGGGTTGATTCTCGGGCCCCTCAATCTCAACAGACTCAATGCTGCGCATGCTGCTGTCCCCCCAGGCCAGCATCTCTTACCCCTCAGAGACTGCAGCAGGATACTAGCACCTGTGACTTTCTTCTTCCCTCTCACTGGTCAGCACCAGATCTTGTCCCTTCACAGCTCTCAACCTGCTATCTTCTGTCTTGGCTCCAGTACCCAGTAACTGCCCTGACCCTCACCCCTTCCAACCTCTACTTTACCAACTCACGAGGTTGCAGTCTATTTTACAGAGCTGGCCAGGAGGACTATCCAAACCAAACAGGACCAGGGTCTTCTCCTCCAGGACATTCACAGCTTTGTACTTCACCTTCTGCCCTGATGGCCATACTCCAGCGTCCTGGACCCTGCAGCTCTAAGATGGCCATGTAGCCGTGGGCTTTGTTTTTGGCCTTGGTCCTTGTGCTTCCCTCTGTCTTCCTTTTTTTTTAATTATTATTAATTTTATTTATTTCCGTATGTGTATGAATGTCCTGTCTGCATGCAAGTTTGTGCACCCGTGTCGTGCAATGCCGCGGAGGTCAGAAGAGGGTGTTGGATTCCCCTGGAACTGGAGTTCTCCTGGAATTGGAGTTTCAGACGGTTCTCGGCAGCCATGTGGGTGCTGGGGATCGAACCCGGGTCCTCTGTAAGAGCGGTCGGCGGTCTTAACTGCTAGGCCATCTCTCCAGCGCCCCCCCGCCCCCCCCCCCGTCTTCCTTTAATACCACTTGTCTTGAGGCCCGGTCAAACAGGGCTTCATCCAGGAAATCTTCTTGGATCTACCCAGCATTTACAACCTTCACCCCACACAGTTGTGATCCCATGTGCGTATCCAACTGAACAAGAAAGTAGCCAAGGGCAAAGCCACAATTTTATTAATCTCATTAACTCCCAGAGAACTAGAAGAGTGTTACAGAGATAGTGGAGGCACAATAAATGTTTGTTGTATAATCAACTGGTACTTATTGGCACAAGGGGAGCATTCCAGGGCTTCCAGCTCTTGGCAGGAGTGGTGGCCCAAGCCTTTAATTCCAGCACTGGAGGGGCAGAGGCAGGTGGATCTCTGTGAGATTGAGGCCAGTCTGGGAGTTCCAGGTAAGCTGGGGCTGCAGGAAACCTTGTCTCAGCAAACAAAAACAAAAGCAAAACACAAACAAACAAACAAACTACCCAGTTCTCTCTCTAGGACTCAAATGTGCTCTACTTTCGAGGATGCAGTGAACTTACTGGAAGAATTCCTACATATTGCTCTCAGGTCTCAAGGAACTATCTCCTCTCAAACTTAGTAGGGCCATAACACATCTCAAAGCTCATTCCCACTCAGTCAGCTGACCCACAGGCTGGGCTGCTGGCCTGTGGGCTGGAAGGCAGAAATCGACTTCTCGTGCAGTGACCTCTGGTGGTCACACAGCTCCCTGCAGGCTGAGGACTTGGGCTGACCGCATTTGCAGGCCTAGGGGTCACTGCAGCCTTGGGGGTCCCGGCCTCTGTTGCAGAGCGCTGACCCACTGACTCTGCCAACCCGGATCCTATGGTCACTTAGGCACTGGGCTGTGGCTGCATTACCTCTGACGAGTGCCACATGCTTTTAGAATAAGCATTTATTAATGAGAACAGAAATGTGACCCACAGCTAATGGCATGGGTCTCCTGAATGGGAAATGCCTCTTCATGGCTGAAATTGACATGGGTAGACTGAGGCACCAAAGGATCCTTGAAGCCAGGGTAAAGGAGTGGGGGCACGATGGACTGGGGTGTCTCCTGTGAGTGTCCAAGCTACTCTCCAGGCCTGCAGGGGTCCGAGATGTGCACCCACCTCTAGCGAGTGGGGGAAGGAGTTGCCTTGGGAGTCGCAGTGAACCCCATTATAGGTCACTGGTGTTTTCCTGGTGCCCATGACGGCCACACCATGACCATGAGCTACGGATGCTGTTGCATTGCCTTTATGTTTGATTTTGTGGCACTGGGGATCAAACCCCAGGCCTTGGGCATGCTACGCAAATGAACACATCCTAGCCACAAGTACTATCAAAATCAACTAGTGCTATGGAACTGTAAGATTTATTTAATTAAAATTTTTTATTTATTTTTATTTTATGTGTATGAGTGCTTTGCTTGCATATAAGTGCACCATGTCATGTCACACCTGCAGAGGCCAGAGTGGGCACTGGACTCCCTGGAATGGGAGTTACAGACAGTCATTAGCTACCATGCGAGTGCTGGGAACCAAAGCTGGCCACTCTGCAAGAACACACAGTGCTCTTAATCACTGAGTTGTCTTTCCAGCCCCAGTTGTATTTCATTTTAATCAACTGACATTAAAGTTTTTTTACTGAAGTAGGAGATTTTTGATTTAATTTAATTAACTTGGATGTTAATTCACTGAAATTCTTTCTAATTGAACAAATCCTCAATTCAGTTACTGAAAAATAATTTAAGTATATAAGGAACAATTCAAGGATGTGAATAATTTTATGACCATAAATTTAATAAAATCTGAATACAGTCAAGTATTTCTTTCTTTCTTTCTTTTTTTTTTTGAGACAGGATTTTCCTGTAGCTCCAGCTGTCCTGGAACTGACTCTGTAGACCAGTCTGGCCTTGAACTCACAAAGATCCGCTTGCCTCTGCCTTCCAAGTGCTAGGATTAAAGGCATGTGCCACCACACCCGGCTCAGTCAAGTATTTCTGGTGAAAATATATTATCTGAATTGAACTTTTTTTTTTTTTTCGAGACAGGGTTTCCCTGTAGCCCCAGCTGTCCTGGAATTCGCTCTGTAGACCAGGCTGGCCTTGAACTCTCAAAGATCCACCTGCCTCTCCCTCCCAAGTGCTTAGGATTAAAGGCATGCGCCACCACGCCTGGCTGAACTCTAATGTTTTTATTATGTTTAATATATATATATATATATATATATATATATATGAAATCATATGGAGATCAGCAGGAGTAGTTCCCAGGGCTTCAACTCAAATTGTCAGGTTTGGTGGCAGACACCTTTACCTGCTGAGCTACCTAAGCTGGCCCTGAATTGAGCTCTAAAATTCTCACAGGATTCAATGACTTGCCATGCAAAACAGAATGGAAAACACAGTGTAGATGCGGGGCTCACACTTGTAATCCCAGCACTCAGAAGGCTGGGGCAGAAGAATCATGAATTCAGGCCAGCCTGAGCTACATAGCAATTTTGAGGTTAGCCTGAACTAAATAGTGAGGCCTTGGTTTTAAAAATGTAAAATGGTCTATTAGTAATTTACAACTGAAATAAATTTTTGGTCTTCAAAATGTATATAAGGATGAGGATGTGGCTCCGTGGTAGAGTTTGCTAGCATAGCATGTATGAAGCTCTAGGTTTGATTTCCAGCACTGCCTAAAATTGGGTGTGGGGCTAGGGGGAGATTCACTGGGTAAGAGAGTCTGCTGCACAAGCATGAGGACTTGAGTTCAGATCCCTAGCACCTGAGGACTTGAGTTCAGATCCCCAGCACCTACATAAAAAGCCGAGTGTGTGCCGGGCGTGGTGGTGCATGCCTTTAATCCTAGCACTTGGGAGGCAGAGGCAGGCGGATCTTTGTGAGTTCAAGGCCAGCCTGGTCTACAGAGTGAGTTCCAGGACAGCTGGGACTACAGGGAGACCCTGTCTCGAAAAGACAAAAAAAAAAAAAAAAAGCCGAGTGTGTGTGCCCTGTGCATCTATGGTGCAAGGTGGCTCTGCCTTTGCACACTAATGAAATGAACCAAATGATTGCTTCCCACAGCAGTCTAGCACTCTTCAGAGGCGACAGAGTGTGAACGACAGCTTAGTGGGATTGGAGCTCACCAAAGTATCCCTGATTGTGGAACGGTTCTGGAAATGGCAGTGGTGCTGGCAGACACAGGGGTCACCACTGGGGGGGGAGTAGTGAAGTGCTCCCAGCGCTCCCAGCAATATGAAGGGAGTGGTGGATGTGGGGGTGGTCCAGGACAGCTGTGTTGGGGCTAACGATCAATCCCAGGTATCCTCCTAGCTCCACACATACAGTGTGTTGGCCAAGGAGAAAACCTCTCCAGGGCAGTCCGAGAAGTTGGGGGTGCTGGACTCTGAGGTCAAGAGGTGAGCCTGATGGATGTGGGCGCCGAGGCCCACACACTACAGATAGATCTCCCCAGGCTGGTGGTGGCTGCTTTGCTCTTTGGGATGGAGAGCTGCTGACCCACTCAGGGCTTAAGATGCTGGAGGGGCCCTAGTGTGTCCATTCCTTAAGTCCTTTCATCATGTTTTTAGCCAACCTTCTGTTCAAAGAGCCTAAGCTGTTCTACTTTGCCTCAAGCAATTCAGTTTGGATCTTTTGTGTAGTGTAATAAGTCATTTTCCTCCGGCCCTGCTCTGTGAAGGCTAGGTGTTCAACCAGACTTTCATTTTACTGCCAGTTTCCTAGGTCATCAGGTGATTTTTTCCAACTTGCTTTCTTGGGTCCCTCTGCCTACCCGTGCTTAGGCATTTCCCTGACTCTTGGATTTATTCCCTACTGCCTCTCCCTCCCTCACCCACATCGTTTCAGGGGTCAGCAGATTCTCCATGGTAGATGTTTTCTACCTCTGGCTGGAGGAGCAGTGGTCAGAGACTTGACCTTTTCTCAGAAGCATCTCAGACTCTGAGCTCTGCCTCCTTCAATGCTTTATTGACTCAGTGGGTCAGAGACCCCTTCCCCAGGACCTCAGAACCACTGCCATTAGTCCCACACCAACACAACTCACTGTTCATCGTGAGTTCATCAACTTGCACTTACGTGAGTCTGACTGCTAGTGACAGCTGTGACCGAAGGGGAAGAGACGCCAGGGCGACATCTAGGGTAGTGCCAGAAACCTTTTTTTAAAAAATTATTATTTTTATTTTATGTGTACAAGTGTATTGCCTGCATGTGTGTGAGTGTACCTGTGTGGTGTAATACCCCCAGAGGTCAGAAGACAAGTTGGATCCCCTGGAACTAGAGTTATGGATGGTTGTTAGCCACTATGTGGATGCTGGGAATCGAACCCCAGTCTTCTGCAACAGCAGTCAGTGCTCTTAACCACTGAGCCATATCTCCTATCCTAGTGCCAGAAACTTTATTTTTTATTTTTATGTGTTTTTTTTTTTCTAATCTTTTTGAGACAGGTTGTCCTGTTAGCCCCAGCTGGCCTGAATGGAGTTCATTATGTAGACCAGGCTGGCCTTGAACTCTCAGAGACCCACCCGCCTCTGCCTCCCAAGTGCTGGAATTAAAGGTGTGTGCCACCACGCTTGGCCAGAAACTTTATTCTTGAAGAAGTTCTATCTTTATATCTGTCACAGTTGAAAGCTTCAGAGAAAGAATCGAGGTTTTACACAATCCCTTTTGGGACCTGTTTAGACCCCAAACCTCCAGCCCCTTGGCCACAGAACACATTTCATCTAAAACAATATTTCGGGTTGAGGAAAACCTAACAGAGTAGGTGAATGTGCATAATGTATATTGTTTGGACTTAGTTTGATTCTCAGTTTCTTGTTCTACATCATGATGGTGACGAAGCTGGATTTTTTTTCTCTTTTATTTTGTGGTTTGTTTTTGACAGGGTCTCCCTAGTTCCAGCCTACCTGGAAGTCAAAGATGTGGACGAGGGTGGCTTCAATCTCAGAGAGATCCACATGCCTCTGCCTCCTGAGGGCTGGTATTAAAGGCGGGCGCCACCACACCTGGTGCTGAAGTTGGATATCTTTAAGGGAGAAAAAGAATGACTAGATTTAGCAAGAAGTAATTTATGCCGGGCATGGTGGCGCACGCCTTTAATCCCAGTGTATGAAACACTTGCACACTTGTAGGAAACACTTGTATGAAGCTGCAGCAACAAAGCACCTCTCGCTCGTTCTTCTCAAAGCGGTTTATTCAGGCAGGCAGGTCTTGTAAGCGGTTTATTCAGGCAGGCAGGTCTTGTCAGAATGGTTTATTCAAGCACATCTTTTCTCCTTCTCCAAGCTTCTCCCTCTAAGCCTTAAGCCTTTCCCTCTAAGCCTTCTTCCTTCTCCAAGCCTTCTCCTTCCTCAGGCAAACAAGCTTCTCTCCTAAGACTAGAAAGGAGAGAGAGTCCCTCTATCTAGAAAGTCCCTCTATTTATCCACCTTCCCAGCCCAGGTTGCATGGCCTTAGTCTATTGGTATCATCTGGCCTGATCTTGTATACAGGGTGCACCTGCACAGCTCAAATGGTGAGCATGACTTTACTTTGATGTAGGAGGGAATCAGGTGTTAATCATAAGACTCAGGTGTTAGTCATAAAACTTTGCTAAAGTCTTGGGTGCCTTCTTAGGACTGTCGCCACACCCGCTCCCCACATCCCAGCACTTGGCAGNGGTGAGCGTGACTTTACTTTGAGGTAGGAGGGAATCAGGTGTTAATCATAAGACTCAGGTGTTAGTCATAAAACTTTGCTAAAGTCTCGGGTGCCTTCTTAGGACTGTCGCCACACCCGCTCCCCACATCTCCCCCTTCTTTATTATTTTAGTATTTGTTTTTGTTCCCCCTCCAGGGAGTTTCACTGTCCCCCCTCCTGGGGGGCCTTATTGGGCCAGCTCTTATTGGGCCAGCTTGGCGGGTTCTGGATTCACGCCGAGCCTGTGGATTGTCCCCTTTTCCGGGGAGCCTTCCTAATTGTCCCCCTTTCTGGGGAGCCTTCCTTATTGTCCCCTTTACCGGGGAGCCTTCCTTATTGTCCCCATTTCCGGGGAGCTTTCCTTGTTGTCCCCATTTCCGGGGAGCCTTCCTTATTGTCCCCATTTCTGGGGAGCCTTCCTTATTGTCCCCATTTCCGGGGAGCTTTCCTTATTGTCCCCATTTCCGGGGAGCCTTACTCTTTTCCGGGCCCCTTTTCCCTTTTTCGGGCTTTACTGTTCCCCCTTTTCCGGCCTTTAACTGTTCCCCCTTTTCTGGGCTTTACTTTCCCCCTTTTCCAGGCTTTAACTGTTCCCTTTTTACCGGGCTTTAACTGTTCCCCCTTTTCCGGGCTTTAACTGTTTCCCCTTTACCGGGCTTTAACTGTTCCCGCTTTATCGGGCTTTAACTGTTCCCCCTTTACCGGGCTTTAACTGTTTCCCCTTTACCGGGCTTTAACTGTTCCCGCCGAGACACACCGGCGTCTCTGGTAACCCTTCAAAGTTTGCCCAAGTGTCCCGGACTCCCAGCGCACGGCGGTGCCCCAGTCCCCAGTTCAGCCTCTGTCACGAGAAAGCCCGAACCACCGCTTCAGCGGGGCTGCTCCGCCTCCTCGCCTGCAGGCTGCTGGCCGCCGACGTCATCTCCTGCGCGCCCCGCGCTTCTCCTGCACATCTCTTGCACGCCCCACTCTTCCTTCGCCAAGTTTCAGTCGAACGGCTGGTTTTTCTCTCTGGGTCTGTCCGATCGGTGCTCGGGCCAGCTCGGCGGGTTCTTTCTGGTTACACCGAGCCTGCGGCACCGAGGCCCTTCCAAGCGCCAGCTCACAGTCTCTGCTAGCCGAGCCCTGTTGAAGCCTGGTCTGAAGCTGAAGTCTCTTAAGTCTCTTGTTGCGCTTATGCTGCGTTCTTAAGTCTTTGTAATGTTGCTGCTTATGCTGCGGTCTTAAGTCTCTGCAGCTCTGTTGAAGTCTCTGCAGCAAATGTCTTTTTCTCTCTTTGTTGCGCTTACGCTGCGGTCGTTATCCAGCTTGAGCCTCTTTTGTGAGATGCTCTTTTGCAGTCGCTCAAGGCCCCTCGCGGCTGTCTTCCTCGATGCTGAAGCCATTCATCGCCGCCTCGCCCGGCCCGCGGCCCCAGCACACTCAGAGCCCGAGGCCGCGCATAAGACTTGGCTAAAGTTCCGGGGGCTCTGGGCTGAGCGTGGCCGTCGCTCCGCCTCCCCGGACGGGCCACCACTTGTATGAAACACTTGCACACTTGTAGGAAACACTTGTATGAAGCCGCAGCAACAAAGCACCTCTCGCTCGTTCTTCTCAAAGCGGTTTATTCAGGCAGGCAGGTCTTGTAAGCGGTTTATTCAGGCAGGCAGGTCTTGTCAGAATGGTTTATTCAAGCACATCTTTTCTCCTTCTCCAAGCTTCTCCCTCTAAGCCTTAAGCCTTTCCCTCTAAGCCTTCTTCCTTCTCCAAGCCTTCTCTTTCCTCAGGCAAACAAGCTTCTCTCCTAAGATAGAAAGGAGAGAGAGTCCCTCTATCTAGAAAGTCCCTCTATTTATCCACCTTCCCAGCCCAGGTTGCATGGCCTTAGTCTATTGGTATCATCTGGCCTGATCTTGTATACAGGGTGCACCTGCACAGCTCAAATGGTGAGCATGACTTTACTTTGATGTAGGAGGGAATCAGGTGTTAATCATAAGACTCAGGTGTTAGTCATAAAACTTTGCTAAAGTCTTGGGTGCCTTCTTAGGACTGTCGCCACACCCGCTCCCCACATCCCAGCACTTGGCAGAGGCAGGCAGATCTTTGTGAGTTCAAGGCCAGCCTGGTCTACAGAGTGAGTTCCAGGACAGCTGGGGCTACAGGGAGACCCTGTCTCGAAAAGACCAAAAAAAAAAAAAAAAAGAAGTAATTTATGTATTTAAAGCTTATTTGAACACATGCACACAAAGCTGGGTGTGGTCACACATAACTGTTACCCAGCTCTGGGAGTTGGGGTCAGGGAGATAGGATCACTAGGGGCTTGATGGCCACCGGCCTAGCTGAAAACAAGCAAACTGCAGGTTCAGTGAGAGACCTGGTCTCAAAGGAATAAGGTGAAAGGTGACAGGAGTATGCCCAACATCCTCCTCTGGCCTGTGCCTGCATACATGGGCATGTGAACCTGCATATACACATATACATATGCACACATACATACATGCATACATACACTATACATGTGTGTGAACACATAAAATAAATAAATAAATAAATAAATAAATAAAAAGAGAGAAAGAAAAAGAAAAACCAGTTTTGGTGGCGCACACCTGTAATCCCAGCTAGTGAGAGGGAAGCAGGAAGATCTTGAGTTCAAGTTCAAGATCTTGAGTTCAAGTTCATCCTCAGCTACAGAGCAAGTTCACAGATAGCCTGGGATATGAGACCCTGTTTTAAAATACACACATACACACACACAGACACAAACACGCACACACACAGGCATACATACACATATATTAAAAGCTGGACATGGTAGCACACTTTTTTTTTTAACTTTAAAAAAAATTTTATTTTTTATATGTATGAATGTACTGTCTGCATGAAGGTCTGTGCACCCGTGTCGTGCAATGCTGTGGTCAGAAGAGGGTGTTGGATTCCCCTGGAACTGGAGTTAAAGACAGTTCTCAGCTGCCATGTGGGTGCTGGGGATCGAACCCGGGTCCTCTGCAAGAGCAGTCAGAGCTCTTAACCACTAGGCCATTTTTCCAGCCCCGGTAGCACAAGTCTTTAATCAAAGTACTCAGGAGGCAGAAGTAGGCAGATCTCTGTGAGTTTAAGGCTACCCTGGTCTGCATAGTGAGTCTGAAGCCAGCCAGGGTTACACAGTAATAACCCATCTTAAAATAAATAAAAATAAAATATACAATTAAAATTATTTTTACCCATTTCTTTGCTTTATTCTGGTGTGACTACTAGAAGATAGGATTTTGCTTAGGTCCTTGATCCAGGCCTAGCCCTTGATGTGCTTCATATCTGGCCTGCTCTCTGGAGCTGTCCCAGTGGCCTGGATCAGGGTAGGCTGAAGGGGATCTCCCTCCTATGAGGAAGCAAGGGACTGGAAGTGGCTGTCCCCTCACCTAGGAATTCTGGACTGGGCAGTCACAGGGACAGTAGGTCAGAGTCAAGTAGGCCTGGGATTTGAGTCGTGGTGCAAGCCACCTCCAACTCCTTAGCCAGTCAGGAAGAGAAAGGACTCAGAGATATGAGACCCAGCTCCTGCAAATAGGCCTCCAAATGAGGGCTTAGTCACAAGGACTAAGTAGGACCCTCCAAGCCCAACTCAAGGTTTGTGGGAGGAGCCATGGCTGAAGAGCCCAAGGGGGAAGGTGGATCAAGTTCTCTCACCCCTACCACGGCCATAGCCTGACCTGGGATGTGACCACCCAACACTTTCTTCTCCCCTCCCACTCCCACCCCTGTGAGCTTCCTGTGACCCTGTGAATCACAGCATGGCTCAGTGGACAGTCATGGTCTGTTCCTAGTTGGCAGCCCAGAGTCAGGCTAGCAGAAGATTCAGGCTCAGGGTCAAAGGCATGTGAGGATGTTTGTTGGATCCTGGTGGTCCACCTACCTCGTACCACCCTCCTCCCCCAGCCCCAACATCAAGGTTACACAAGTGGCAGGCTGTCCAAATTCCATCTCTGCCCCAATGTTTGATCCATGAGTACACAAAAGTAGGTCAGAGGGCTTGTGCAGCACAGCCAGCTTCCTCCACTGTGGCTGGCTGTGTTTGCCATGCAAACAGGACAAAGTCTAGGCCGCCTGGACCTATGGAGCAAGCCCTGCCTTGCACTGGGCTGCATTTCAAAGCACAGGCTGCCTTCGTGTTTTCAGCGGTCATTTCCCTTCTCCCGAGGTTTGGTTCTTGCTTGTAGCAAGGTAAGACGGCCTTGCTGGCACCACGGGTCTGGGCCTCAGCTCGTGATCCCTTTGTAGGTTCCCTGAAGATTTGATTTGACAACCCAGGAGCTCTTTGAAGACAAACGTTTTGAAAGGGGAGCAACTATGGCACAAATATTACAAAGGTTTGTAAAAAAACGTCAAAGGCTGTTTTAGTCTGGTTAGACACACACCTATGCATACATACCCACACCCACCATTATGTATCAAATTGTATGCTATCTTTAAAAAAAAAAAATCTCCTTTTAAATAGTTACTTTGGGGCCAGATTGCTCAGTGGGTGAAGAAGGTTGCTCCTAAACCTGACGACCGGAGTTTGCTCCCTAGGGCCCACATAGTAGGAATGAACTGGCACCTGTGCACTGCCCCTGCCCCCTCACATAAGTAAATGTTAAAAACCAGCAACAGCAGTTAAATACTTTCCTTTGCTTCCCAAGTCTCTGTTTTCCTGTTCCATCCAGCAGGGCTGTGGGGATATCACCCAGTGCAAGGGGATGGGCGGGCCTATTCCATTTGTGAAGACGCAGACTCCCAGATCCCCACTGTCCTTTAAGGACCATGTTAGAAAAAGAAAGACCAACTCTGCTTTTGATTCCATATCAGTGAGGCACTGTCTGGTTTATTAGACATAAGGAATTCAAGTCAAAAGTAGCAAAGCCAAAGTCTGTTAGAGATTAGTACCTAGGACATAGACTGTGATCTGGCTGGCAAGCACTCACAGATGGCTCCTGCAGACCTCTGACTTTCTTCAGATCCCTGGCCCTCCTTAGCCATCCAAATCTCATGCCCTCTTTTGGAAGAACCTCGTGAGACCATCCCTGATAGAGCCCAAGTCTTCTGTCTGTCTCTATGATGGTATTCACCATCTGATGAGAGGCAGAACCCAAGTCTCGGGAGACAAAGACTTTTTCAACTAGTGTCAAGAATACTAAGGGTAATTTAAAAAGCATAATGTGAATGATGTGTAAATCACCCTTTAAACCAGAGACTGCAAGCTCAAATGCTCACCTGGGCAAAGAGCAGGCAGGGTCCTGCGAGTGAAGTGCAGAGAAGAGGGTAAAGGCAACAGCCTGGTGAAGAAGGCATGCCCACCCACATCCAGAAAACCAGATGTTTTTAATGTACAATTTCCCACATTTCAAATACTAGGAACAAATAGCAAATATAAACCTAACTTCTGCTTTCAATGAAATTCTAACCTTAAATGTCCTTTTCCCCGATCAAATAATAAAAGTCTAACCAAAACCAAACTATTATGTAGAATCAACATTGTAACAAAAAAAAAAAAAATAGCAGCTTCCAATATACCAGTCTTCCTGTTCGAAAACAAAATCAATCAAAAAATTTTTTTCTTTTCTTTTCCTTTCTTTACTTTTTTTTTGGGTGTTTTTTGAGACAGGGTCTTCCTTTAGTCCCAGCTGGCCTGGAGCTGGCTATGTAGACCAGGCTGGCCTTGAACTCACAGAGGTCCGCCTGCCTCTGCCTCCCAACTGCTGGGATTAAAGGTGTGCACCATCATGCCTGGCTATTATTATTATTATTATTATTATTATTATTATTACTTTTATAGAGACAGGTGGATCTCTGTGACTTCAAGGCCAGCTTGGTCTACATAGCAAATTTCAGGCCACCCAGGGGTACATAGTGAAGCTCTGTCTCAAAACAGACAAAACCAGCCAGGTGTGGTGGCACACACCTTTAATCCTAGCACTTGGGAGGCAGAGGCAGGCGGATCTTTGTGAGTTCAAGGCCGGCTTGGTCTACAGAGTGAGTTCCGGGACAGCTGGGGCTATAGGGAGAACCACGTTGTAGTCCGATAAACACAATAACACCAAAAAAAAAAAAAAAAAAAAAAAAAAAAAAAAAGTGGTGCACCACCACACCCAGCTCATTTTTTCAGTGTTTTTGAGACAGGGTCCCACTGTACAGCCCCGACTGCCTGAAACTTAATATGTAAACCAATTTGTTGGCCTTGAACTCTGCTGGGATTAAAGGTGTGCACCACCATGCTCAGCTTTTTCTCTCTCTTTTTTTTTTTTTTTTGAGAAACAAGGTCTCATGTGTTCTAAGTTGGCCTTGAACTCACAACGTAGCTGAGGATGAATGAACTTGAACATCTGATCCCCTTGCTTCCACCTCCCAAGTGCTGGGTATGCCACACACCCAGTTTACGCAGTGCTGGGAATGGAACTCAAGGACTTGTGCATGCTAAGCAAGTCCTCTACCAACCGAGCTACATCCCCAGCCTTGAATTTATTCTTGAGTAAAAGATGCCAGTTGGGACCACCTCCCATAGGACAACCCTGAATTATTACTGCGTCCACTTCCAGTGTCATCCTGGTAACATGCTGTTCCTCTGCACTTGGCACTCTTTGCATGAGGCTAGAAGGGGTAGGGTTAGGCTGTGGAGTATTAAGAAGGATTTGAGGCATGGAACAGGGAAGGCGGGCTCCCTTCGCTCCCCTTGTACCCTCACGGAGAGACTTGGAATTGCTCCTCAAAGGCAGTCCTTCACAGGAGCTATGCAAAGCACAGGTCACAAATGAGTTTGTGGATTTAGATGGAGCTTCTCTCACATCAGGGAAAATCAGGAACAGCTTTTGTACTTCCAAAGACTGGCTTCTGTAGGAGCAGGCAGGGAGGACAAGAGAGGTAATTCCAAATTGCCACTATGCATAAACAGATGGCTTGCCTGGATCTCTAGAGAACCCACCCTGTGCAACTCACAGACTCAGAGGTAAGATTCCAGAACCTCCTGGCTACGTCTGCTTTGACCTTGGGGTAGGACCGGAGACTTCATACGAGTTCAGGGGACCGAGCATCCCATGCCCTTGCTTGACTTCTCCTTGGTGCTATAAGCAGCTCCCAGAAATTTTTCCTCAAAGGATTTGGCACAGATAGACAGTGTCAACATGAGAAAGACAGAGGCCCTTTCTTCTCACAGGCAGCAAGCAAGGCTATTTCTGTCTTGGCCCTGCAACACACAGACCATCTTGGCTTTGGCCCAACAGGCCCCCCAGTGAAAACAGTGAGGTTTTTATTGTGGCTTGTTCTGGGAGCCAAGTGCCCAGGAAGCCTGAGGGGAATCTCTTCACAGAATGACAGGGAGAAGGGATTGGCCCTTGCATTTCTCAAAGCTGTCACAAGTGCATTCTGAGTGGACCAATTCTTTGCTGTTGGACTGTTATGCACATTGTGAGATGGCCACTAATTGCTAAGGGTGCCCCATAGTCATAAGTGAGCCTCTGAAATAGAAAAACACACATGCATACACAAGTTTCCAATGTTGCCTGGAGGTATAGTCTGGCCCCTGGTGGAACGCCGTTGGGCTGGCAGCCTCCTCAACCATTTGGGAACAGAAGCCCCAGAGACTGACAAATGGGCAGAGCGGCACAGTAGACTGTTATCTGTCTCCCTGGCTCAGAGAAATGAAGGCCCCCAGAGACCAGACAACAGCACTGTGATCACAGGTGAGCAAACACTAAGTGTGGAGCAGGTCCTAGGGGAGGCCTTGTTGCCTAGGTGCTAACAGTCAACGTGGCAGCCCCTGAGCAGGCCGGGGTCCTTAGAGTCACTATGTGCCAAGGTTAACATGGTAACAGGGGCTCATGGAGAAGGGCCAGAACCCAGGGTGCAGGTCAGGGACAATCTAAAGGTCCCGAAAATCTTGCATCCTCCGTGGGCTCGGGAGACATGTGGACAACTCCATCCTGAGTTCTTGACCCACTTCCACAGTCTTCACAATCTCCATTTGGAAATATGGCTGTCAGTGCAACTTCCTCCTCTGAGACCTGGAGGTATTCTGAAACACAGGAGAAGGAATGGCCAATGAAAAGGGCGTTATTATGCAAGGACTGAGAGAGGAAGTCAGCCCAAGACCTACTTTAAAAAGCCCAAAAAGAAGGACTGGAGACTCAGCGGTTAAGCACACTGGCTGTTTTGCAGAGGACCTGGGTTCAGTTCCCAGCACCCACATGGTGGCTAACGACCATCTATAATACCAGCTCTAGGGAACCCGATGTCTTCTTTGGGCTTCCACGGGCATTATATACATTGGTACATTTACATACATGCAGGCAAAACACTCATACACATAAAATAAAAATAAAATTAAAAAGCTCCAAAGAGTGGTGTGTAGGAAGCTTTCTTTTTGTGCCGAACAGGGACCTGTGGCCCTGCTAAGGGGAAGGGGACACAGCACCTGCCAGCAGCTGCTGTAGGTAGCAGGCCTCTCGGTGCGCAGAGACCAGCTGGCTACCTCCCGTAGCCCAGCCTGGGTGGTACTTCCAACTCAGGCTCTTAGCCTGGACCCATGAGACACGTGTTCCACTCTTGGCCGTGACTTCCCACCTGCCCAGAGACTGCTGAACCCTGGACAGGAATTTCCAGGCTGACGGCTATTGGCCTATCTTCAGCCTATGTCCACTCACAAAACCAGCTACCCAGATTGGTGGTCCGGGGACCTCTTTCCAACCCACTGGTCACCTGAATGAAATGCAGGCCTACCTTGGCCTGTATGCTGCACAATAATTAATAAAATGATGGCCAGGAATTCCATGATGCTGTTACTGGGAAATTCAAATTTACTCCTTGCTACAGCCTGTTTTTATAAACCAAATGATGTCAGTGCCCAGAGCCAATCGTAGGCCCCCCAACTCTGCACCACTGCACACAGTTGCCCCACCCAGCATCACACACCTAAGCCACATTGTCTGCTCCTCCCTGGGGTGGGGTCAGACTCTAGGCCACACGGGGTGCCCTGAGGCATGCTAGCTGAGAACTAGCCCCCAATTCAAACTGGATCTTCCTACAGTGGTGAGATGGCTCAGCAGGTAAAAGGATTCTTAAAAAAAAAAAAATTCTTGCCCAGCCTGATACCTGAGCCTTGTGAGCCCAGGACACACAAGGTCCCTGCCAATTATTCTCTGTCTCTCTCTCTCTCTCTCTCTCTCTCTCTCTCTCTCTCTCTCTCTCTCTCTGGGAAATCTGAATATAATCTTAGGATTGTGCCATCCTGACTGTGATCTTGCTCTATAGTTTTGGGTTTTATTTTTTACTTTTTTCCACTAGGGGAAACTGGGCAAAGTTCGCACAGGATCTCTCTATGTTGGTTTTTGCACATCGATGTACAAATTTTCTTTTGCTGTAGGAAGTTAGTCACGGTATGCTACTGATGAAGAAAACATTCCAAAAAATAACATATGTGCATTATGTAAGTTTGTATTATATTTATCGTGTTCACATGTTTACAGCCACCTCACCATATCCATGAATTCTCTCTAGATTCAACTGACCTTGAATATATATATATATATATATATATATATATATTAAAAG
>VZQC01003012.1:1100316-1192179 GCA_009823505.1 Rhizomys pruinosus | reverse complement strand
ACCAAGTGCTGGAGAGGTTGTGGGGAAAGGGGAACACGTCAGCTCCACTGCTGGTGGGAATGGAACTTTACAGCCATATATGGAAAGCAGTGTGGAAAAACCCTTGGGAAGACTTGGAATTAACTTGGCCACCTGACCCAGTCATACCACCACCTCGGGATAGTACCCTCAAGACTCATCCACCGTAGAGATACAAAAGATACATCACAACCAAATGTCTATTAAAAGCTCTGTTCACAAATAGCAAAAAGGAGCTGGAACCAACCCAAATGCCCCTCAACTGATGAGTGGATAGAGAAAATGTGGTGCATCTACACAATGGAGTTCTATGCAGCAGTAAAGAAAGATGACATTGGGGCTGGAGAGATGGACTAGAGGTTAAGAGCGCCGACCGCTCTTACAGAGGACCCGGGTTCGATCCCCAGCACCCACATGGCGGCTGAGAACCGTCTGAACCTCCAATTCCAGGAGAACTCCAGTTCCAGGGGAATCCGAGACCCTCTTCTGACCTCCGCGGCGTTGCACGACACGGGTGCACAGACTTGCATGCAGACAGTACATTCATACACATACAGAAATAAATAAAAAAAATTAATAAAAAAAAAAGAAAGATGACATCATGAGCTTTGAGGAAAATGGCTGGAGCTAGAGGACATCATGCTGAGTGAAGTAACACCGTCCCAGAAAAACAAACGATGAATGGTATCCCTCATCCACGGATGCTAGTGCCAATTACCTAGTTGTAAGTATTTCTTATGCACAGCCCCTTGAGCTTTTGTCCAAAGAAGCTGGGAGTGATGCATATTGGAAACAACAACAACAACAGAAAGGACTGCATCGAAGAACTAACTGAAACAGTGAACTTCTGCTCAAAACAGTCAACCTCCTCATGGAGAATATTGAGAAAGACTGAGAAAGAGATGAAAAGCATGTTTGGCAGAATGCATGAGCTCTGGTGGGGTGGGGGGATAGGGTGGGGGATATGGGTCTAGATTTGATAAAATATATAAATAAAAAAAAGAATTAGATAAGTTAAAACAATTAGAATATGCAAGTAGGAGCCAACTTCTTTGTTGTTTGCTTAATAAGTAGGAACTATCTGTAGCTCTGGGTATTGGTATTGACTTAATTTTGTACTCCCAAGAAAACCTAAAGCAGGATAGACATTGCAGAAAACTATATTTCCCAGGCTGGCCTCTCACTCCTGGGCTTAAGCGAGCCTCTCCCTTCAACCTCCCAAGTAATTCAGAATACAGGCTTGCTTTTACCATGCCCAGTAGCAGTCACTCTTTGAAGTAAATTGAAAATTAAGGGGGCTGAAGAGATGGCCTAGCAGTTAAGAGTGCCAACTGCTCTTGCAGAGGACCCGGGTTCGATCCCTAGCATCCACATGGCTGCTGAGAACCATCTTTAACTCCAGTTCCGGGGGAATCCGACACCCTCTTCTGACCTCCGCAGCATTGCACGACACAGGTGCACAAACCTATATGCATATAGTACATTCATACACATAAAAAATAAATTTAAAAAAATGAAAATTAATCAGAATTATTCCTTCTCAGGACCCAATTCTTCGAAGGTCTGGGATGTATACAGTAGCCATGGCTTATTGTGGTTCTGGTAACAACAAAGCTATTCGACGCCTGCTGCATGTTGCTGTAAGTACTCTGATCTTTTTCAGGGGTTGGTGGGAGGAAAAGTTTACAAGTGAATAATAAGTGTCTTGGTTACTGTAGCACACATACCATATGACCACCATCAGTGGTCTTAAGTTTAGATTCTCATTCCTTGGACATAATAGATCATAATTCAATAATAGGTTTTCAGAATGCGATAGGACCAGATAATGGTATCTCAGTGTGAATAAGTCTTCTAAACCATTCAAATGCAATTTCTGAAATTCTAGTCCCAGGGACATCCTCATTTGTAAGAGGCAAGATCATGTGAGAATATGTGGCCATCCTAAGATGGGAGAATCTAAGGACCAACAAGGAACCACTTATTAGCCAGTGAAATTAACTTCCGGGCTGGAAAGGTGGCTCAGCCATTAAGAGCACTGACTGCTCTTGCAGAGGACCCGGGTTTGAGTCCCAGCACCCACATGGCGGCTAAGAACCATCTGTAACTCCAGTTCCAGGGGAATCCAACGCCCTCTTCTGACTTCCGCAGCATTGCACGACATGGGTGCACCAACCTACATGCAGGCAGTACACTCATATACATAAGAAGTAAAAAGAAAAAAATTAACTTCCAGGTACCACTAAGTTACAAGAGATACCCTAAACAGAAAGTCTGATACTCATAGTTCCCAACTGGATTTTCCATAATCTTCTCAATCTGGATGTAGTTTGTGAAGAATATAACTTAATATTTAGTAGACTTCTAACATCTTGGCACTGAGAGGAAAAAAACCCAAATGCTCTCTAATACACAAAACTTTAAAATTACTACTAATCTCTTTCAAGAGATACTCTTATCCTTATTTTATTTGTTCTTTTTTTAAAAAACATAGTTTGGGTTTTATTTATTTTAATTTTTATCTTTATTTTATGCGTATGAGTGTTTTGCCTGAATATATGTAAGTGCACTGTTTTGTGCAATGCCCACAAAGTCCAGAACAGGGCCTCAAATCCCCTGGAACTGGAGTTAGGGGTGGTTGTTAACTGCTGTGTGGGTGCTAGGAACCAAACCTGGGCCCTCTGCAAGAGCAGCTGGTGCTCTTAACTGTTGCTACATCTCTCAAATCCCATAGGTTTTCTTTGTTTTTGTTTTGTTTATGTGTATGAGTGTACTGTCTGCAAGTAGGTTGGTGCACCCATGTCGTGCAATGCCGAGGAGGTCAGAAGAGGGCATTGGATTCCCCTGGAACTGGAGTTAAGACGGTCCTTAGCTGCCATGTGGGTGCTGGGAATTGAACCCGGGTCCTCTGCAAGAGCAGTCGGCACTCTTAACTGCTTAGCCATCTCTCCAGCCCCAGTTTTGTTTTGTTTTGTTTTGAGACAGGGTCTCCCTGTAACTCCGGCTGTCCTGGAACTCACTGTGTAGACCAGGCTGGTCTTGAACTCACAAAGATCAGCCTGCCTCTGCCTCCCAGGTGCTAGGATTAAAGGCGTGCGCCACCATGTCTGGCCCCAGTTATATTTTAAACATTTGGATTTTGTTTGATCTTAGGTCACTGTTTTTGGAAACAACATTGAAGGAATGGTTAGGTTTTAATTATAACCCATAAAAGCTATAATGCAGCTGCATTAATCATAAGAAATTGCCCTGAATCTTGAACTTCACCAAGCTATAAAGGCTTCTAAGAAGCTTTGAAGTGGAAGTCTTAAGTTTGAAGTGGAAGTTCTAAGTTAATGAAAAACTTTGTAAAAACTGCATATAACATTTTAAAAAGTTATGTACTGTGTATATCTTAAGGTGTATAATATGTTTTGATGTACATAGAGAAGGGAAAGACCTCCTAATGAAGAAACATTAATGAGGCCTAATTTGAATTTGAATCGTGTGGAGTATATTTTATATGTCTTGAGTGTTTTGCCTATAAATCCACCTGTGTATAGTGCCCATGGAGGCCAGAATGGGGACGTAAGATCCCTAGAACTGGAGTTACAGGTGGTGGTTAGCCACTGTGTGGGTGCTGTAAGAGCAGCCAGTGCTTTTGACCACTGACCCATCCCTATAGTTCTCATAACTGTTTATTAATGCAATGCCTTAATTAACTAATATAATCATCTTGAACTTTCTCCTAGGTAAGTGATGTTAATGATGATGTCAGGAGGGCAGCAGTGGAATCACTTGGGTTCATTTTATTCAGGTAATAATTTCTACCTTCTGCTTCTGTTTGTATTTCATTTTTTTCTGTAGTTAACTAAACAGAAGTTAAAAACTTGAGTATGTCTAAGTTCAGAATGAACTCCAGGTGGATCAAAGGTCGACAATTGACAAATGGGACCTCATTAAACTCAAAGCTTCTGTACATCAGAAGAAACAATCAAGGAAGTGAAGAGAAATCCCATAGTATGGGAGGAAACCTTCACAGCAGAAACATCTGACAAAACATTGATTTCCAGAATATATAAACTACTCAAAAAACAAAGAAGAAAGAAAACAAATGACCCACTCAATAGATGGAGCCAAGAACTGAACAGAGACTTCACAAGTGAGGAATTAGAGATGTCTGAGAAACACCTTAAGAAGTGTTCAACATCACTAATCATTAAGGAANTCCACCTCAGGCTCTTAGCCTGGACCCATGAGACACGTGTTCCCCTCTTGGCCATGACTTCCCAACTACCCAGAGACTGCTGAACACTAGACAGGAATTTTCCAGGCTGACGGCTATTTGGCCATCTTCAGCCTATGTCCACCACCAACACCAGCTACCCCGATTGGTGGTCCGTGGACCTTTTTCCAACCCATTGGTCACCTGAATGAAATGCAGGCCTCCATTGGCCTGTATGCTGCACAATTAATTAATAAAATGATGGCCCGGAATTCCGTGATTGCTGTTACTGGGAAATTCAGATTTATTTCTTGCTACAGCCTGTTTTTATAAACCAAATGATGTCAGTGCCCAGAGCCACTCGTAGCCCCCCCCCAACTCTGCACCCCTGGCACACCAGTGCCCCACCCAGCATCACACCCCTAAGCCACATTGTCTGCTCCTCCCTGGGGTGGGGGTTAGACTGACGCTAGGCCACCGGGTGCCCTGAGGCATGCTAGCTGGAAAACTAGCCCAATCATACATAATTTAAACTGTATTTTCCCACATCTCTCTGTTTTAAATTTATTATTATTAAAAAAAAAAAAATTCTTGCCCAGCCTGATACCTGAGCCTTGTGAGCCCAGGACACACAAGGTCCGACGGCACAAGTATTCTCTGTCTCTATCTATCGCTATCTATCTAGATCTCTCTCTCTCTCTCTCTCTCTCTTGGGAAATCTGAATATAATCTTAGGATTGTGCCATCCTGACTGTGATCTTGCTCTATAGTTTTTGGGTTTTTTTTTTACTTTTTTCACATAGGGGAAACTGGGCAAAGTTCGCACAGGATCTCTCTATGTTGGTTTTTGCACATCGATGTACAAATTTTCTTTTGCTGTAGGAAGTTAGTCACGGTATGCTACTGATGAAGAAAACATTCCAAAAAATAACATATGTGCATTATGTAAGTTTGTATTATATTTATCGTGTTCACATGTTTACAGCCACCTCACCATATCTGAATTCTCTCTAGATTTAACTGACCTTGAATATATATATCTTATATATATATATATATATATATATATTTTGTCTTTCAAGACAGGTTCTCCATGTAACCCCAGCTGTCTGGAACACTCATCTGTAGACCAGGTGGCCTTGAACTCACAACGACTCCGCCTGCCTCTCCTCCCAAGTCTAGGATTTTAAAGGCGTGAGCCACCACGCCTCCCGGCACTAATCAAATATATTTGAAGAAAATTTTGTCCTTACTCAGAATGTGCAGATATTTTTTCTTGTCATTATTTCCTAAAAATGCAATACACCAGGGCTGTGGGGATAGCGCAGCCGTTAAGGCTCGAGGCGATTTCTTTCCACCAAGAACAAGCAACTGGCGAAAGAATTCAAAGAGACCTTCCCACTCACAATAGTCTCAAAACAATAAAAATACCTAGGAACAAACCTACACCAAAGTACACCAAAGAATCTCTACAACAAAAAATTTAAACGTTTAAAGAAAGAAATTGGAAGGACGACATCAGAAGAAGATGGAAAAAAACCTCTTATTGCCTCCCTGGATTGGGAAAATTAAACATTGTAAAAATGTCCATTTACCAAAACTCTTGTATAGATTTAACGCAATCCCATGAAAATCCCACAGAGTTTCTTCACAGGCTTGGACAAAAATGTCCTCTATAATCATTTGGAAAAAAAACAAAAGACCCTGACTAGCCAAAAAAAAAAAAAAACCCCTGAGTGAAAAGAGCTACACAGGGGTGGGATCTCTATACCAGAATTCAACAACTATTACTACAGGGCTATAGTCATAAAAGCAGGCTGGTAACTGGCACAAACACAGACCTGTTGCCCAATGAAGAAAGAAAAACCGAAGACCAAATCTGAGCCACATACAATTTCAGCCATCTTATATTGACAAGGGCGCCAAGAAGCCCACAATGGAGAAAAGACAGCATCTTTCCGCCAGGTGGTTTGCAAAAAACTGGATCACCATTTGTAGACGAATGAAATTAAATCCCTCCCTCTCGCCCTGTACAAAAGTCAACTCAGGTGGATCAAAGACCTCAATGTGAAAAACCTCAAACTCTCGAAGGGTGATAGAAGAAAAAACGAAAGTGAAAAATTTGGCAGTAGACTACCAAGACATAGGCATAGAAAAGACTTTCCTTAAATCAGACAGCAGCTGTGCCAAGAATTAAGGTCGACAATTGATAAATGACAAATGGGACCTCAATAAAACTCAAAAGCTTCTGTACATCAAAAGAAACCAATCAATGAAGTGAAGGAGAAATCCCACAGCGTGGGAGGAAAACTTCACACAGCAGGACAACATCTGACAAAGCATTGATTTTAAATAATTAAACTACTCAAAAAAAACAAAGAAGAAAACAAATGGACCCACTCAATAGATGGAGCAAAGAGCTGAAGAGGACTCACAAGTGAAGAATTAGAGATGTCTGAGCACACACCTTACGAAGTATTCAACATCACTAATCATTAAGGAAATACAAATCACAAAAAACACTTAAGATTTCATCTTACTCCAATAAGAGTGGCTCGGATCAAGGAAAAAACAAATGATACCAAGTGCTGGAGATGGCGTGGGGAAATGGGAACACTCATCCATGCTGGTGGGAATTTAACTCATACAGCCATATGGAAAGCAGTTGTGGAGAACCCTTGGGAGATTTGGAATTAACTTTGGCCACCTGACCCATCCATACCAATCTGGGCATGTACCCTCAAGGACTCACCCCCCCGCCAGAGATACATGCACGGCCTGTTTATTCAGCTCTTTTCACCATAGCAAGGAGCTGGAAACCAACCCAAATTCCCCTCAACTGATGAAGTGATAGAGAAAATGTGGTGCATTACACAATGGCGTTTTCTGCAGCAGTAAAGAAAAGATGACATCATGAGCTTGCAGGAAAATGGCTGGAGCTAGAGGGACATCATGCTGAAGTGAAGTAAACACCGTCCCAGAAAAACACACGATGACTGGTATCCCTCATCCAGGATGCTAGTGCCAATCACCTCGTTGTAAGTATTTCTTATGCACCGCCCCTTGAGCTTTGTCCAAAGAAGCTGGGAGTGATGCATATTGGAAAACAACAACAACAACAGAAAAGGACTGCAACAAAGAAACTAACTGAATCAGTGAACTTCTGCTCCAAAACAGTCAACTTCCACATGGAGGTGGGGGAAAAACAATATTTTTGGAGAAAGGGACTGAGAAAGAGAGAAAAGCATGTTTGGCCAGATGCTTGAGCTCTGGTGGGGTGTGGGATAGGGTGGGGGGAACATGGGTCTAGATTTGATTAAAAATATAAATAAAAAAAAGAATTAGATAAGTTAAAACAATTAGAATATGCAAGTAGGAGCCAACTTCTTTGTTGTTTGCTTAATAAGTAGGAACTATCTGTAGCTCTGGGTATTGGTATTGACTTAATTTTGTACTCCCAAGAAAACCTAAAGCAGGATAGACATTGCAGAAAACTATATTTCCCAGGCTGGCTCTCACTCCTGGGCTTAAGCGAGCCTCTCCCTTCAACCTCCCAAGTAATTCAGAATACAGGCTTGCTTTTACCATGCCCAGTAGCAGTCACTCTTTGAAGTAAATTGAAAATTAAAGGGGGGTGAAGAGTGGCCTAGCAGTTAAGAGTGCCAACTGTTCTTGCAGAGGACCCGTGTTGATACCCCCCAGCATCCACATGGGTGCTGAGACACCATCTTTACTCCAGTTCCGGGGGAATCGACACCCTCTTCTGATCCGCAGCATTGCACGCCACAGGTGCACAAACCTATATGCATATAGTACATTCATCCCACATAAAAACTAAATTAAAAAAACTGAATGAAAATTAATCAGAATTATTCCTTCTCAGGACCCAATTCTTCGAAGGTCTGGGATGTATACAGTAGCCATGGCTTATTGTGGTTCTGGTAACAACAAAGCTATTCGACGCCTGCTGCATGTTGCTGTAAGTACTCTGATCTTTTTCAGGGGTTGGTGGGAGGAAAAGTTTACAAGTGAATAATAAGTGTCTTGGTTACTGTAGCACACATACCATATGACCACCATCAGTGGTCTTAAGTTTAGATTCTCATTCCTTGGACATAATAGATCATAACTCAATAATAGGTTTTCAGAATGCGATAGGACCAGATAATGGTATCTCAGTGTGAATAAGTCTTCTAAACCATTCAAATGCAATTTCTGAAATTCTAGTCCCAGGGACACCCTCATTTGTAAGAGGCAAGATCATGTGAGAATATGCGGCCATCCTAAGATGGGAGAATCTAAGGACCACAACAAGGGAACCACTTTATTAGCCAGTGACACACTTAACTCCGGGCTGGGAAAGGTGGCTCAGCCATTACGAGCAACTGGACTGCTCTTGCAGAGGACCCGGTTTGAGTCCCAGCACCCACATGGCGGGTAAGAACCATCTTGTAAACTCCAGTTCCAGGGGAATCCGACGCCTCTTCTGACTTCCGCAGCATTTCACGACAATGGGTGCACCAACCTACATGAGGACAGTACACCCTATACATAAGAAGTAAAAAGAAAAAAAAATTACTTCAGGTACCATAAAGTTACAAGAGATACCCTAAACAGAAAGTCTGATACTCATAGTTCCCAACTGGATTTTCCATAATCTTCTCAATCTGGATGTAGTTTGTGAAGAATATAACTTAATATTTAGTAGACTTCTAACATCTTGGCACTGAGAGGAAAAAAACCCAAATGCTCTCTAATACACAAAACTTTAAAATTACTACTAATCTCTTTCAAGAGATACTCTTATCACCTTATTGTTCTTTTTTTTTATTTTATTTTATTTATTTCGGTATGTATATCAAGGTACTGTCTGCATGGCATGTTTGTGCACCCTTGTAGTGCAATGCCTCGGAGGTCAGAAAGAGGTCTAGGATTACCCTGGAACTGGGAGTTCTCCTGGACGGAGTTTCAGACGGCTCTTGCCGCCATGTGGGTGCTGGGATGGAACCCGGGGTCCTCTGCAAGAGCGGTCGGCGCTTCTTAACCGCTCGGCCATCTCTCCAGCCCTGTTCTTTTTTTAAAAACATTACGTTGGTTTTATTATTTTAATTTTATCTTTATTTATGCGTTTTTTTATGATGTTTTTTTGCCTGGAAATATATGTAAGTGCACTTGTTTTGTGCAATGCCCACAAAGTCCAGACGGCCCAAATCCCCTGGAAAACTGGAGTTAGGGGTGGTTGTTAAATGCTGTGTGGGTGCTAGGAACCAAAACCTGGTCCTCAGCAAGGAGAAGCTGGTGCTCTTAACTGTTGCTACATCTCTCAAATCCCATAGGTTTTCTTTGTTTTGTTTTGTTTATGTGATGCGTGTACTTCTTGCAAGTCGGTGGTGCAACCCAGTGTTTTGCAATGCCGAGGAGGTCAGGAAGAGGGGGGCATTAGATTCCCCTGGACTGGAGTTAAGACGGGTCCTTTAGCTGCCATGTGGGTGCTGGGAATGAACCGGGTCCTCAGCAAGAGCAGTGTCAGCATCTTAACTGCTTCGCCATCTCTCCAGCCCAGTTTTGTTTTGTTTTGTTTTGAGACAGGGTCTCCCTGTAACTCGGCTGCCTGGAACTCACTGGTGTAGACCAGGCTGGTCTTTAAACTCACAAAGATCCTCCTGCCCTTGCCTCCCAGGTGCTTGCTCGGATTAAAGGCGTGCCGCCCCCATGTCTGGCCCCAGTTATATTTTAAACATTTGGATTTTGTTTGATCTTAGGTCACTGTTTTTGGAAACAACATTGAAGGAATGGTTAGGTTTTAATTATAACCCATAAAAGCTATAATGCAGCTGCATTAATCATAAGAAATTGCCCTGAATCTTGAACTTCACCAAGCTATAAAGGCTTCTAAGAAGCTTTGAAGTGGAAGTCTTAAGTTTGAAGTGGAAGTTCTAAGTTAATGAAAAACTTTGTTTAAAAACTGCATATAACAATTTTAAAAAGTTATGTACTGTGTATATCTTAAGGTGTATAATATGTTTTGATGTACATAGAGAAGGGAAAGACCTCCTAATGAAGAAACATTAATGAGGCCTAATTTGAATTTGAATCGTGTGGAGTATATTTTATATGTCTTGAGTGTATTGGCCTATAAAATCCACCCTGTGTATAGTGCCATGAGGCCAGAATGGGGACGTAAGATCCCTAGAACTGGAGTACAGGTGGATGGTTTTTAGCCACTGTGTGGGTGCTGTAAGAGCAGCCGTGCTTTTGACCACTGACCCATCCCTATAGTTCTCATAACTGTTTATTAATGCAATGCCTTAATTAACTAATATAATCATCTTGAACTTTCTCCTAGGTAAGTGATGTTAATGATGATGTCAGGAGGGCAGCAGTGGAATCACTTGGGTTCATTTTATTCAGGTAATAATTTCTACCTTCTGCTTCTGTTTGTATTTCATTTTTTTCTGTAGTTAACTAAACAGAAGTTAAAAACTTGAGTATGTCTAAGTTCAGAATGAACTCCAGGTGGATCAAAGGTCGACACTTGACACATGGGACCTCATTAAACTCAAAGCTTCTGTACATCGAAGAAACATCAAGGAAGTGAAGAGAAATCCCATAGTATGGGAGAAACCTTCACAGCAGAAAACATCTGACAAAAAATTGATTTCCAGAATATATAAACTACTCAAAAAACAAAGAAGAAGAAAAACCAATGACCCACTCAATAGATGGAGCCAAGAACTGAACAGCGACTCACAAGTGAGGAATTAGAGATGTATGAGAAACACCTTAAGAAAGGTGTTCAACATCACTAATCATTAAGGGGAATGCAAATCAAAACCACTTTAAGATCTCATCTTTCTCCAATAAGACTGGCTAGGATCAGAAAACACAAATGATACCAAGTGTAGAGAGGTTTGGCGAAAGGGAACACTCATCCACTGCTGGTGGAATTGTATAAACTCATACAGCCACTAAGGAAAGCAGGTAGAGAACCCTTGGAAGACAAGGAATGAACTTGCCACCCCGACCCAGCCCTCCACTCTAGGAATGTACCCTTCAAGACTCACCCCACCGCAGAGATAACATGCACGGCCATGTTTATTTCAGCTCTTCTCACAATAGTAAGGGAATTGGACCAAACCCAAATGCCCCTCAAACTGCATGAGTGGATAGAAGAAATGTGGTACATCTACACAATGGAGTTTCTCTGCAGCAGTAAGAAAGATGACATCATGCGCTTGCAGGAAGGAAAATGGCTGGAGCTAGAGGACATCATGCTGAGTGAGTAACACAGTCCCAGAAAACACAAACGACGAATGGTATCCCTCATCTGTGGATGCTATGCCATTCCTAGTTGTAAGTATTTCTGTTGCATGCCCTTGAGCTTTTGTCAAAGCAGAGTTGGCGTGATGCATATTGGAAACAACACACAACAACAACAGAAAAGGACTGCATCACAGAACTGACTCTGAAACAGTGAACTTCTGTCCAAAACAGTCAACTTCCACATGGAAAATATTGAGAAAGACTGAGAAAGAGATGAAAAACAGGTTTGGCAGAATGCATGAGCTCTGGTGGGGTGGAGGAATGGGGGGGGGACACGGGTCTAGATTTGCTAAAAAAAAAAAAAAAGGCTGAGGCTAAGAACCACACACAAAAAATGCAATATACCAATTATTCTCATAGAGTTCATGCTATATTGGAAATTATAAATAGTCCAGAGATGATTGAAGTATACAGGAGAATAAATGTAAGTTACATATAAATACTGTGCTATTTTTTCCTTTTTCCATTTTTTTGTGTGTGGTCTGTATCTGTGTGGGCATGTTTTTGCATGTGTGTAGGCACATCTGTGTGCGTGTGTGTTCACTTGTGTCCGCCTGAGATGGATGTCCAGAACCCCCATTGCTCTTCCCCCTTACTCATTGAAGTGGGGTCCCTCTAGCAAACTCAGGGCTTGCAGCTATGGCTAGGCTTGCGAGCCAGCTTGCTCTGGGCATTCCGTCACTTCCTTCTGAGGCTGGAGTTTCAGGCTGGCTGCTTCACTCAGTGTTATTCAGCACATTTCTGGGGACACAAACGCTGTCCTCATGTTTGCCTGGCAAGTGCTTTAATGGCTGAGCCATCTCCCAGTCCCAATACTGTGCTATTTTATTTTTTATTTTTATTTTTTTGGTCTTTTCGAGACAGGGTTTCCCTGTAGCCACAGCTGTCCTGGAACTTACTCTGTAGACCAGGCTGGCCTTGAACTCACAAAGATCCGCCTCCCTCTGCCTCCCGAGTGCTAGGATTAAAGGCGTGCGCCACCACGCCCGGCTTTTTTTTTTTTTTTTACTGTGCTATTTTAATATAAGAAACTTAAGTATCTTCAGATTTTGTTTTAACCATTTAATACATGTGGGTCATTTTTTTTACATCATTTATTTATTGAGTGGGCATGTGCCTATGTAGACATATGCAATTGGGCACATGTGTGCCAGGGTCGTGTGTGAAGGTTGGAGGACAACATGTGGGTGTTGGTTCTCTCCTTCCACCATGTGGGTCCTGGAGATCAAACAGGTTGTCAGGCTTACTGGCAAGTCCTTCGCCCACTGAGCCAGCTCACCAGCACCCCCCCCATTTTTTATTAAAAAAAACTTATTTATTTTTTTGTGTATGAGTGTACTGCTTACATATAAAGGCATCTGTCATGTAGTGTCCTCAGAGGTCAGAAGAGGGCATTGGATCCCCTGAAAATGGAGTTACAGATGGTTGTTAGCCATCATGTGGGTGCTGGGAACTGAATCCAGGTCCTCTAAAAGAGTAGCCAGTGCTCTTAACCACTGAGTCATCTCTCTAGCCTCTTGCCAGCCCTTTGAAGCCCCCAAGTTTATAGGAATTTATTAAGCCACAAAAGAAGGCTAATGCATCATTGAATGATCCTTTTTAAGTTAGGGACATAGTGAAAGCTTATTTTAAACTACTGCTCATTGTTTTTCCCTTTGTCCTTTCCCTCACTTTCTTTTCCAGCCAGATGGCTCCACCCTGAAAAGAAACCACTCTAGGTGAGTTTCATTCTCTTCAGGCCTATTGTGGTCCCCCTCTTGGCTGGGCTCTGCCTCTGGTATGTCTCTGCCTCACAGGCTACCATCTCTCCATCCATGCTTATATCAAAGATCTTGGAGTGCTGAAGGGTGTCCTCACCCCATGTGGCTCAGTGGTTCACTTCAAACCTTCCCATTTCTGTCTCCTCCTCAGCACCACATACACTTTATTTATTATTTATTTATTTATTTATTTATTTATTTATTTATTTATTTATTTATCTTTCAGACAGGGTCTTCCTACAGCTCCAGCTGGCCTGGAACTCACTCTGTAGACCAGGCTGGCCTTGAACTCACAGACATCTGCCTGCCTCTGCCTCTTGAGTGCTAGGATTAAAGGTATGCACCACCACACCCGGCTTAAAGATGGTTCTTAGCCACCATGTGGGTGCTGAGAATCGAACCTGGGTCCTCTTCAAGAGCAGTCTGTGCTCTTAACCACTGAGCCATTTCTCCAGCCCCTATTTATTTTTATGTGTATGAGTGTTATGCCTGCATATATATAAGGGCACCCATGTCATGCAGTGCCCAGGGACCAGATCCCCTGGAACTGGAGTTATGGACAGTTGTTAGCCACCATGTAGGTGCTGGCATTTGAACCTGGGTCCTGTTCTTAACTGTTATGCCGTCTCTCCAGCCCCAGCCCCCTCGTACTCTTGAAGGCTCTTCTTTTTCTTTTATTATTATTATTTTTTTATGTGTATGAATGTACTATCTGCAGATAGGTCTGTGCACCCGTGTCGTGCAATGCTGAGGAGGTCAGAAGTGGGTGTCGAATTCCGCTGGAACTGGAGTTCTCCTGGAATTGGAGTTACAGACGGTTCTTAGTCACCATGTGTGTGCTGGGGTCCTCTGCAAGAGCGGTCGGCGCTTTTTTAACATTTTTTTTTATTATTATTTTTCTTTGCATGTGTATGAATGTACTGTCTGCATGCAGGTCTGTGCACCCGTGTCGTGCAATGCCGTGGAGGTCAGAAGAGGGTCTCGGATTCCCCTGGAGCTGGAGTTCTCCTGGAATTGGAGTTACAGACGGTTCTCAGCCGCCATGTGGGTGCTGGGGATCGAACCCGGGTCCTCTGCAAGAGCGTCGGCGCTCTCAACCGCTAGGCCATCTCTCCAGCCCCATGAGCGGTCGGCGCTCTTAACCGCTAGGCTATCCCTCGAGCCCCATAGGGTTCTTCTTTTTCTGAAAGTGACATTTGCTGACCAGCCTTTGCTCAGAGTACTCTGTGAGCCTTCTCATGTTTGCCCATGTTAAACCAAGTATCCTGGCTCAAATGCCACTGGATCCACAACACTCCATTGTTCCTCTGGGACATTGGCCTGGCCCCATATCTCCCACCAGGTATGTGGCAACTCCTATTCTTCAGCTCTCTTCATGTCTCCCCCATTAAGTGGATGCTCAGGGCAGGAGCCCTGCCTGACTCAGCCTGAGCCCTGCAGGAAGGATAGGCACCTTAGAAGTTCACTGTATGCCCTGCGTGGGCCAGGCACTCCCTAGATGTTGGTATCCTCTCCTTAAGACTCCGTGTCCACTCATTTAGCCCTCAGGGTCCAGGCAGCTGAAGTACTTACCTTGAGCTGGGCCTCGGGAGGGGGTGGCATCTCGGTCCTTCCTCTGGTTCCAAGGACCCCAGGGAAAGCAGGCCAGCAGTCTTGGGAGGCCTGGTCTCTCCCAGGCACCTTCTGCTGGAAAGAGTCCAAAGCCCCAAAGTAGAGGTCAGCCAGTGGCCTTCATAAGCTGGGAGACTGTCTGCTCAGCATACCAGGACCCTCAACTGTCCTGTTTCAACTGTCTGATTATCCCACTTCACCCTCACAAAACTCTGTGATATGCATACCATGCTAGGAAAATTTTAGCAACAAAATGACATGAGATCAACCACAATTACATATCACCAAAGAAACACTCAGAGGGCAATAATTTCTCCCTTAGTTTCAGTTCAAGCACTTCCTTCCTTCCTTCCTTCCTTCCTTCCTTCCTTCCTTCCTTCCTTCCTTCCTATTTCCTTCCCTTCTCCTTTTCTTACTTGCTCTGTTTTATTCATTCGTTAATTAAAAAATTATTTTATGTGAATGATTATTTTGCCTGCATGTATGTAAATGTGCCTGTGTGTACAATACCCACACACGCCAGCAGAGGTCATAAGATCTCCTGGAACTGGAGTTACAGACCAGTGGGCTAGCTACCCTGTGGGTGTTAGGAACTTTAGGAGCTTTGGGAAGAGCAGCCAGTGCTCTTAACCACTGAGTCATATCTCCAGCCTCATTCATTCATTTTTTTTTCATTCATTCATTTTTAAGACAGGGTCTCACTATGTAGCCTAGACTGGACTCAAATTCTCCATCCTCTTGTCTCAATCTCTTGATTACTGGGATTACAGGCAGGTACCACCATGGCTGGCTTCAAATGAACAGATTTCATCTTTTTTTGGTACTCCCATAAAAAACAATTATAATTTGAAACAATCTTGTCTCTGGTTGTCTCATTAAGAGTACAGTCCCGCCAGGCTGGTGGTGTGTGCCTTTAATCCTAGCACTTGGAAGGCAGAGGCAGGCGGATCTCTGTGAGTTCAAGGCCAGCCTGATCTACAGAGTGAGTTCCAGGCTAGCTGGAGCTACAGGGAGACCCTGTCTCAAAAAGAAAAAAAAAAAAAAAAAAAAAAAAAAAAGAGTACAGTCCCACCTTAGGTATCTGGAGATCACCTGAGATCCCCAACTATCTGGAAAAGAGTCAGTGGGAACTAAGTTAAAAAAAAAAGTTGGGCTTGGGGTCAGGGTGCAGCTTGTGGTATAACACTGTCTACCATCTGCCAAGCACCACAAACACAAATAAAAAACTAGGCAGCAAACAGGAACAACACACACAATCCCATTCAGAATTTTTATCTATGATCTATTTTTGTCTTCTTTATTTACTCCCCCCACCATGTTTAAGTTTTCACCCCTGGCAGTTGGATTAGGCACCATAAACTGGGTAAAAGAGTGTTGCCACAAAATAGAGGAACTGGAATTGTCATTAGGCTTGTAAGGAAAGAAGTGGGAAGACTTGAAAGCCAGGTCACCTGTAGGAAAACCTTAGTTTGTCATAACGGTAATAGTGCTGATTACTGCAAAGTGGAAAGATGGATGGGCAAAGAGTTATAATTAAACTCGTGATCACTCATTAGTAGGAGCTTTCCTTTTGGTCAGTGTGTTGCTATGAAAGCAGGCAAAGAGTTTAACCAAATGGAGGGTGGAGCGTTTGCAGAGGGTCCCATTTCTCAAAGGATTAGTGTTTATTTCAAAGAAGTGAAGAGCCATTCATCCATTTGGGATGCCAGGCAGGGTGTTAGGAGACGGCAATGCTGGGGTGGCTAAACTCACAAGAGAACAGTGACAAAGTCCTGCGGGAAGAGCTGAGAGCCAGAGGGCAAAGGTTCTGGGATTTCACTAGTGAATTTGCAAATGGGAGCAAGTGTGCTGGTTTTCCAGAAGGCTTCTCGGGGGAGGAAGTCCAGTTCTGAATGGAGAGATGGGACTAGTCACATAAAGAGGAAGATAAAGAAAAGGCTTTCCAGGCTTGGGGCACAGCCAGGGGTACAAAACCATGGTCAGAGTTTAAATGTGCCTCTAAGAAACTAAGGGCTGGAGACACCTCAGCGGTTAAGAGCACTGACTGTTCTTGCAGTGGACCCAAGTTTGATTCCCAGCACCAACATGGCAGCTAAGAACTGTCTTCTGCTCTCAATGGGCTGATGAAAGATGAAAGTAGAAAAAAAAAGAACCATCAGGTGGGGTGTGGTGGTGCAGAGGCAGGGGGATCTCTGTGAGTTCAAGGCCAGCCTGGTTTACATAGCGAGCTCCAGGCCAGCTGGGACTAAAGGGAGACCCTGTCTCAAAAATAAAAAATAAAAAAAAAAAAAAAAAAAGCAAAAAAACAAAAACCAAAGAAACTAAGGGCTAGAGATTAAAGGAAAAGAGAAATTTCCAGACCCCAGCTCATTAGGGTAAGAAGAATGTGTATGATTTCCCTTCTTTCCCTCAAGGCAAGGAGAGGAATGAGCTGGGCTGACAGCACATTACCGGAACAAGGATGCACACTGAGGCACTTCCCTAGCCTTCCAGGATGCTGGACGGTGTTTACAATTTAGCTTCAACAGAGAGGTTAGAGGAATGGGGGTGGGGCGCCTCCAGTGAGAGGGAGACTTGGGGTGGGGGTGGGGGGGAGAAGAACCTCTAGGAAACATTTTCCAGGCAGGCAGGTGAAGTGTAACATTTGTAACATCAGATCTCTGAATAGACAGCCCTGACATCTCCCAGTGGCTGGTCCAGTAGCAGGTACACCCAGGGGGTCCCCATACAGCCTGCCATTACTTTCTATGGCTAAGAGTCAGGGGGAGGGAGCTGAGCAGCAACAAGCTCTGTTTGTCCAGACCCAGCTCCATTTAATGCCCACACTTTAATCCTGGGATACTGCAGAGTTCTGGTAAAACCTGCTGCACTGGGATGCAGCAAAGTCTAACCGTTCTGCATTGGCAGTAGTCCAGGGCTGGGGAAAAGGCCTCACAGTCGTCTGGACACTTTAGGAGCTTGTGCAGGGAAAGGGAGGGTTCCTCATACCAGCAGTAGGTGCGTGAGGCTGGAGGCCGGGAATCACTGGGGAAATCGTGTTCTTGGGCCTTGGGGCCTTTCCCCATACTGACAAATTCCTGGCACCTCTTTGAGTCTTTGCCAGGGACCCTTTCACACCAAACCTCCCACGCTGTTCACGCCTCTTCTAGAGGTCCTGTGCAGCCTGCATTGAAGCCTTGACTTTGATTGAACCTCATCCTGGAAGTGCCAGTCACCCCCCTCCCCCCAGGTCCCTAGCCCCAATTCTCCACCATTCCCTAGAAGCGCCAGGCATCTTCCAAGGTTCTCCACCATTCCCACACTTCCGCAACCCCAAGACTTTTCCATCTTCTTCCCCTATCTCCTACATTTTTCGTAGAGCAGTTCAACCCTGCTTCACACCCACGTCTTCACCTGCTTGTCTCCCCACGTGCTCTTGCTCTCCGGGGATCAGGCCTGGACAGACTCAACCCCTCCTAGCCCAAGGCTGACTCACCTTTAGCTGGGAGGCTTGGCACTAGGGGACCTCTTCAGCTGCGGGCCTCAGTTTACCCTGGTGCACAACAGGGAGAAGTACTAAAGGGACCAATTAGAGGGGCCTAAAGGAGCTAAAGGCCTCCCCGGACACCATTCGCCCGCACCCCGCCAGGCACTGCGCAGCCTCACCTGGTCGACCCGGCCCGGCAGCTTGCAGGGCCCTGCAGGCCGCTGCCTGGATGGCGCGGCTGGAGGCCGGGTGGCCGGGACAGTAGGCAGCCGCCTGCACCGGGCCCCCCAGCTGGCCGCGGAACACGGCGCGCAGCAGCGCCTCCAGCAGCCGCAGTCCCGGCGTCACCGAGTCCTCGAAACCCGCGTCGGCCACCAACACCCCGACCAGCGCGGCGCCAGCCCTCCGCCGGCCGCGCACATCCCGCAGCATCTCTCGCAGGCGGCGCCGCGGCTCCCGGGCCGCCAGTGACGACGCGCGGCACAGCACGAAGACTAACGGCGAGCGGATGGCGCGCGACGTCGCCCCCCGCGCCCAGTGCGGCCGGGTAGCTGCGGTCCCCGCGCCCTCCGCCTCTGCGCAGCTGGGCTTGCAGTCTCCAGGCTCAGGCTTGCAGTCTCCGGGCTCGGGGTTGCAGTCTCCGGGTTCAGGCTTACAGTCTTCGGGTTCAGGCTTACAGTCTCCGGGCTCGGGGTTGCAGTCTCCGGGCTCAGGCTTGCAGTCTCCGGACTCGGGGTTGCAGTCTCCGGGCTCAGGGTTGTAGTCTCCGGGCTCAGGCTTGCAGTCTCCGGACTCGGGGTTGCAGTCTCCGGGCTCAGGGTTGTAGTCTCCGGGCTCAGGCTTGCAGTCTCCGGGCTCCGGCGGGAACAACGCGCGGGCGAAGTCCCGCAGCAGCGCGCGGCTCTGCTCGCGCTCCCACAGCTCGCCCACCAACAGCACCTGCGTGCGGCCCCCCGCCGCCTCCACCAGCGCCTGGAAGGGCAGCTCAGCGGGGCTCCCGGGCCGGGCGGCCAGCACCTCCAGCTCGCGCTCCATGCAGGCCTCCTGCGCCCGCATGGCGCTCGGCTGCCTGCCTCTGCGGACCCGCCCCCGAGGGCAGAGCTGCCCGGACCCCGAGTCCGCCGTCTGCGCCCTGCGCGCTCCGGCCCCAGCTGGTCGCAGCAGGTGAATGGCAGCTAGTCAGTCCAGCAGTCCAAGGGGCCGACCCAGGGACACTGAGCGTCTTCCATCCATTCGGACACTCGGCACACACCCAGCATATGTTTACTGCGCACCTGATGGTGGGTGGGCATTAACGTGCTCCGGAAGTGTCTGAACCTTGCATTAATTAAATTTTATTTTATTTCATTTACTTATATATATTTATTATTTTTATGTATATGAGTGCTTTGCCTGCATGTATGTAAGTGCACCTGTGTTACACAATACAAATGGAGGTCAAAAGAGGGCGTCGGATCCCCTGGAACTGGAGTTGTTGGTAGTTAGCCTCCCTGTGGGTGCTGGGAATCAAACCTGGGTCCTCTGCAAGAGCTGAGCCATCTTTCCAGCCTATTTATTTATTTATTTATTTATTTATTTATTCATTCATTCATTGATTTATTTACTCACTCTGTCTTGCTGTACTGCCCAGGCTGGCCTTGAACTCCAGATCCTTTGATCTCAGCCTGTATTTAGAAACCTGAACCCCAGGCCTAGTTTCTGGATCTCATATTTATTTGGAGTAGTCCCACACAGTTTGGGCTGAGTGTCCTCTTTTCCAGTGCTGTAAGCTTTGGAGCTGAGGTGGAGAGCATAGGAAGTGGGAGGATAAGAGAAAGGAAGGGTCAGCAAGTTCCAGTTCTGTGGCTGTCATAAAAAATCCTGACAACAAGCAACTTATGGGAGAAAGGACTTATTTTAGCTCACAATTCCAGGTTCCTGTCAGTCACTTCCTGGAAGTCACAGAGGCAGAAGCCGGACATAGCTAGTTGCATCATCTAGTCAAAAAGAGGAAAATGCATGCATATGAGCCTACTGCTTAGCCAGCTTTCTGTGTTCTTAAACAGTTCAGGCCCCCAAATCAAGAAATGGTACCACCTACTTTCAGTCTGGGTCTTCCCACATCACTGAATGTTAATTACCCTAATCCTAATAATTAAGAAGATAATCTTCTACAGACATGTGACTACAGGTCAACCTGATCTAGTCAATCCCTCAGTGAGACTGTCTTCCCAGTTGATTCTAGGTTGTGTCAGGTTGACAGAACTAACCATCATGCCGGGCATACCTCCACCCCACAGCTCTCCTTTCCAGCTTCCAGGACCCTCCAAGCAGTTGGAATTCATTATTTCCAAAAAATATTTATTGCATTCTGAGCACTGTCCAAGGCAACAAGGAGGGCAAGCTGTTGCTTCCCATGGGTCAGAATCTAGAGAGTGGATGTGGGATACTGGCAGGCTCTAGTGTTGGTGTGTGTGTGTGTGTGTGTGTGTGTGTGTGTGTGTGTCTGCCTGTCTGTGTATAAGCAGGGTAAGAAGCAGGAACATATTTCTTTCCATTCTCATAATCTAAGACAGTTTTGTCCAACAGAATCTTCTATGAAATGTTTTACTAGCCTTGTGCAATTGCAGCTGCCCAAGCCATATGTCACTATTCTTTTTTTTTTTTAATTAATTTTATTTATTTCCATATGTGTATGAATGTACTGTCTGCATGCAAGTTTGTGCACCCGTGTCGTGCAATGCCGCGGAGGTCAGAAGAGGGTTGTCGGATTCCCCTGGAACTGGAGTTCTCCTGGAATTGGAGTTTCAGACGGTTCTCGGCCGCCATGTGGGTGCTGGGGATCGAACCCGGGTCCTCTGTAAGAGCAGTCGGCGCTCTTAACCGCTAGGCCATCTCTCCAGCCCATATGTCACTATTCTTGAGCCCTGGAGAAGAGATTGGTGCAATGGAAGAACTGACTCTTTGGTTTTGTTTTGTTTTGTTTTGTTTTGTTTTGTTTTGTTTGTTTTGAGACAGTGTCTCCTTGTAGCCCCAGCTGGCCTGGAACTCACTATGTAGACCAGGTTGGCCTCAGTCTTACAGAGATCTACCTGCCTCTGCCTCCCAAGAACTGGGATTAAAGGCATGTGCCACCATGCCTGGCAGGAACTGGCTTTTACATGCTATTTAATATCAATTAAATGCAAACAGCCACTGCGGCTCTGCCTAAGGCTCTTTATGTTTCCATAGGAGTAGACCCAAAGCCCCCAGGTGTCGAGACATCCTAATGCCCAGCCCTAGCTTCATCATATAACCCCCAATCCTTATTTTCTGGCCTTTGTAATTATGGTCAAGCATCACAGAGGGGTTTGGGTGTCACTCAAACAAATCTTTCTTGGATACCTACTATATGCAAAAGCAGTCAAAGATTACCTAGATGCACTCCTTTCCTAAGTCTAATTGCCTAATAGTTAGTTATTTTAGCTAGTGTTTGGAGGAAGGAACCATATTTTTATCTGGTCCTCATTAATGGGACTTTTGCCTTTGTAGACTGTCTCTTGGATTCCCCAGGTAAGGTGCTATAATGTGTAAAGCAGAGGTCAGAGACTGGGTAGGAAAATCCCTATATTTAGAGCTGGATGTAGGTTGTGGTTCCCACATGGGGTCAGTGATGCAGTCACTCCACCTGTACAGACTGAGCATCTCTAAGTCCCATTGTGCCCTGGGCTCGGGAGCAGCCAAAGGAACCAAACTCAGGTCTTCTGCAAGAGCAGCCAGTGCTCTTAACTGTTGAGCCATCTCTCCAGGCCCATAAATAAATTTAAAAATGATAAATTAGGGTATAAAATTAACAAGGGATGGACTTGAAATGGTTAAGTCATTGTCGACTAGATTTGGAATCAATTAGATGTATATTTGGGCATGTTTGTGAGGGTATTTCTTTTTTTTTTTTTTAAATTAGTTTTTATTGATGCTTTGTGCATTTCATACATTTTTTCCAATTCAGTTCAGGCTTATTTCCCTTCCCCCCCCCATCCCAGATCATGCATTCTGCCATAACTGTCCTGCATCTTTCTCTCAGTTTTTTTTTTTCATTTTTAGCTATAAGTGATAATCCATGAGTACAAGCATCCTTCATGCAAAACCTATCTGCAGGCTGTTGTGCCCAAACACCTACAGCCCCACCATCCAGTGGGGGGTGACAGGTTGTTTGTTCAATCAAGTTGATCAAATGAGTGTCCAGACTACATTGCTGTAGTTTTACCATTCAACCCCAATCGCAGCCCTTACATTCTCCCACGCCCCCTCTTCACGCAGATCGTTCCCTGGCTTAGAAAAGGGGCTCCAGGTGGATGAGAAGGTAAACACGTCCACTCTCTCTGGAGCTGTTGAGTCTTGGACTCTGGTCCAATTCTGGCTGTTTCCTTTCATGGGCTGACAGTTTGTCCAGGAATAACCTTTCGATCCTGCCCTGGCGCGTTATGGCGTCTCCTTGTGAGGGTATTTCTGGAGAGGCTTAATTGAGGAAAGACCCATTCTGAATGTGGGTGGACCATTCCATCGGGGACTGAGAGCTGCACGTAAAAGGGCAAAGGAACAGCAAGCTGAGCACCAACACTGGTCTCACAGACAACATGACCAGCTATCTCATGCTCCCTTCAGCTAGAGAGAGACCACTCCTTTTTAACTCTTTTTAATTTTATTTTTTGTTTGGTGTGATGTATCTGTCTGCACTTCATGTAAGTGTAACCCGTGTCCTGCAAGTGCCAAGGAGGTCAGAAGATGTGTCAATTTTCCTGGATTGGAGTTACAGCATGCTGTTAGTGCCATGTAGGTGTGGGACTCCAAACCTGGTCTTCTGCAACGACCGCCAGTGGTCTTAACTGCGAGCCATTTTCTCCGTCCCAAGAAACCACTTTTTTTTTTTTTTTTTGAGGACAGGGTTTCCCTGTGTCCCCCTGCCTGGCTGTATAGAACTAGCGACTTGAACATCACAGAGTATCTCCTGCTCTGCCTCCTGAGTGCTGGGATTAAAGGTGTAAGCCACCACACCCACTCCCAAGAGCCACTCTTGATACATTTCTTCAATTATGATGGAGTGCACCCTCAAACCATGACCCTAAATAAAACTTTTGTCCTTAAGCTGCTTTTGTCAGATATTTTGTCAAAGTAACAAAAAAAGCAATTAATACAGCAAATAAGAGGGATGAAAGCACTTGTCTAAGCCGTGCAGTGCCATGCAAGCAGGGCACAGCCCCTTGGCTCGCTTTATTGGCCTCTGTTCTTTTCATGAGTTTGGTCTTGTGGTTAGAAATCCTGGCCCAGGGGGCTGGAGAGATGGCTCAGCAGTTAAGAGCACCGACTGCTCTTGCAGAGGACTGGGGTTCAAATCCCAGCACCCCACATGGTGGCTGAGAACCGTTCTCTCAAATCCAGCTACCAGGTCCTGGAATCATGATGCCCTTTTGTGACCTCTGATGGCTTGCACAACCACGGTGCACAGACCTACATTGCAGGACAGTAAATTCATACATGTAAAAAAAAAAAAAAAAGAAAGAAAGAAATCCTGGCTCAGACAGCAAGAAGAAGGAAGTGCCAGGTCTCTTTGTTGTGGCGTCTCACCTCATTTCCCAGAGGTGGGGAAAGAGGTAGGTGTGATCCTTACTAGAGCACAAGTATCAGATGTTCAGTTGGTCTAGTTCTTTTCTTTTTTTTTTTTTTTGGCATTTTTGAGACAGGGTCTCCCTGCAGCCGTAGCTGGCCTGGAACTCACTCTGTAGACCAAGCTGGCCTTGAACTCACAGAGATCCACCTGCCTCTGCCTCCTGAGTGCTAAGGTTAAAGGCACATGCCATGCCTGGCCCAGTTGGTCTAGTTCTATTTTATTTATTTATTTATTATTTTTTATGTGTATGAGTATACTGTCTGCATGTAGGTTGATGCATCCGTATAATGCAATGCCGCAGAGGTCAGAAGAGGGTGTCAGATTTTCCTGGAACTGGAGTTAAAGAATTGAACCCAGGTCATCTGCAAGAGCAGTTGGTGCTCTTAACTGCTGAGCCACCTCTCCAGCCCTATTATTATTATTATTATTATTATTATTATTATTGAGACAGGGTCTCCCTATAGTCCCAGCTGCCCTGGAACTCACTCTGTAGACCAGGCTGGCCTTGAACTCACAGAGATCTGCCTGCCTCTGCCTAGGTGTGCACCACCATGCCTGGCTAGTTTTTAATTATATTATTATTATTATTATTATTATTTCACCCCTGAGGTGGAGGATATGTGGGAGTTTCTCCTGTTTTATTTTTTTTTTAATTTTATTTATTTTTGTATGTGTATGAATGTACTGTCTGCACATAGGTTTGTGCACCCATGTCGTGCAATGCCACGGAGGTCAGAAGAGGGTCTCGGATTCCCCTGGAACTGGAGTTCTCCTGGAATTGGAGTTACAGATGGATTTCAGCCGCCATGTGGGTGCTGGGGATCGAACCCGGGTCCTCTGCAAGAGCAGTCAGCACTCTTAACCGCTAGGCTATCTCTCCAGCCCCTCTCCTGTTTTATTTTTAAAATATATTTTATTTTTAGTGTATGAGTATTTTGCCTGCATGTAGGTGCACTTGTGCCCTTCAACATCCACAGAGATCAGAAGAAGGTGTTGGATCTCCTGGAACTGGGTTACAGATGGTTGTTAGCCACCATATGGGCACTGGGAACTGAATCTAGGTCGGTGCAAAAGCAACCAGTGCTCTTAACTGCTGAGCCATTTCTCCAGGCATGGTTTCTACTATTTTTACATTAGTTTCTCAGAATCCTTATTAACCTCCTCTTTGCTTCTGTACCAAGGTCAGGGTTGTGAGCACAGAAGGTCATCACCACCTTGAAAATGGGTGCAAACTGAAAATGGATGTGAACTAAAAGGGTGGCAGGGCCGTGGTGAGGCAGATGACCAGAAAGGGAGATGACCTCACTAGGTTGGCTCTTCAAGGAGCAGGACGAGACCCAACAGCATATCAGATGAGTGCCTGTATTTTAGCACTTCCTGATAAGGACAATCTGAGTGGACATACTAGGCCTCCAAGCTATCACCTCTCTTGCCAGACTCTCAAATGCCAGGTAACAAATTCCAAAAGGTGAGATGGAAGACAGATCAGATAGGGGGCAGAATGTTAAACAAAGGTTGGAGTCCAGGGCCATCGAGATTATCTTTACCTGTGTTATTTACACAGCAAAGTTTCTGCTATGAAATTAACAGGAAATTACAAAGACCTTAAAAAAAAAAAAATAAGCCAGAGGCAGAATGCCAAGAATCTTTCCTCTTCTTCTTCACCCACGCCCCAGGAAGCATCACGAAGTGAATGCAGTTCTTCTTTCTGGTGTTCTGTGGGGTTGTAATAGGAGACTGGGATTTCTGGAACAATTTGCTCCTTTAAGTCTAGTTAAGCAGAATTGGTGGGAATCAAGTGGGAGTTTGGAAAACAAAAGGAGCGAACATGACCTCTTTGCTTGGCGCCTCTTCTCTCCTCTTGGCTCTCTCTCCTTCAGCCTGTTCTCACCTTCAAGTTTTTCCCTTTTCCACTGCTCCTTCTTCCCTTTCCTTCCCTCTTCTCTCTGTCCGCTCTGTCTCTTCTTGCTTATTGTGTTTGGGCTGTGAGGAAGATGGGAGCTGGAAGACTGTTAAGAACCAAGCAAAGATTTAAAACCTGGACAGGGGATATAGGTAGTCAGTGGCCAGCTGGAGGCTGTGTCCTGGCTGCTGGATGACCGGACAGGGCACCAATGTGTGAAGAGAGTTCATTTTTTGGAGCTGGAGAGGCAGCTCAGAGGTTAAGAGCACTGGTTGCTCTTGCAGAGGACCTGGGTTAAGCTCCCAGCACCTACCTGGGGGCTGACAACCATCTGTAACTCCAGTTGGAGGGCATCTGAAGGCCTCTTCTGGCTTCTGCAGGCATTGCATACACACCGGGCAGCCAAACCAGCCATACACATAAAGTAAAAATAAGAACAAATCTCACCCCCCCCAAGAGAGTTTATTTCCTCCTCTTCCTGACCAGGGCTGGGTCCAGACAGGCAGCAGGAATGCACATCTCTTTGGCAGTTCTGTGCATATGGAGGGAATCATCTCAACTGTACTTGAATGTTAAGGGTTTAATGAGGGTGTGTTAAAAGAGACCAGAGGAAATGCTATGAGACAGCTCTTGCTCAATGAAGCCCTTGCTGGGCCCACGACTAGGTAGTGATATCAGACTGAAGGGCAGTCAAACCCCTGGGATGCCCCCGCACTGGCTGAGGGAGCCGAACGGGACAATCCCACGTGCAGACACTCGGCATGCAGTGGCAGAGTGCAGGTCAGCACCTGCCACCCTGGGGCCATAGCCCCAAGATGACTTCATGGGGATCAGTCAATACCTGAGTCTCCAGCAAAGGGCGTGAGGTGGGGGGCAGCTGACTTGTGGAGCAGTAACATGGTGATTTCAAAGCCACTCTACTTGAGTCTCCTTTGAAATCTCTTCAGCCTGACCAAGTGGGAGGTTGAGCCTAAGTCTCTAAAATCCACCCTTCTGGGAAATAGTGCAGGCTAAAAGTAGTCAGGAAGCAGCCATGGTCTTTACAAGCTGTGTGGATTGGTCCTTCCTTACTCAGATTGGCCCCCTGGTACAGCTTGGATACATTATAAATGTGTCTCACCAAGGTTCAAGTGCTGGGAGCTTGGTCCCTGGGGTTGTTATCATCACCAAGACTTCTCTTCCTGCATTCACGTGGAAATCACAAACAGGTTAAGAATAACTACTTAGGGGGCTGGAGAGATAGCCTAGCGGTTAAGAGCACCGACTGCTCTTGCAGAGGACCAGGGTTCGATCCCCAGCACCCGCATGGCAGCTGAGAACCGTCTTTAACTCCAGCTCCAGGGGAATCTGAGACCCTCTTCTGACCTCCGAGGCATTGCACAACACAGGTGCACAAACCTACATGCAGACAGTACATTTATACACATACAAAAATAAATAAAAATAAGAAAAAAGAATAACTATTATTATTTTTGTCTTTTTTTTTTTTTTTTGAGACAGGGTCTCCCTATAGACCCAGCTGGCCTGAAACCCACTCTGTAGACCAGGCTGGCCTTGAACTCACGGAGATCCGTTTACCTCTTCCCCTCAAGCGCTAGGATTAAAGGCGTGCACCACCACACTCTGCTTAAAGATGGTTCTTAGCTGCCATGTGGGTGCTGGGAATCGAACCCGGGTGTAGGAACCTCCTCCGGGCCAGCGGCGGGGTTCCAAGAAAGAGGTGCATAGGCGCGGAATCAAACAGCACAGAATCGGGCTGGAGAGATGGCCTAGCGGGTAAGAGCGCCGACCGCTCTTGCAGAGGACCCGGGTTCGATCCCCAGCACCCACATGGCGGCTGAGAACAGTCTGAAACTCCAATTCCAGGAGAACTCCAGCTCCAGGGGAATCCGACACCCACTTCTGACCTCCGCGGCATTGCACAACACGGGTGCACAGACTTGCATGTAGACAGTACATTTGTACACATACAGAAATAAAAACAAACAAAACAAAACAAACAAACAGCACAGAATCAAACAGCACAGACTCCGGGAGTTGGGTGAAAGGCAGGAAAATGCAGCACCTGCCAACTCGTTTAATATGGGAAAGACAAGGATTTGTATATGATCATCCTCTGCTTCTTCTGGAATCGCCTCAGGTGCTGATCAAACCACTGACTCAGCTGTTGCCTCCGAGCACAGGTTAAGTCTGTAGGTTAAGCAGCTGCTGCAGGTGTGTAACACTCTAAGGACTCTTGCTGGTCCTCTGCAAGAGCAGTCACTGCTCTTAACCACTGAGCCATCTCTCCAGCCCCAAGAATAACTACTTTAATTGGTAGCCCTGAGTCTCTGAGTGGCAGAGCCTTACGAACTGGGCTTTCAAAGCCAGACAGTTATGACTCTAATCCTAGAGAACCAGAAGCTTAAGTTGGAGGCTTCCAAAGCCAGTTACTTACAACTATCAGCTCTCAAAGGCAGAAGCAAATGCTTTGAGGCTTGTGTGCCAGCATCTCGCATGAGAGCTCTAAGCTTTGCATGCTAGGACCTTCAGTGCTTAGCTGCTCTAGAACTCTAGGGATGCAGCAGCTTTGTGTGTGCCAGCATCTCGCATGAGAGCTCTAAGCTTTGCATGCTAGGACCTTCAGTGCTTAGCTGCTCTAGAACTCTAGGGATGCAGCAGCTTTGTGTGTGCCAGCATCTCGCATGAGAGCTCTAAGCTTTGCATGCTAGGACCTTCAGTGCTTAGCTGCTCTAGAACTCTAGGGATGCAGCAGCTTTGTGTGTGCCAGCATCTCGCATGAGAGCTCTAAGCTTTGCATGCTAGGACCTTCAGTGCTTAGCTGCTCTAGAACTCTAGGGATGCAGCAGCTTTCTGGAACCCTTCCATGGCTGAGGCTTTGCAGCTCTTCACAGTGTCTCGCCTTCCGGAGTCTCCTTCTCTTCAGTCTCAGTCATTCTCTAGAATTCTTTTTTCAAGCTGCTAGTGGGTACTTTGTGATGAAAGCTCTGGGAAAGCTGCCCATTCTCCATGCAACAGGTTCAATCTTCTCTACTTTGTGAAAATTTCAGAAGTAGGGGATGAAATCACTCAAAGGAGGCTTTACTGGGGCCTGTATTTGCTGCACAGGGAAGATTGCGGGACAGAGGTCTCCTGGACTGTTGCCCCAAGAGTAACAGGAGCATTGCTCCCATAGTGGTCATCTATGTGCATAGCTGTTACAGGGAGTGGAAGGGGCTCCTTGTAGACCAGATTGAGGCCTGCAGTAATGGAGCACCTAGGGGCAGGGTTATCTGGAGTGGCTGTAGATGGGTTCATCTAAAGCTGTCATGGTCAAAGGGGAGCCCCCTGAGTCAAAGCTGAAGTTAGAGTCTGCCTTGACAATCATAGAAGCTCTCCTGACTGGAACAAAGTCTTTTGGAGTGGCCATTGCTGGTCGGAAAGCTCCTCTGGGTGTCAGTGACTGAATTGGAGTCTCCCTGGGGCACTTACAATATAATTATGAGGGCAGCTTGTCCAGATGACAGCTCAAGGAACTGTCCAGGAACAGCTTGACTAACAGCTTCCCGAGACCCCTGTGAAAATGGCAGCACTGGAGTTGCAGGCTGCCATCACCCTACTCAGCCTTCAGGAGTGGACAGCAATATTATTCACCATCTGCTGGACTTGAGGGCACAGACAAGGGCATGGCACTTGGTCTGGTTTCTGTCCCTACCCCATACAAGGCAACTGTTCAGTGTGCTCCCAAGTGGCTGCCTCTGCCAGTGGCTGGGAGCAGGGGGCAGGTCTTCACAGATTAAAGGTGTGCATCCGGCCCCTTGAGCTTTTGTCCAAAGCAGTTGGGAGTGATGCATATTGGAAACAACAACAACAACAACAACAACAACAACAGAAAGGACTGCATCACAGAACTGACTGAAACAGTGAACTTCTGCTCAAAACAGTCAACTTCCATATGGAGAATATTGAGAAAGACTGAGAAAGAGATGAAAAGCATGTTTGGCAGAGTGCATGAGCTCTGGTGGGGTGGGGGAACGGGGAGGGACACACGGGTCTAGATTTGATAAAAAATATATATAAATAAAAAAAATAAAGGTGTGCATCACCATGCCTGGCTTGATGCTCATTTTCTTTTTTTTATATTTTATTTATTTATTTATTTATTTATTTATTTATTTATTTATTTATTTATTTATTTATTTATGTGTATGAATGTATTGCCTGCATGTAGGTTTGTGCATCCGTGTCGTGCAGTGCCGCGGAGGTCAGAAGATGGCGTCGGATTCCCCTGGAACTGGAGTTAAAGACAGTTCTTAGCCGCCACGTGGGTGCTGGGGATCGAACCCGGGTCCTCTGCAAGAGCAGTCGGAGCTCTTGACTGCTGAGCCATCTCTCCAGCCTGATGCTCATTTTCTTATAGAACTTAGGTATTTGTTATGGTCTAATTCTGAAGGGAGCAATCATAACCCTCTACCTAGTATGTTTACTGTATAAAAATAGAAAATAAAGATTAAAAGAAAAATCAAAGCCAGGCATGGTGGTTCATGCTTTTTTTCCCAGAACTTGGGAGGCAGAGGCAGGTGGATCTCTGAACTTGAGGCCAATCTGGTATACATAGAGAGTTCCAGGCCAGCCAGGGCTACAGGGAGACTCTGTCTCAAAAAGACAGAAAAAAAGGGCCTCTTTCTACTATTAATAAGTGAGCCAAGGGCCAGGCATGGTGGTGCATGCCTTTAATCCCAGCACTTGGGAGGCAGAGGCAAACAGATCTCGGTGAGTTCAAGGCCAGCCTGGTCTACAAAGTGAGTTCTAGGACAGCTGGAGCTACAGGAAGACCCTGTCTCAAAAAGAAAAAGTGAGCCAATTATGTATGAATCAGTAGGTTATACCCTGACATAGATATAGCAAGCCTCAGGACTAGATGCTGTCTCTACTCTGACTGCCCGAGATTCAGAGCTCATAAGATGTTTGTACAAGTAGAGTCACACAGAACATAGTGCCGTTTCCTGCCTTCACACTAGGCCTATACATTCTGGTAATTTCCTATGTCAATAGGCTGACATCATCATTTCAAGTAGCTGAGTCACATTATGTATTTGATTAACCACAATCTATTTCTGCAGTGTCCTGCAGTTGGGAACATTTATGCAATAATGAAATGTACTTGTGTATACAAACTAACACATACACAGTCTTGTTATTTCAAGATGCACCCAGATAGAAAACTGGCCTTATTGTCCCCATGGACAATCTTCCCAGGCACCATCGGGCTGTTCCTTTAGGGCTTGCTGACTGATACTGCTTAAGGGACTGAGAGTGTCTGGCTTCATTTTTATATGGAACGACTTTACTTTCTACGGCAATGGCACCATCTCACCTTGGTCTTATAGTTCATTGCTAATGATTAAATTGGCTTGTGGTGGCAGAAGGAGACAAGTGCCTCTCTGACTTACACTTTGCTGGAGGTTTGCCACCTTCTTCCTGCATTATGCTGGTGCTCAAGTGTGTGTCTGATAAGGAAATCACTGACTAGGTCCCAGGACTGGAGAGACAGTGCAAATAAACAGACACCTCATAGATAGGGTGGCAGGGAGGCTTGAGTTCAAGAGCATGGATGAGGGGCTGGAGAGATGGCCTAGCGGTTAAGAGCATCGACTCCTCTTGCAGAGGACCCGGGTTCGATCCCCAGCACCCACATGGTGGCTGAGAACCGTCTTTAACTCCAGTTCCAGGGGAATCCGATGCCCTCTTCTGACCTCTGAGGCATTTCATGACTTGGGTGCACAAACCTACATGCAACCACGACTTGGGTGCACAAACCTACATGCAAACAGTACATTCATAGACAAAAAAAAATTAAAAAAATTCAAGAGCACGGATGAACTAAAGGCATATATTTCACTTTCTAGAAACAAAAACTGGAATCAACAAGAGGCTTAGTTAAAAAGCTATCAAAAATAATATAAAATAAAAAAATAAAAATAAAAAAAGCTATCAGAGAACATCAGTATCAACTAAATGACAGTTTACTCAAGATAAGAGATGTTAGGGGGCTGGAGACATGGGTCAGCGGTTAAGAGCACCAACTGCTCTTGCAGAGGACCCAGGTTGGATTCCCAGCACCCACATGGTGGCTAAGAAGGGTCTTTAAGCCAGGTGTGGTGGCGCATGCCTGTAATCCCAGGATTTGGGAGGCAGAGGCAGGCGGATCTCTGTGAGTTCAAGGCCAGCCTGGTCTACAGGGCTAGTTCCAGGCTAGCTGGGGCTATAGGGAGACCCCTGTCTCAAAAACACCAAAAGAGAGAGAGAGACAGAGAGACTGAGAGAGAGACAGAGACAGAGACAGAGACAGAGAGAGAGACAGAGACAGAGAGAGAGAGAGGTTAGGGAAGATGGCACAGAGAGGAGAAAATGTCAAGACTCCGATGAAAAGGAAGTCGGGTTTATTTTAGGCTTGGCAGCTGGCCTGCCTGTGTCAGGATTAGGATGGTCAGCATTAGAATGTACCCCAAATGGCAGTTTTATACCCAGGCACACAAGGAAGTGAGTTCACAAAGAAGTGGGGACAAGGTGATGGCCTCTTCTGGCCTCCATGGGCACAGGTACACACGTGGTATTCACTTACTCATACATAAAAATAAATCTTTTTTAAAAAGTGAGATATCGCCGGGCGTTTTGGCGCACGCCTTTAATCCTAGCACTTGGGAGGCAGAGGCAGGTGGATCTTTGCGAGTTCAAGGTTGCCTGGTCTACAATGTAAGTTCCAGGACAGGTGGGGCTACAGGGAGACCCTGTCCTGAAAAGACCAAAAAAAAAAAAAAATAAAAATAAAAATAAAAATAAAAAGTGAGATATCAGAAAAGCCTAGAGATTCTCTCCTAGGAGAATACTTAAGAAAAAACAGGGGACTGGAGAAACAGCTCAGCAGTTAGAGCACTTCTAGAGAGCCCAAGTTCAGTTCTTAGCACTCACATTAGGTGGCTTACAACTGCTTGTAACTCACGTTTCAAGGGATCTGACACCCCTTTTGGCCTATGCAGGCAACTGTATGTATGTGGTGCACAAACATTCACTGAGGTGCGTGACACACACACACACACACACACACACAAAATCTTTTTTTTTTAATTTTTATTTATTTATTTAAAAAAATTTAATTTAATTTTATCTATTTCTGTATGTGTATGAATGTACTATCTGCATGCAGGTTTGTGCACCCGTGTCATACAATGCCGCGGAGGTCAGAAGAGGGTCTTGGATTCCCCTGGAACTGGAGTTCTCCTGGAATTGGAGTTTTGGACGGTTCTCGGCCGCCATGTGGGTGCTGGGGATCGAACCCAGGTCCTCTGTAAGAGCAGTCGGCGCTCTTAACCGCTAGGCCATCTCTCCAGCCCCAAAATTTTTATTTATTTTTTATGTGTATTAATGTACTGTTTGCATGTAGGTTTGTGCACCCAGGTCATGCAATGCAATGGAGGTCAGAAGAGGGTGTCGGATTACCCTGGGACTGGAGTCAAAGACGGTTTGGTTCTTAGCCACCATGTGGGTGCTGGGGATCAAACCCGGGTCCTCTGCAAGAGCAGTTGGCACTCTTAACCGCAGAGCCATCTCTCCAGCCCCCAATCTTTTTTTTTAAGCTACTGAGAATGTACATATGTTGAAGACCTCAGCATTGCATCTTTTTCTGCTAAAGATACACGGCCTTCCCTCATTCTGTTTTAGGGAGCTAATCCAATCCCAACACGTCACAGGTAGGCCCTGGATGGCCTAAGCCACTTAACACATTCCAGCTCCTTGTCCCAATCACTGGTGGTCCTATGACTTAAGCTGGTCCTGTAAGAGCAAATCACAGGACTCTCCCTAGGGATTCTGGTTTGTGGCAGGTTTGTGGCACCCTCTCTGGGTGGGGACAAAGTTCTATTGTAGCCCTATGCACTGTGGGCAGCTGTTGGGGCTCAGAAAACAATGTCCCAAAGTATGATGCTTTTCAAGTTCCTTTGAACTAAAAGGAGATTGGCAGGTCTCAGAAGCAAGCTCAGAGGCAAGGTCTCTCTGACCTCCTGTCTTCTACTCTCTCTCTAAAGTGAGTCATAGAAAGCAATATTGTTATTCTTCAAGGGGAGGGGTCAGAGGAAATAGAACCTCTCTCAAGCCATAAAAATCTAGAAGCCAAGACACTTTGTCCCTTGTGGACACTCATTCTAGATGGTCTTGCCCCATAGTCAGGAGGAGGAATGCTACAGAAAGGCCAGCAGGAATCTGAACAGACAGGCTTTGCTGGGCTTCCTTTTAAGTCTGTTAACATTGTGTTATCCAATCATATTTCTGTGTGGCGGTCCATGCTTCATCAAATCTAGAAACAGGCAGTCTTCCCTGGGTCTTTGGCCCTTCCTTCTTCCTTCCTTCCTTCCTTTCTTCCTTCCTTCCTTCCTTCCTTCCTTCCTTCCTTCCTTCCTTCCTTCCTCCTTCCTCCTTCCTCCTTCCTCCTTCCTCCTTCCTTCCTTCCTTTCTTCCTTATTTCCTCTCCCAACTTTTAGAAATTTATTTTATTATTTTTATTTTGTGTATATGTTATGCCTATACCTAAGTGCACCCATGTTGTGGAATGCCCCTGGAGGTCAGAAGAATGCATCGAATCCCCTGAAACTATTGTTAGAGAGGTCATTAGCCACCATGTGGGTGCTGGGAACTGAACCCAGGTCCTCTGCAAGAGCAGCCGATGCTCTTAACTGCTGAGCCATCTATCTCTATCTCCTCTTTTTCCTTTTTTTCTTTTCTTTTCTTTTCTTTTCTTTTCTTTTCTTTTCTTTTCTTTTCTTTTCTTTTCTTTCTCTTTCCTTCTCTCAGTTTTCTTCTTTCTTTTTTCTTTCTCTCTCTTTCTTTCTTTCTTCCTTCCTTTCTCTCTCTCTCTCTCTCTCTCTCTCTCTCTCTCTCTCTCTTCTTCAAGGTCTCATTGTGTAGCTCTGGTTGGCTTGGAACTTGCTATGTCGACCACACTGGCCTTGATCACTGTGAGTTTGAGGCCAGTCTGGTCTATAGAGTGAGTTCCAGGCTAGCCAAGGTTACATAGTGAGGCCCAGTCTCCAAAACAAAACAACTTCCACAAACAAAAATATTGCATAAAAACTTCGAGAAAATAGAAAAACCAGGCTACAAATCTTTGGTATGAAATTCTACAGAATCCAGAGGGAAAACATCCATTTTAAAGCAGGTAGTGTCTTGGTGGGGGGAATGGGGATGTATGGAGAAGAGAGAAGGGGCCTGTTTGCCTCAGTTATCTCAGCCCTAGTGGATCTGGATTCTTGCAGGAGGGGACACCCTACTTCCAGGGAGGGACATCAGGAGACTGGCTTTGGGGTGAGTCAGGAACACCAGGGGAGGGAGCCAGGTTTTACATCAGGGTGCCATAAAGGGGCAGCCTCAGGCCTACTGACAAATAATATCTGGCTGGGGGGTGGTTTTTAGGGTGGGTTGAACCCAGAGCCTTTAGGTTCTTGGGGTCGAGGGGACAGACAGTCACAAGTTCTGGGTGGGGGTGCTGTGGACTCATTTAGAGGCTTATCCAGTTCTTTGGATTTGAGCTTAGGATGGGGAACAGCTGCCAGGTTGAGTGCCTAGTTACCCATGACTAAGGAGGCATCCAATGAAAGGACAGAAGTGTCAGGGCTGAGGTCTGGGCACCATCTAGAAAAGCAGGAGGGTTGGTACCTACAGGTCTCTAAAGGGCTGAGTCCCGCCTGACTGCCAGCTCCAAGTCCTGCTTCCTTTAAATACAGTTTTCAGGAGTCTCCTGCCTAGGGAAACTCTGGTGTGCTTAGCAGCTTAGTAGGAATATGCAACTTGAGTGTTATAAAGAAGTATCTACTCCTGAGCAATTTGCATTTCCAGAAAGCTTTCAATAGCCAGCTTGTGAATGAGGTCTGTGTTTGTGAACAATCCAGGGGCCCAAAGAGAAAGCAGCCACACTGCATTCCCCAGCAGCTGCAGGCTGGGGAGGCTAGAAGCTGCTTTTGCCAAGAGCCTGAGGTTGCTGGTGTGTGTGTGTGTGTGTGTGTGTGTGTGTGTGTGTGTGTGTGTGTGTCCCATCTCCCTGGAGGTTTCCAGGGAGCTGCTTTGTGAGAAGTAATCTCGTTGACTAACCCGAAGGCCTCTGTTCCCAGCTCTGAACCTCTTCTTGCTCAAGGACATGGGCTTGTAGGGAGGGCTGGGTGCCTTGGTGGTTGGGACCTGGATGGCCCTGTCTGAGTGGGGCTCAGCTCTGGCCTCATCAGGGCTCTCTTTCCATCCCCGCTGCCTTAGTTAGGACTCACCACGGGGTTTGCGAATGCCACCTGTGGCCTGATCCCTACTTCGTCTTTGCTCTCAAGAGGCAGAGACAGCCTGGAGAAAGAAGACTTAAGGACCTAACTCCAAGTGTTCAGCACAGGTGCCTACTGTGCTCCTTAGCATGCTCCCGGAAGCACCCTTTGGAGATCACAGTGGGAAAGATGAGGGGGATATTTTGGCCAATATCTATCCCTGTCCTTGGCCCCTCCTCTTACACAGGCCCTCTTCCTGTGCTCTGTGGTTGGCCTGTTGGAATGACCCCTAGGAAGGGTAAAGACCAGCAGAATATCAGAGAGATCCCAGGACTGTTTAGTTCTTGTGCAGGTATACTGTGTGCACTGGGGGGGGGGGGGTCACAGATCTGGGGGCAGCTTTGACCCCTAGGATGCCCCTCAAAGCCACTCTATACTTGGGTCATCACTGAAGAGGAATTTATTCTTTTCTTATTTATTTTTATTTTTTATTTTTTAAAATTTTTTGGTCTTTTTGAGACAGGGTCTCCCTGTAGCCCCTGGCCTGGAACTTACTCTGTAGACCAGGCTGGCCTTGAACTCACAAAGATCCGCCTGCCTCTGCCTCCAAGTGCTAGGATTAAAGGTGTGCGCCACCATACCAGGAGTTTATTCTAAGATGCCTTATCCCCCTAGACCAAGGAAATACCCTGGATTTTTGTTGATGATAACTTTTAGTATGTTAAAATGTACTAATGGAGGATGGAAGTGTGGATTTGCAGTTTTAAGCAGGGTGGATGGGGTGGTTCTCCTGGAGTTGAAGAGGCAAAGTTGCTGGGGGGGTCTGCAGCAAATACTCGATGAACCCAAGAATAGCCAGGGCAGAGGTCTGAGGGAGGAGGGTTCCTGGCACAGGCAAGATTCAGCAGGAGGCCTATGATCGCCTGTGAGAGAGAAGGGGCTTGGTGAGGGTGGACCCCCAGGTGGGTCCTCGAGACTGAATTCAGGCTGTCAGGTTTGGCTGCAAGTGCCTTTGTGAGCTGAGCCATCTTGCTGGTCCTTTACTAGTCCCTTCCATGAGGCCCACTTATGAAGGTGCTACCTCATGACCCCATGAGGAGTGAGAACTTCTCCACTCTGGAAAACCATGGGAAAATGTGAGAAAACACATAGAGTAGGAGATATTTTAGTGTTTGCATGGCTGTAACAAATACCATAAACTGCTGTGATAGAATGTAGATAAAAAAAAAAAAAACCTTATCTGCTGGGTGTGGTGGCCCATGCCTTTAATTTTAGCACTCAGAAAGCAGAGGCATGAGAATCTTTGTGAGTTCAAGGCCAGCCTGGTCTACATAGTGAGTTCCAGGCCAGCTGGGGCTATAGGGAGACCCTGTCAAAAAACAAACAAACAAAAAACCCCCCCAAAAAACAGAAACACACAAAAAACCTTATCCATGATTTCTGGCTTTCACTTTCTAGTGCAGGCCATAAAACTAGAAATCCTTTTCCCTAGGGTAGACCACAGAAACTTTTATCTTCAGCCCATCTTGCAGCTGACCATAAAGATATTCTGTGATCTACCCTTGTCTATAGAAGATGCCTTCGCATTCCAGAGGAACCTGCCCCACACCGTGGAGGACTGCTGCATAGAGAGGCCAGGAAGAATCTGGGCAGGACTTGCTGGATTCCCCTCCCCCCAGTCTGGCACCACAGCATATCCTTCTTGTCCAATCACATTTTAGTATAGGTGTCCATGCTTCCAGTTTGCTCAGGCAACGAAGTCCCCACAAAACCCAGAACAGAGGCTGGAGAGCTCTCCGAGGCTGAATAGATGGTGTGCCTCCCCCTCACCCCCCCCCTAGCCCTGTGCTCCTGCCCTCTGTATTTCTCTTAAAAAAAGAATGTATACGAATGTTATGACTGCATCAAAGTGCATCCATGCACGCAATGCCTGCAGAGGCCAGAAGAGGGCATCAGATCGCCTCCCCCCCACCAAAAAAAAACAAAACAACAACAAAAAAACTGGAGTTATGGATGGTTTAGGTATCATGTAGGTGCTGGGAACTGAGATAGCAGTCCTTTGAAATAGCAGCCAGTGCTCTTAACCCCTAACCATCTCTTGAGTCCCCTATATCTCTTTAGAACTGATAAACATATTTCCTTGAGCCACTCTAGTGAACTCACCAAACTGAGAAGGGGTTAGGGGAACTCTGACTTATACCAGTGGCTCAGAAGTATAGGGCTTGGGACTAGAATGTGAAGTATGGGGAGCACTCCTGGGATCTGAGTCCTTAACCTGTGGGATCTATCTCCAGGCAGACAGTATTAGAACTGGACTGGATTACATATACTGTGCTGCATAGCTTCGGCTGTCAATTTGACTGTCAGACCTGGGTTGAGGGACCCTCAACTGAGGAATTTCCTCCACTGGCCTGGCCTGTGGCCGTGTCTGGGGGGTATTTTGTTGACTGTTGAGTGATGTGTGAGGGCCCAGCCCACTGTGTGCGGTGCCTTCCTGGAGCAGGCTGTTCTGTATTGTACAAGAAAGCAGACCAAACATGGGCCAGGGGAACAAGCCAGTAAGCAGTGTTCCTCCAAGGTCTGTGCTCCAGCTCCTGCCTCCAGGTTCCTGCCCTGAGCTCCTGCCTTGGGTTCCCTTGATGACGGACTGTGCTATAAGCCAAATAAACCCTTTCTGCTCCAAGTTGGTTTTGGTCAGAGTGTTTTGTCACAGCAACTGAAAGCAATATAGAAATCCAGAACGGGCTGGAGAGATAGCCTAGCGGTTAAGAGCACCGACGCTCTTGCAGAGGACCCGGGTTCGATCCCCAGCACCCACATGGCGGCTAAGAACCGTCTGTAACTCCAATTCCAGGAGAACTCCAGTTCCAGGGGAATCCGAGACCCTCTTCTGACCTCCGCGGCATTGCACGACACGGGTGCACAGACCTGCATGAGACAATACATTCATACACATACAAAATTTTTTTTTTTTTAATAAAAAAAAAAATTTAAAAAAAAAAAAAAAAAAAAGAAATCCAGAACATAAATCCACTGGTGGAATGAGGCTGTTAAAATGGCAAAACTAACTCCATTTTGCTCTAACTCCCTTTTGCTTTACCCTGTTTTGCCTAGCCATTCCCGCTGCAGCCAGCCAGGCAGAACCTCTCATGTAGGTAGTTTCAGGAAGTGTATTGTTTCTACAATACTGGGAAACTTACAAGTACCCAGTAGCACATCCAGGTATTACATCCTCCCACCTAGCCTAACCAAAACTTATTAACTTAAAATCTCTTTAACTGACCTGCCCCTGGTCTGGTGTAACTATGGTGATCTGACGTAACTATGGTTATTGACTTTGCCCCTGGAATGATGTAATTGTGGTTTTAAGGTTTATAAACCTTGCCCTGTTTCTCCTTGGAGTTGAGAGTTCTTTTGGGCATTAGCCCCCTCTCTGACTGCTGGCTATTGATAAAGGACTCCTAATTCAATTATCAGTACATGGTGTTCCTCAGTGCATCTCGCTCAGTATTATACTATTCGCCCTTCCTGGTGGGGAGAGAGGGTGGGATCACCTCATTGTAGTAGAATTTACACTGTTTTCAGGTAGATTAGAGAGGACAGAGCACTCATTCTGGGTCTTCTATTTCTTAATGGCTTTCTCATGAAAACAATCCTTATGTCAGGGTGGGATATCCTGAAAGATGATGTAGGATTTGGCAGCCATTGGGTCATTAGGTCTCCTCCCCCCACGTTTACTTTGTTAAATGAGTACGCAGTGTGGAGGCTCTAGAACACTTACAGTTCTGGTGAGGAATGTCAGAGTGTACAACCATTTTAGAAAATTTCTCACCAAGTGAGTCAAATATATGCCTACCTTAGGAGCTAGTAATTTCATGACTAGGATTTTATTTCAAAGAAATGAACATTTTAGGGCTGGAGAGATGGTCTAATGGTTAAGAGCACTGACCGTTCTTGCAGAGGACCCGGGTTCGATCCCCAGCACCCACATGGCGCCCAAGAACCATCTGGGGCTCCAATTCCAGGAGAACTCCAGTTCCAGGGGAATCCGACACCCTCTTCCGACCTCCGCAGCATTGCACAACATGGTTGCACAGACTTGCATGCAGACTGTGCATTCATACACATACAGAAATAAATAAAATTAATAAAAAAAAAATAAATGAACATTTTAGTTTCCCCTCTCCTAGTGCTGTTTTCTGGGATCATCTTAAACTAAGATTCCAGTGCTCTGGGGGTCCCAGATACCAGCCTGGCCTATCCTGCCAAATCCCGTCTACTGCTGCAGAGATCAGCTCCCTGCCTCCCCAGGGATTGTTCTGCTAGGTTCTGACTTGGCCAATTCTTAGAATAGTAGTGGTCCTTAGTCCACCCATAGCTATCCCACACTACCTTGGGTACAGCTTCCTCTGACATCTGCTTTCCTCTGTCCGCTGACTTCCTCTCCAGAGGATGGAAGCGTAGCCACCTCCCTCTCAGCAGGCCTCCTTCAATGGCAGACAGGAGTGCTTGTACAGTACCCAGTTTCCCCTTAGGGAGTTACTCTGTTCATGTGTTTTGCCATCTTCCAGGGTGGTGTCAGCAGGGTCTGGGCTCCAGTTGACCACAGAAGCCACTACACCCAGTGCTGTCCCACTTCCCTCCACTGTGACAGTCCCCTCTCGTAGTAGTATTTGCTGGGATCACTTTAAACTAAGATTCTCTCAACAGCTTAGGAGACAGAAGAAAGAGCCCACCAGGCACTGGCCAGAACTAGCCACAGGCTTCGGAAAGCCTTAGACACTTTGTCCCACTGAACACATACGAAGGATGTGGCTATATTGGGTCTGTGGCCCAGATCAGGAATGGCAGATACCCACTCTGGATGACCAGTGGCTTAAAACATCCCAGATGGAACTTACCTCTCTGTGTGCCCCGTCAACTTTTGTGTTTTTGAGTAATACATATTAAAGACACAGGATCTAGCTGAGTGTGGTGGCACACACCTATAACCTCAGCACTCTGGAGGCTGAGGCAGGAAGATCCTGAGTTTAAGTCCAGCCTGGGCTACATAGTGATTCCTTATCTCAAAAAATTTAAAAAAAATGAAGAAAAGAGTCAGGAGGTTTTTGTTTTTGTTTTTGTTTTTAACTCTACTTTGGTGACAAGTGAGATCCTTAGATGGAAACTGGATCTGTAAGGAAAAATGAATAAGCACGTAAATAAACAAATAAGGACAGAGCCATTAGCTTAATTAATTCCCAGTGACCTAACTCTAGCTGCCTTCCAGTTTTACTGCTTCACCTGTGAGGGTTTAGCAGCTAAAAGCTTTCGCCAAAAAGTAAATTATTTGGGAATCAAATTTCTTCTATCCCCCCCCCCCCAACCTCTTGTCTTTCCCCAAGTGCTGGCGATCAAATCCAGGGCCTCACGCATTCTTGGGAGCGACTTCCCCTGAGCCACACCCCCAGCACCAAACTCCCACTTTCCCTACTTGCTTCCTCAGCTAAAGACAGTCACTTGGATGTGACACCTTTTGCAAATTATTAGGGCATTTTCTGGACTCAGTCAATGTTAGTACCTTCCCTGTTAATTTCCCATTCTCTGAGAGACCCCCGAAGCTAAGATGGAGCCTCCATTCCCTAATGTTTGGCAATGGCACAAAGTTTGGCCATAATTCTGTGCCCTGAAGGAGCAGGAAAGGACCTTGCTTTGGTGCTTCATCATCAGCTGAGGAGGGTGCTGAGGGGGAAGTTAGTTCACCAAGCTTCTTTTTCTTCTTTTTAAGACAGGGTCTCCCTGTAGACCCAGTTGATCTAGAACTTGCTATAGAGACCAGGCTGGTCTTGAACTCACAGAGATCCACCTGCCTCTGCCTCTGGAATTCTGGGATTAAAGACATGCACTGTCATGCCCAGCCCCAGTTCACCAAGCTTTTTAGAAAAGAAAATACTAGAAGCAAGCATCTTTCCCCCAAGACAAGGCAGCTTTGCCCCTCCGAGTCTCTACCCCCTACAGGACCTGTTCCCTTCTACAGGGACTAAGAGCTGAGCCTCAAAGTTCAGGAGAACTCTTGTATCCCCATAGCCCTTCTTTCCCGCTATGTTTTAGGGTGGCTGTCAGTGGCCGAAGCCGTTCCCTGAGCTCCAAGCCTTTGAGGCCTATCTAGTTATCTGTCCTACCACAGTACCTTCTGAAAATACCTTTGCCTGTGGTAGTGGGAATTTTGGGCTGCTTAATTCCACCCTGACCTCCATCTTCTTTCTTTCTGGCTGGCTTCTTCTGATTTGGTGAGATTAGGCTGTACTTTGCTTTAAGTTACTCCATATTGTATAATGCAGTAGCATTCAGGCTATGCCTTGTCCGGAGTGACTCCATTGTCTAAAACAGTTTGTTTCAAAATGTGATCCATTTTGAGTGTAAATCCTGAGGCAGATGACTCTGCACTTTTTTTTTTTTTAATTTTTTTGGTCTTTTTGAGACAGGGTCTCCCTTTGGTCCTAGCTGGCCTGGAGCTCACTATGTAGACCAGGCTGGCCTTGAACTCACAGAGATCAACCTGCCTCTGCCTCCCAAGTGCTAGGATTAAAGGCATGCACCACCACGCCTGGCTCGACTCTGCACTTTTGTATAATTAAGGAACCCCTGTCTGTGCAGCACGCACCGTGGTGCACAAACTGATAACTTATTCGTGTTAATAAAATGTTACTGCTAATGAACTTATCAAAGTAAGTCAGGAACACTTGGATATCTGGGCTTGAGCTTACCAAAGCTGTATCAGGAAAAGCAGGGATATTAACTTACTAAATACACCAGACCAATAAGTAAGTGATGCAACTCTCTCAGTGGGGTCGTATAAAAGGAGGGACTCTTACCACAGTGGTACAACAGCATCTATCCACCTGCCATTTGGCCATCTAGTGCAGGCATCATGGGATCAATGGGCAATGAATTCCTGACTCTCTCTGGGGCTTCAGCTCAGCATGGTCTTCCTGTGTTATGGGACCCACTGACCCACTTAAATTTCCATCTGTTCATTGAGACCCAGATCTGCACCTTGGCAAGCTCTGGGGCAGAACTACCTCTGCACACCTCTAAATGGCTCCGTGATTTGATTTGTTAATATCTTACTGACTGGCACAAAACAGACTTGTAGACCAATGGAATATAATAGAAGACCCAGAGATAAACCCACTCATCTATAGACAGAAAGGTGTCAAAACATCAACGGAAAGAAATACAGCTTATTCGATGAAAATAGCTGGAAAACTATATCAACCTGCAGAAGACTGACTTACATCCCTGTCTCTCACCCTGCACAAAAATCAATTCAAACCGGATCAAAGACCTTAATTTAAAACCTGAAAAGTGGGCCGGAGAAATGGCTCAACAGTTCAGAGTACTGGCTGTTCTTGTGGAAGACCCAGGTTGGATTCCCAGCAGCCACATGGTGGCTAACAACTGTCCATAATTCCAAATCCAGGGCGATCTGATGTCTTCTTCTGTCCTCCATGGGCACTGCATGATACAGGGCACTTACATACACACATGCAGGCATAACACTCATACACATAAAATAAATGAAAAAAAAAATAAAAATCTGAGGGCATGGTGTACGTTTAGTCCCAGCACTCAGAAGGCAGAGACAGGCAGATCTCTGTGAGGCCGAGACCAGCCTGGTCTACATAATGAGGTCCAGGCCAGCTGGCGCTACAGGGAAATCCTGTCTCAGAAAGACAAAACTCCTGAAATGCTGAAATTGCTAAATAGAAACATTGGGAAACCCCTTCAGGGTATAGGTATAGACAAGACATTTCTGAATACAGCCCTAATGGTACAATATAGAGCACCAAGAATTGACAAATGGGATCACACGAAGTTACAAGCTTCTGCACACCAAAAGAAACTATCAGCAGAGTGAACAGACAGTCTAGAGAATGGAAGAAAATCTTGGCTAGCTAGGCTTCAAACAAGGGATTAATATTTAGAATACATAAAGAATTGATGTATTCTAAATATTACTGGAGATGTCTCAGTGGTTATGGCTGGAGAGATGTCTCAGTGGTTAAGAGTACTGGCTGCTCTTGCAATATGGAGGCTAACAACTATCCATAACTCCAGTTCTAGGAGATACAATGCCCTCCTCTGTCCTCTGTGAGCATTGCATGACACAAGTTACATGTAGGCATAACACTCATACACATACAAGAAGAATAAATAATTAAGAAAAAGAATTACAAAAGTTAAACTTATATGCAAAGAATCAAAACTATCAATAAACAGTCCAAAAAGCTGAAAATGCAGTTCTCCAAAGAGGAATACAAATGGCCAATAAATATTTTAAAGTATTTGACGTCTTGAGCCATCAGGGAAATGCAAGGAATTATTGAGATTTCATCTCACCCCAGTCAGAATGGCTCTCACCAAGAAAACAAATGACATCAAATGCTGGTGAGGATGTGGGGGGAAAAGAATCCTTGTTCACTGCTGGTGGGAGTGTAAAATGCTATAGACACCATGAAACTCGGTGTGGGGGCTTCCCAAACACTAAGTACAGAACTTCCATGTCCCCCAGCTACATCACCCCTGGGCATACATCCAAAGACTCGACTTCTGATCACAGGATTCTGGCAAGATCATGTCTACTGCAGCTCTCTTCACAGTAACAAGGAAATGGAATCAGCCTAGATGTCTATAGTAGATGACTGGGTCATGAAAATGTGGCACATAGAACCAATGGACTGAGATTCTGTTGTAAAGAAAGATGAAGTTAAGAAACTTTTTGGGCTGGAGAGCTGGCTCAGTGGTTAAGAGCACCTACTACTCTTGCAGAGGACCCAGGTTCAATTCCCAGCACCCACGTGGCGGCTAAGAACCATCTTTAAGCCGGGTGTGGTGACCCATGCCTTTAATCCTAGCACTTGGGAGGCAGAGTCAGGCAGATCTCTGTGAGTTCAAGGCCAGCCTGGTCTATAGAGTAAGTTCCAGGCCAGGTGGGGCTATAGGGAGACCCTGTCTCAAAAAAAAAAAAAAAAAAAAGGTGAAGAGTCATAGAGGAAAGCACCCAGCATCAGTGTCAGGCTTTCACATGCATGTGCAAATGTACATCCACACATATGTGAACACACACATATACACATACATCATACAAATGTAAACATACATAAAAATAAATTAGAGGGAAAATATGAACTGATAGTATAGGTGTCAAAAGCTAAGAGCCGGTGATGAAGCAGCTATACTGAACGTCCAGTGTCAGACACTGGGCTAAGTGTTCTATGTGAATTGTGTTTGTGTAGTTTGTATGTGTATATATGTGTTCATATGTATATACATGTGTTCATGTGCTGATACATGTACATATGTGCGTGTGGTGGGCACAGGTCATCATCAAGTGGCTTTCTCAGTTACTTTCCACCTTATTTTTCAAGGCAGGGTCTCTCCCTCCCCCTTAGGCTTGCTGGGTGACTGGACTGGAGAAAGAAAAAAATCCCTGGGGGTTCTCCTGTCTCTGCCTCCCCAGCACTGGGAATACACTTCTGTGCCAGGCTTTTTCTACAGGTGCTGGGGAGCTGAACTTAGTCTTCAGGTTGCATGGTAAGTGTTTACTGACTGACCCTGTCCCTATTACCAATTAATTTAACTCAATCCTCTCAATGATTCAATGAGAGTCCTAGTATTATCTTTACTTAATGAGAATAAGGTGTCAAAAGTTAAGGAACCTGGGTCTGGAGAGATGGTTCAGCAGTTAAAATACTGGCTGCTCTTGCAGAGGATCCAGGTTCAGTTCCTAGCACTCACATGGTGGCTAACAACCATCTGTAACTCCAGTTCCGAGAGAACCAACACTCTCTTCTGGCCTCTGTAGGCACTGCATGCATAGGTGTATTTAAATAGATGCAGGCAAAATACTTGTATACATAAAATATAAATAAATAAGAAATTAAGGAACCTGTCCCCAGAGGTGCCAGATGCCATAGGGACATGTAACTCTAAGGCGGTGTGCTTGCAAAATCCACATGCACAAGCAGTCAGCAGGAATCTCAAAGATGAAATGCTTAGCACAGATGCATCCTTCATGTAGCCAGTGCCACCAGCTATCCCATCCTGGGCATAGACCTGCACAGGGCACCTCTGTAGCCCCCTTTTTCTTTGGTCTTTTCGAGACAGGGTCTCCCTGTAGCCCCAGATGTCCTGAAACTCACTCTGTAGACCAGGCTGGCCTTGAACTCACAAAGATCCACCTGCCTCTGCCTCCCAAGTGCTAGGATTAAAGGCATGTGCCAACACGCCCAGCTATGTATCCCTTTTTGAATCCTCATGACCATTGCCCTTGGAGGGAGCTGTTATTCTTTCCACCAGAGATTACATTGTAAGAGACATTAAGAACATCTCCCATGGGCTAGAGAGATAGCCTAGTGGTTAAGAGCACCGACTGCTCTTGCAGAGGACTCAGGCTCGATCCCCAGCACCCACATGGTGGCTGAGAACCATCTTTAACTCCAGTTCCAGGGGAATCCGACACCCTCTTCTGACCTCCGTGGCATTGCACAACACGGGTGCACAAACCTGCATGCAGACTCACATACAAAAATAAATAAATAAAAATAAATTTAAAGAACATTAAAAAAAATAAAAACATCAACTTAACCTACAAAAAATCTGAAAAAACAANAAAAAAAAAAAAAAAAAGAACGTCTCCCTAACACCCAGATTCCAGGTAGCACAGTTTAGGCCAAAGCCTGCCAACTTAAACTCCAAGAACAGCATCTTCCCAGCTACCACAAAGATACAATAACAAGATACTCCACCTGCCACCTCTCTCCTAAAAACACCGCATCCCTCCCCGCAAGTTCACAAGGAAGGAAGGAAATCAAGGCTCTTAAATGCTGTGGTATTTTCGACGGTCAAGATACTTCTAATATTCCTACAATGGCTCTTGAACAGAAGTTTTAGAAAAGACGCTGAGTTCTCACTGGAGTTATTTGCTGACTTTAGATTTTGAGATCTTTTGAACATCAATTCCCAGCATGATATTTGGCTATCATTATCACCTGTCTACTCCCATGAGTGATGGAAGGTTGAGGGGTGGACTGAAATGTCTCCCCTGAACCCCATGTCTCTACCTCCACCATAACTTACTAAGCATCCATTGAACAAAGAACTAGCTGTCGGGATGACTGTAGATGCTTTTGGCACCCCACCCAACTCCACTTTTGGGCTGATGGACTGGCTTATGAATGATGAATTTGGTTGTTGATGACCCCCCTCCTCCAGGGAGTTGCCCTCAGCCCAAGGAGAGCTGTTTTTCTTCTACAAAGACACAAACTTCCTCCTTATACTATAGTTAAACCCTGACCAACTGACACGGGGTACACGGAAAAGGAAGCCTTGTGCCTCTTGGAAGAGCAGCTCTGTGGAAGAGATGATGTTCTGGGTTTCCAAAGGGCCAGGCCGAGGGCTCAACCTTTTCCTTCTCCTGCCTGCTCCTGCCTCCCTTCCTCCTTTCTCCAGAGGACACTTCCTAATGAATCCCTCGCACCCAATTCTTGTTTCCAGCTCTGCTTCTGGAGCTCAAGTAAATCAGGATTGGTGAGTGAAGAAGCCCTCATCTTCAAAGACATTCCAATAGAAGTGAGCAGAGAGATGACACACATAGCAAAGAACTGCACAGCACAGGGAAAGGAAACTGATGAGACAGTGGCTGGAATCATGGAGCTGGTGGATGGCCTGGGGGCACCAAGCCACAAAAGAGAGGTAGGATTGGAAATGCTGAGAGAGGGGACCGCTTTTCAAGTTCTGAGAAAGGACCGAACGAACGCCCATGACTATATAATTCATAGCAGGTGGGGGCAAGGGAGGAATCAAGGGCTTTATCCCAACGGCTCTAACAAAGGAATCCAGGGCTGCCTGAGAGGGCCACACCAGCCCACCTTCACCCAACTCACAAGCTTTCCCTGATAGGCGGCAGGACTTGGCTCACCTTGAGACAGCTTCATTCAGAGAAAAAGTACAAGGGGCTTCTCCTACCTGCTTAGACCGTGGGCCTGGGACCCAGTTCACAAGGATTCAGCAATGAAGTAGGCAGCTCCTAGCGCCCCCAGAACTACAGCAACAGTCCCTAGGGCTTGGAGGACATGGGGAATGGGAAGTGCAGTATTTCCTTGAAGGTTTTCTGCAAAGGAAAGTAGAAAGTGGGAAAAGAGGAGGGGACTTTAGTGTTTATCCATAGACAGGAGAACTTACACGGTCCTCTCCTGATCCTCTCTTAAAGGGGACACTTGTTAGCCCCACCTCTTCCAACAAAGCTTCCAACAAGACCCCTAGGAGCCAAGGATGAGCTGTCCCAGGACATGGTGGCTCTGGATGCATAGAGGGGTAACAGGGTACAAGCGGGGTAAAGATCGAAATGTGACAGGCCAGACACTTTGTACTCAATACCTCTTTGAGCTTCACAGCAACCTCTGAGGCAGGTCTTGTCATTTAATTCCATTTTAGAGATGTGGAACTTCAGGAAATAACACACTGGTTCCACCCATGACAAAGGCAGGGACCACATATCATTGCACTAATAGTTGTAAGGAAGGAATTCAGAAAACGCCATGCCTATTTTGATAAAAAGCCTACTAATGTAGGGGTTTCTGTTTAATATGCATGTGTATTTTAAGTCAAGAATCAACGCTATACTCCACTGAGAATGGAAAGACAGTGGAAGCAGATGTTCGCTTGGGAACAAAAGTAAGACTCATGTGTTTCGCCCCAGTCATCCTGGGCCCATGCCCCTTCTTCCTAATGCTGAGCCTCGTCTTGGCTTTTCCTAGAGCTTGCAACACCCTTCCTTTTTATTTTAAGCCACAGAGGATCTCAGGATTCTTTTAGATTTAGCTTACACACTGGGCATATTATACTGCCCACTTAGATCTTGATGTGGTATTGCCTTATCCTAAGGCTCCCAGAAACTCTCCTGGATAAAAACACTCCCTGTGGCAGGGTGTGGTGGTGCACGCCTTTAATCCTAGCACTTGGGAGGCAGAGGCAGGCGGATCTTTGTGAGTTCAAGGCTAGCCTGGTCTACAGAGCGAGTTCCAGGACAGCTGGGGCTACAGGGAGACGCTGTCTCAAAAAGACCCCAAAAAACAAACAAAAACAAAACAAAACAAAAAACCACTCCCTGCCTTGCACACAGGTTATCAAGTGTATGCATCCAAGCTAGGATGCTGCCTGAGCGCATCTGAAAGGTGAAGATCCTGCTTTGGTGCCTCTCGTGGTGCCTCGTGTCCTCCCTGAGCAGGCTGCACTTGGTAACTCATTGGTTTTTCACCCATGGAAACCCACGGTTCCACCTAGCAGAGGGTGAATGAACATATTGTGTGGCTGGGTGGTAGGCAGGCCCTTCCTGGTTGGGACAAAACTAGATGGTATCTCTGACTTCAGGAATGTTCTCCTTTTCACAGAACCCAGTATCTGTATTTTTCTTCATATTATGAGTAGAAGAGGAAGTTGGAGGGGGTAGGAAGAGGAGGCGGGGGATGTGACAGCGGGCGGTGTTCCTGATTCTCTCTCTCTCTCTCTCTCTCTCTCTCTCTCTCTCTCTCTCTCTCGAGATTCCCTAAGAGGAAGGGGCTCCTCTACTTGGCCCCCTCCCCCAACGGGGTACGTGAAACCTTGAGGATAAGCAGTGCTGTGCATTTGTGGGAGCGCCTCTCTCAGCCCCCACACATAACCAAGCAGCTCTGCAAGAATGAGGACATCTTCACACTGTTCTCAAAATAGACAGGGGTCCTCCCACTAAAGACAGAGATGACATTTCTCCTGGTGGCTTTTTTTTTTCTTGGTCTTTTTGAAACAGGGTCTCCCTGTAGCCCCAGCTGGCTGGAACTGCTATGTAAACGAGACTGGCCTTGAACTCACAGAGCTCAGCCTGTCTCCCGAGTGCTGTGATTAAAGGCGTGCACCACCATGCCCCACTCTCCTGGTGGCTTTGTAGAAGAGGAACAGCAAGTCAGAGGCTGGCCAATGCCATGGTGGACTGCCATGTCAACAGACCAGTCCAGAGCCTCACGGAAACAGCCTGACATCCTTTCAAAGGGATCAGTCTTGCTCTTATTACCAGAAGGAATGTATGAAATAGAATCAGGCTTAATCACTGAATTCCAGGGGATAACTAATGTGTATCCCAAGAAGTGGAAGCTACGGTACAGATCAAAGAAGGAAGTGAATGGCTACCAATGCTTAATCACTGAGCCTAGGAAGGGCTGGGAGGGAGGGTGTTCTTAGGGGGAGCTTATGTGGAGAAAAAGATAATGAAATGCCAGAGAAATGTTTCCCAGAAAGGAAAGAAATACACATCCCTAAGCAGAAATGGCATTTTAGAGCAGAAGGTTTTCCTTTTGAAAGGCCAGGGACGTTACACAGGATTGCTGACAAGGCCAGAGGAGAGAGCCTGGGCCCAAGAAACAGTGCCTGAGGCTTGAGCCCCCCCCCCCCAATCTGCCTCAGTAGCACACTCCCCCAGCCCGGTCCCCAGGGCTCTGGAACCTGTAGAAGGTGAGGAGGTTGGGAAATTCTCTCCCTGACGTGGCTTGCCAGTCTCCAGGTAGAAGAACATCGAAGATTCGGCTGTGACACAGCCCCAGACAACGCCAGCAAGCAGCGCTGCCAGGACAGCCAGCACCATTGCTAGGACAGGCAGCACAGGAGCAGGAGTGTGGGACCACATAGGTCACCGGCACTGCTGGACAGAGAAGGAGAGAGATGAGGGCTACGCCTCCCGGGGAACACAGTCTGGGGGACAGTTCTAGAAGTCCACCAGCAGTCAAATTGCTCACATGTTGCAACTGAACGGTTACCAGGGGGAAACCCTACAGTCTTTTTTTAAAGCATTGTCAAAGATATGAGATTGAAGTACTTGGGAAGGCAGCCCCCCCTACCTTGCCACCCTTCCCCAAACACAAGGTGGGGGTGGGAAGAGGATTAGCTTTGCAGAAGAACAGGTAGGTTATAGACCATTGTGACTTGGGAAGATGTCCAGTAGTGAAACTGTAACTGCATACCGCCTGGACAGTGCTCCACACCCTCCATCATTACCCATCGATTTAACACCGGAATCCTATGACGTGGACTACTATGGCCTTATTTTACAGATAAGGAATCTGAGGCTCAAGGAATATAAGGGGATGTGCCCTTGTACAGCACATAGATTACACAGAAGGGGCCTTAAATTCAAGGTCTCTAACCTTTGAGTCAGTGGAAATTCTTCCTATGGAATTGACAGGAAGTGATACAAGCAGAACTGCTCAGAACACAGCGTGAGAGGCTGCAATGCATAGCTCTGGTATTGGTGCTGCCACGTCCGGTTTATGTAGTGGGTACCAGAAGACAACTGCTACTCTGGTTTAGTCTTCTGGAAAAGAGTATCTCATTTCTGTGCTTTCCTGGGGCCTCTCTTAGCAGAACTCAGAGATGGTGTCCTCTGTTTCTGGACAAGAGGATTTCTGGCAAATAATCCCATTTGGGTTTGACCAGGGCCATAGTGTCCTTCAGTTCTAAGCTCCCTAAAGCTGATGGCCAATCTGCAAGCTCAGCACACTTCCTACTTAGACTGTCTACAAAAGACACAGTTTTTTTCTTAGAATGGGGAAGGAGACTTGTCCTTTTTCTTATTAACTTAAAATTGGAATTTAATTTCCTCAGTCATTAAATCTGCTGTCAGAGTGCTCAGTGGTTTTAGTGTATTCATAAGGCTGCATCACCATCACTACTATCTAGCTTTTCCACATTTCCATATACTGAAAAAGAAGTCTTACCCCCATTATCAGACACCTCCATTTCTCTCCTTCCTGTCCCTGGCAATACGTTTATCTATTCTGGGCATTTTACATAAGTAAAATCATATAATGCATGTGGAGTTTTGGGAAGAATCGGTTCTTTTAATCAGTCTAATATTTTATTATTTTTTAAAATTTTATTTATTTGAATGTACTGTCTGCATGTAGGTTTGTGCACCCGTGTCATGCAATGCCTCAGAGGTCAGAAGAGGGTCTCAGATTCCCCTGAAACTGTAGTTCTCCTGGAATTGGAGTTACAGACAGTTCTCAGCCGCCATGAGGGTGCTGGGGATCGAACCCAGGTCCTCTGGTGCTCTTAACCACTAGGCCATCTCTCCAGCCCCAAGTCTAATATTTTAAAGGTTCATCTCTGTTGTAGCATGCACCAATAAATTGTGTCTTCTTATTGCCTAGTAGAATGTCATTGCATTCACTATTTGTGGTCTTTTATACTACATTTGGCTTAGCTGTCCATTACTTGATGGACATTATTTCTAGTTTTTAGTTATCATAAATAATAAATAATGCTATGAATATACACATATAGGTTTTGCATAGGTGTGTTTTAAAATTTTATTTTAACTTATGTGCATATGTATGTATTTATTATTTTTGTTTTATCAAGACACAGTCTCACTATGTAGCCTTGTCTTCATACAGAGATCTGCCTGCCTCTGCTTTCTGAGTGGTGGGATCAAAGGCATGTGCCACCATGCCCAGCCTTGTGTGTGTGTTTTTAAGCCTTTCGTGTCTTTTTCTACTCACACGTGGAACAGTCATGTGGTAACTTCACACTCCTCTGAGAAACTTTTGGACTATTTTGCACAGTAGCTGTGCCACTTTACATCCCTACCACCAGCGTATGAGGCTTCCTATGCCTTTGCTATAGTCTACCTTTCCACTGCAGCCACCCTAACAGGGGACTTGTATTGTTTTGAGCTACAGTATTTTGCTTTAAAAAGGCCTGGTTTTAGAAATCGACATGTAGTATTTAAAGGCCTTTATCTCATACTTCCAGCATTTCTTCCCATTCTTCCTCAGAGAGGGAAGTTTGCTTTAGAAGAAGCAGAGGGTGAGTGTGATGGTGAATCTTGTCCACCTGACTGGATTAGGAAATGCCTAGGAGATTAGCAAACATACCTCTGAGTGTGTGTGTGTGTGTGTGTGTGTGTGTGTGTGTGATGGTTTTTCTGGAGAAAGTCAGTCAGTGAAGGTTCTGATTTAATGAGTGGATTAATCCTTTGATGGAGCCATACTATGGTATCACTGGAGGCCACCAGGACCATGTCCTTGCTAGTTACGTCTTGCCTTGGCCCCTTTCTGCATTCCTTCTGTCTGCTACCTGGCTGCTTGCTGGCACTGCGTTGCTTCCACATTGGTGCTCCCTGCCATGACGCACTGACACTTCTTAAATGGTGATACAAAATAATTTAAATCCTCTCTTTGGCTATTTCTCTCAGGTATTTGGTCACGATGATGAGAATGTCTTCTAAGGGGCCCCAAGAGCCATTAAAAGATGTGATCCAGAAAACTGCTTTTTGCATATCTCATTTCTAAGGCCATCATCCAGAAATGTTCAGCTTGGTTCATCCATGGCTGATGCTCACATTACATACAACACACAGCACAATACTCCACACTATAACCACATGTCAAAGACAGGTTGGTTCTTAGCCACAGAAACACTGGTCCTGGCAATTGTTTGGATTTAGAGCTTTCATTTGCTGGCATCCCATATTTGTTTTATGCTAGGGCTGTCTCAGAAGGATTGTTCTCGCCCAGGGAGAGTGGCCTGCTTAAGGACAGAGAGCACAGAACATGGCTTATGACAGATGCAGAAGCCCAAAGAAGGCTATCTTCCTCCCGGAGAGACTCACCAGCCTCCGGGAATAGGAAGGTTGGCTGTGGTTAAGGGCAAGGATTCTGGATTCTAGAACCTCTAGACTGAGGTTACCTTTCCAACATTACCAATGCCTGCTCCAGAGTATTTATTTGAGCCTCAGTTTCCCCATCTATAAAATGGACAGGAGAATATTGTCAGATAAGATATTTACTTAGATGGCTGAGCTGAGTGCTAGGTACTGAGAAAATGCACAGTGGTAACAGCACGTTGTCTAACATCTGAAGTATCTCAACTCTACCTGAGTCCCTTTGATGCCTAGATTCTCATTACTACCCAAGAAGATGGAGATCACTTTTTAGCAGACAGCCATTCTAGTTCAGACAGCTGATTGCTGCAAAGTGTATTTATTTATTTATTTATTTATTTATTTATTTATTTATCTTTTTGAGATAGGGTCTACCTTTAGTCCCAGCTGGCCTGGAGCTCCCTATGTAGATCAGGCTGGACTTGAACTCACAGACCTCTTTCTATTTCTAAAATTTTCTAGGGGAGAGTCTTGTAACCTAGCAAACAAAAATGTAGAATGCCTATTTGGAACACAGGTACTAAAAAAAATTGTTTATTTAAAATTATAATTTAGCCAGGAATCCTATATTTTATCTGTGTACCCTATCTGTGGGTCCAAGATCAGACCTCTGAAAACATAGAAAACCTCTACTCTACTCCCGTCTTTATTTAACTTGATAGACATCTCCAATTCTCTCAACAAACGATCATATTGCAAACGGTTCTTATCCGCGCCCAACCCCATCTCATTCTCCATCACCAGACGCTGTCTATCTCCTTTGGACTAGTTAGGGCTCTGTTATAGCCTATGAGAGCAGCCAGATAAAGAGCAGCCAGAAGGAGCCAAAGTAAAAGAAATTTGATCCCCCACCCCCTTGCTCTGGATCACGTACTTCTATCAGTATGTATTTGGTTTTAATTTCTTAGCTGTCACTGACTCCTGAGGGGATAGTTAAATTAAAAGTTAACATTGGCTGTCTCCAGGAAGACTCTGGATGATAAGGAATGACAAAATCCAGGAATCGTAGTATTTTGGGTAAGAATAAAAACCAGTCAGGCATGGTGGCACATGCCTTTAATCCCAGCACCTGGGAGGTAGAGGCAGGTGGATCTCTGTGAGTTCAAGGCCAGCCTGGTCTACAGAGCGAGCTCCAGGCCAGCTGGGACTAAAGGGAGACCCTGTCTCAAAAAGACCAAAAAAAAAAAAAAAAGAATAAAAACCCTTGTACACTTTACAAGCATAGCTTCAGATGACATACTAACTATGGCCCACCATCCCCTGGGTAGCTTTGGGACTCCCATCAGCAAAAAAGGCTAGATGTACTTAAGCAGGAAGTCTGCTCACCTGCTCTCCTGGATGGAGAATTTGCTTTTGAAGATATCAGGCATGGAGAAGAGATGAGGGTTTCTGTTGGTGGGAGAGCCTTGGGGACAGGTTGTTGTGATGAGGGCTCGGGGCCACTGGATATCTCTTGTGGGGTAGACTCCAGGAAAGCCTGTAATGGTGAGATGGGCTGCAGACATGATGGGGGAGTTTCAGAGTTGGGCTGCTGTGAAGAGTCAGAGCTAACCTGTGGTGATGTAGACTCCCTGCGGCACCTGGCCTCAGACTTTTTCTTTTTGACCTTCTTCATGGTGGTTCTCCCAACTTGAACATGAATCTACATGGAGCTATGGATTTCCTGGCTCCCTCTTGGAGAGGCCATCTGCTGTCTGCCCTATGGGTCTGGCTCTGGTCTTTGACTAGACCCAGGTACCACAGACAACAGTCACCCATACCTCCTGTGAGGTCACAAAAGCCAGGGTGGCCCCCATGGCCAGGACTAGGTCTTTCCTCCTCCAGAGCTTCCAGCTGGGACAGGCAGAGGGCAGCAGCTGCCCTGTCCCTCTATGGCCTGGTTAAGACTGCCTCAGGACCTATGACTGCTGGACACCATGTCTCTGTGACCAGAGCATCGGCTTCAGGAACCTCCACGCAGGTGTGTTCCTGGGTTCATGTGAGCCCCCTGTTTCATTCTAAGACATCCTGAATAGGATCCTCAAGTCTGTTGTCAGTTTCCACATCAAAATCCCAAACACAAACATCTATGATCACTCGCACTTAGTGAGTGAGTTTTTAAGGAGCTTTCTAGAAGATTGAGCTTCCTTTAACAGTTTACATCCTATGGCTCACTGCCTTCTGTCATCTCTAAGAAGTTTCCTCCTCCCTCCTTGTGGGAGGGGAGCCAGGGTATGTATGCATCCCAATTTTACAAGAATTCTACCTTAAGCCAGATGCCCCAAAACCAAATAATTTCTTGAACTCATTATATTGGTGAAAACAGACTTATTACCTCCCAAGATGAATCTTTCTCAAAATTAACAATGTGATTTTCATTCTAGGATGGAAGAATGAGGAGTATTTTGGAAAGACAATCTAAACTTCACATTTTGCAATCAAAATGTGTTCCCAGTAGGAGACAGAACTTCCTCCATGAATGTAAAGCTACACAGGGTCAGAGAAGAGATAGCATGGCAGAAAAAGTTCCATGCCAATTGTACACAAACAGACTGGATGCCTGCTGTGAAAGGAAAGGATCTATTTTTAGGCTTCTAGAGCCAGTAAAGACTTTACTGAAGAAGAAGATGGTGGTGGTGATGATGACTTTTGCCAAAAAGGACTTTAAGGCTATATCTATCTATCTATCTATCCCTCCAAGGCTCCACAGTTGACTGGTTGCACAGACAGGGCTAAATTGGAATTACGAGTTCTTTTTCTTCGTGAACCCAAGAGACAACAGATAATGAATGAATTGAAATTTAAGAATTGTAAGTGTCCCTTGAATGAGAAGAGTGAAAAAAGGCATGGAAGACTAGAAGTGAAGCTAGATCATCGGGGTTGGGTTGTCTTTGGTTAACTGTAAAGTAAGGAGCTTCAGAGAGCAGCTGAACCTAGAAGAAAGTGGCGCTTCTGTGAAGTCAAGAGCAGGGGTCACTGGAAGGGCTGTTACTCAGAATCGGAGACTGGAACTCTAGTTAAGAGTTCCACTGGGGGACTGGAGGGATGGCCTAGTGGTTAAGAGTGCCGACTGCTCGAACAGAGGACCCGGGTTCGATCCCCGGCACCCACATGGCAGCTGAGAACTGTCTGTAATTCCAATTCCAGGAGAACTCCAGTTCCAGGGGAATCAGACGCCCTCTTCTGACCTCCGCGGCATTGCACGACATGGGTGCACAAACCTACATGCAGACAGTACATTCATACACATAAATAAAATTAAAAATTAAAAGAGTTCCACTGGAACTTAGCAGATGGCTCAGGAACTCCTTAAGATGTTCATCTCTGAAAAATTGCATTTTTGGGCACTGATAGATTTCGACTGAGGGGCTTAACTTGTTTTAAACAGTTCCTCAATCTCAACCCTGGTTGGTACCGTGAGCTGGATAATCCCTCCTTGAGGGAGGCTGTACTGAGCGATGTAGGATCTCTGGCCTTGACCTACCAGGACCCTGTCACGATAATCCAAAATGCCTCTAGATTTGGCCAAATGCCCCCATGGTTGGGAGGGAGTTGTTGACATTTTTTTTTTTTTTCTGGTTGGGAACCACTGGTTTAAATGTTGGCTGGGGGTGGAGCAGACATACAGAAGAATTTCATGGTGGTCATGAAATAGCTATTCTATGTGAAATAGCTATTCTATTTCATCCAAAGAGAGCCAAGGGGGCACAGGACACAAGCACCTGTTTCTAGGAAACAGATGACAGGGCAGGCTAAGGAGTGTTTTCTATGATCAAGGAGAAAATATGTGATTCAGAAGCAGGTAGAAGTCCTCCTGGGAGTTCCTCTATCATACAGTCAGAGTCTGCAGACTTGAGGATTATGTCTACCTTTGTCTCAACTCTCATCCCCCAAACCCTAGATCTCAGCAAGGAGAGCTAGTGGTTCTGTGTAAGCTGCCTGAACCGAATGAGCATGAAAGCAGGAGGACCTGTTCCCTGGAGGGAACAGCTCCAGGCAGAATGGGGGAAGACTTCCTCACTCTAAGGAGCTGTTGCCAAAGATAGACTGGGATTTTTCTGGTCTCAGCTGAGAATCACAGTTGGAACGGCCCATGGGGTTTTCCTAACCAGGAGCATCAGCCATGTGAAACTTACTGACTTACTTAGGTGAGTGAGAAAAATGGTTTTAAAAGGATGGGAAGGTAGGCAGTCAGGACAGGGTCCTACATGTTCACACCCTGCTGTACCACCGTCCTTGAGGTTCTGACCTTTGAAGGTGTGCTGGACACCCAGAATAAATGTCTGACCATTTATGACTATTTATCTAGAAGGTAGCCCCTTTGAGATGCATCAGACATCAAGCAGTCCTGCATCTTCACATGCCACATGGGGGGCAGGGGACAGGTCTACAGAGATGACACTTGCTCTGGTTACCAGGTGTGAAGGTGGCAGAGCCTCTGCAATGGAGCACTGAGGCCTTCTGCCAGGAGTACTTTTCTAGCCTCTATGCTGGCAGTGGAAGGAGCTTCTGGGAAGTGCTGTTTACAGTCTGCTGCCCAAGGACTTTAAGCCACAGACTCACTCCCCCAGGGCCACAGGCCTGGGTTGCTTGTCAGGAAAGGACTTTAACCGTTTTGAGTAAACACTCTGGGGTGAACCAGTTACTGTCCTGAAGTCTGAACCTTAGAGGGTTGCTGTGAAGACTGGAGGTAAAAGCACTGTGTCTGCCTCACAATAGATGGTTTTATTGTTATTTTTATCCTGTGCAGGTACAGACTAAGGGGCTCACTCAGGAACCTGTCAGAGCATTAGTGCTTTTAGAGAGGAGGGAGGGCGGACTCTTGGTTCTACAATATCCCAGGACGTTACAAAAGCATGACTTCTCCCAGGCTGTGGACAGGGCAGATAGGTGGGGGTAGCCCTTTGAATTCATGCCAACACTTTCAGATTATCCAAATGGTACCCCAAATGGAAGGCGCCAAACCTGTGGAGAGATCAGGGATTTGCCCACTGCACAGGGGAACAAATGGTAGGGATTTGAGTCACTGTGGCCTGACATTCCCATCCTCGACCCGGCCCCTCACCATCCGTCTGAGTCTGGCGATCCACTAGGGGGGGCATGTGCGCTTGGCCGGCAGCGCGCTGGACGTCCAGGACACCCTGGGGACGGCCGGGGCAGAACACTGCCGTATGCACCTCGACCGAGGGCCTCTCGGAGGCGTAGATGCTGCAGAGCAGGTTCTCCAGGCGGCGGCGCGCCTCGGCGTCGTCCTCAGGCCGCGGCTGCGGCTGCACCAGTATCCCGACCAGCGCGGCGGGCGGGCGGCGGTCCTGGAGGCGCACCTGCTGCAGGAGCAGCTGCAGCCGCGGCAGCTGAGTGCTCAGCGCCGACGCGTGGCAGAGCACGAGGAGCAGCTGCGTGCCTGGCTCCGAGCCCAGCCCCTCGACCCGAGCCACGTCCGCGCAGGGGCTCCTAGGAGGCGCACGAGGCGCCTTGCGGTGGGCGGGGCGCGCGGTCTTGAGGTCCGCCTGCTGTGGAGGCTTCGCGGAGCACTTGGACTTGGGGGCCGGGGGTTCGGGGCTGTCTGCCAGGCTGTCCCCCGCGCGCTTGCGTCCCAGCCCGACGACGCTGTTACTGGGAGAACTTTGGCAGTTTGTAGCCTGGGTGGAGGCGGACCCAGTGGCTTCATCCTTTGGAGATTGATCCGTAAAGTTCTCGAGGGTCGCGTAGGTCTCTTCCTGCTTCCAGAACTCTCTTATTACCAGCACCCGGCGGTGGCCGGTGACAGACGGGACCACGCCTTCAGGCTGCCCCTCAACCGGCTCCTGCGTAGTCCCTGAGGGCTGTGCCCCAGGCCGCTGTTCCATGTCGGTCCAGCTCCCTTGTCCCAATGAGGCTCGGCCTCGGTTGGCGGAAGGAAAAGCTGCATTTCCCCTAGCATGTCACAATACCCCTTGGCCCTACGTCCTCCTGTCGGGGGGCCAAGGATCTGCACCCCACTATTCCTTGGGAATCTTGCAACACCGGGAAGTTGGTTTTGGATACTGGGATAACCACGCTGTGCTCAGCCGGTCCATTATCTCGTGTGTGTGTGTGTGTGTGTGTGTGTGTGTGTGTGTGTGTGTGTGTGCGCGCGCGCGCGCGCGCGCGCGCAAAAGGCACATCCTCTGGATCATAGAAGGATCTTTACAGCCCCCACGCCTACAAGTAAAATGGAGCTTTATACACCTGTGATATTTAAAAAGCAATGGACCAGATGTAGTTTGCACCTGGAACTTTTGAAAAGCAGGGACAACAAAGTGGGCAAGAAAGTGGTTGCTGCTCAGGGTCAGTCTGCTTCTCCCTAGATTTTTTTCTAGAAACTGGTGCCCAGCTATAATAAGCAGATGGGGTCGGCAAGAGTTCCAGCCTTCTGGGAATACTGGAAGCTTGTCAAAATGCCAGCAAAGATCTTCAGGGAAACAATACAAAATGGAAACACAAACACTCCTAAGCTGCCCCCTCCTAACTAGGTGAAGAAAAAAGAGCCTGGGGGTGGGCGAGTGAGATAGAGAGGGAGGACCACATAAAACCAGACTGGGATTCCGGTGGTTGGATAATTTGTTCCTTTTAATTTTCTTTTTTTAAAAAATTTAAAAAATTTTAAATTTATTTCTGTATGTGTATGAATGTACTGTCTGCATGCAGGTCTGTGCACCCGTGCAATGCTGTGGAGGTCAGAAGAGGGTCTCGGATTCCCCTGGAACTGGAGTTCTCCTGGAATTGGATTTTCAGACGGTTCTCGGCCGCCGTGTGCGTGCTGGGGATCGAACCCCGGGTCTTCTGTAAGAGCAGTCGGCGCTCTTAACCGCTAGGCCATCTCTCCAGCCCCCCTTTTAATTTTTTTATAAAAATAAGGCCTGACAAATTCTAAATAATTTATTTATTTATTTATTTATTTATTTATTTATTTATTTATTTATTTTTTGGTCTTTTTGAGACAGGGTCTCCCTGTAGTCCCAGCTGTCCTGGAGCTTACTCTGTAGACCAGGCTGGCCTTGAACTCACAAAGATCTGCCTGCTTCTGCCTCCCAAGTGCTAGGATTAAAGCCGTGCACCACCACGCCCGGCCTAAATTATTTTTAAATATAAAAAAACCAAACAAACCTCAAAAGCGAGCTGGTAGCCAGAAATAACCTAACTGAAATCCTGCTAAAAACTCCAAAGGGGAGGACAATGATGAGGGGTGGGGGACGACAACAAGTGGGGAGGTGGGGCAGTTCAGGCAAAGGCAGAATGCTCTGCCTGGGGAGAAACAGCATGGACAGTGTTGATGCTTCCTTCCCCTCCTGGCACTCGGCCTTGGTCCAGAGACTCAGTTAACCTCCAGCCAGACGTTTTAGTGAGAGCATATCCAGCCTCTTCCCCTTTACTGAACAAATCTGAAAAGTCACCATTTACTGGGTGGCCTCTCTCCAGGGAAATGGAGGAAGGAATGCCACCAGGCAGCCATTAGCCTTTCCTCAGGCAGCCCTGAGGGTAGAGATTACCACAGGCATCAGGAGACCTTATCAAGGCTTTGGTTTTTGCTTTTTAATCCACCTTGAATGGCAGCCTACTAAACTGGGAAGGAGCACATCAAAAAGGAGCAGAGGCTCCAGACTATCTAGACTTGAACACTTGGCTTCTTCTCCTGTTGTTCATCATCAGGTCAACTTCAGTTAGAGTTGTCACAGGCCCCTTGTATGTAACTGTTTGCCATGGGGCACTTCATCAGCCCATGGCACACTGAAGCCATAGTGTAGCAGAGGGCTGGGAGGTAGCAGATCTACTAGCTTCTGTGAGACCTTTAGGGCATGGATAGATCAGAGTCACCTGGTTCCTACAGTTGTCAGACCCAGTCCTTTAAGGGTGGTGGTGGTGGGGGGAGGCACTCTGCCAACATCACTGGGGGGCTGGAGAGATGGCTCAGTGGTTAAGAGCACTGACTGCTCTTGCAGAGGACCCAGGTTCAATTCCCAGCACCCACGTGGCGGTTAACAACTGTTTGTAACCCCAGTTCCAGGGGATCAGATGCCCTTGTCTGACCTCTGTGGGTGTTGCATGACACAAGTGCACTTATTTTTTTTTATTAATTTTATTTATTTCCGTATGTGTATGAATGTACTGTCTGCATGCAAGTTTGTGCACCCGTGTCGTGCAATGCCGCGGAGGTCAGAAGAGGGTCTCGGATTCCCCTGGAACTGGAGTTCTCCTGGAATTGGAGTTTCAGACGGTTCTCGGCCGCCATGTGGGTGCTGGGGATCGAACCCGGGTCCTCTGTAAGAGTGGTCGGCGCTCTTAACCGCTAGGCCATCTCTCCAGTCCCGACACAAGTGCACTTATATGTAGGCCACATACTCAGACACATTAAATAAAAATATTAGAAAAAAATCTGGGCGTGGTGGCACATACCTTTAATCCTAGCACTCAGGAGGCAGAGGCAGGTGGATCTTTGTGAGTTCAAGGCCAGCCTGGTCTACAGAGTGAGTTCCAGGACAGCTGGGGCTACAGCGAGACCCTGTCTCAAAAAGACGAAAAAAAAAATATTAAAAAGTTTCACTAAAGATAAGGGCTGCATCAGCTGATGTTAAATAATAAATAGTTTCATAGTTGACCCTTTGAACTCCTTGGTTGCATTTTGATGTAACACAGAGATCCAAAACCAAATGACTTAGAGATCATAGTCCTTTCTTCTGAGGTTAGTAATGCAGAGACTCTGGTATCCTCAACATACGGCCTTGTTTCCTCCCTTCAGGGTGGCTGGCCCAGGACTCCTCAGCTCCTGGCTCAGGAAGAAGATGGGAAAGAAGGGAGAGGGAGGTAGTTTCCTTTTTGGCTCAATATTTGAAAGGTGAGCTTATCATTTGAAGTCATCTACTTAACCATAAGTTCCCATATGACTAGCCTAAGCTGCAAGAGAGTCTGGGAGATAAAGCCTCCACTTGGTTAGTTAGGCATCCAGTTCATCCATGGGGCTTTTGTGAATCCCTTAGGAGTGAGCAGAAATTGAAAGACTTAAAAATATTATTTATTATTTTTTATTTTATGTGTTTGAGTGCATTGCCTGCATGTGTGTCAATGCGCCTGTGCTGTGCAATGCCTGTGGATGTCAGAAGAGGGCATTGGATCCCTTGGAACTGGAGTTATGGATGGTTGTTAGCCACCATGTGGGTTCTGGGAATCAAACCCTGGTCCTCTGCAAGAACAGCCAGTTCTCTTAATTGCTGAGCCATCTCTCCAGCCCCAACCGAAGGACTCCCCCCACCTCCCCCAAGGACTCTTAACAGACTCCTTTGTCTCTAAAACTTGTCCTTATTCACTTGGGCGTCTTCCTGTGTAGTGTTTCATATATCTCATCCTTGGAGGACCCAGCAATGGAGAGTTTCCAAGATATGTCAGCAGAAACAGGCTCAGAGACATTAACTTGCTTCAGTTCATTCAGCTACTAAGTGGTGGGTCTGGGATTTGGGTGTAGACATGACTAGCTGAAAATCTTAGATGCCTTCCAGGCCATAGTACCATGGCTCCTTTCAGCAGAGAACTGGGACTTGACCCTCTTTCTGGAGGTTAGTGGTGACAAACATTGAGGGAACCAGCACAGTGGGGGAGGATGAGAAGTGGGGAGGGGCTTGAGGAGAGGAGCACTGTGCCCAGCTTTCCAATGTGCTTTAGGTCTTTGGGTGGCAAAGCTTCACAGCATCATAGTTTTAAGGTCACAATGGAAACAGGCTGGGAACTTACATTCTATCCTAATGACAAGTCCTTCCTTCCTTTCAAGGTTTATAACTTTCTGATTGAAAAATTGTGATAAAATATTTTCAGAGTAAAGGGACATAAGCCTGGTGTTTTGAATGAGAAGTGTCCTCCATAGGCTTGAGTATTATTATTATTATTATTATTATTATTATTATTTTATGTATATGAGTGTATGACCTGCATGTAGGTTGGTGTCGTGCAATGCCTCGGAGGTCAGAAGAGGGCGTTGGATTCACCTGGAACTGGAGTTAAAGACAGTTCTTAGCTGCTATGTGGGTGCCGGGAATCGAACCCTGGTCCTCTGCAAGAGCAGTCAGTGATCTTAACCGCTGAGCCATCTCTCCAGCCCAGGCTTGAGTATGTTGAATACTTGGTCAGTTGGTGGTGCTGTTTGGGAGGTAATGGAACCTTTAGGGGATGTGGCCTTGCGGGGGGGGGGGCATGTCACTGGGGGTGGGCTTTGAGAGTCCATAGCCTTGCCCACTTCTAGCTTGCGCTCTCTGCTTCCCATGCATGCTAGAAGATATGAGTGCTCAGCCTTCTGCTGTGGACTCTGATCCCTCTGGAACCCTAAACCAAATCAACACTTCCTTTTAGCCTTGGTCCTGGTGTTTTATTATAGCAACAGAAAACTAATACAGATGTTGAGAAATGAATCTGAGAGAATGGGAAAACAGTGCTTTTGCTACATCCAGTTTCATAAAAGGAATAATTTCCAGTTTAGAAAGTCATAAAGGTCCTGCTTGTATGAAAGGTTGAATTCAGAAATTTATAAGCTGGAGTGAGGCATACAGATGAGGCTCAGGCCTTAATCACATTTGAGCACTGTCTGTTCCTGGTCCCATATATATGTGTATATAGTATATATATATATATATATATATATATGAATATATATTTTTTTATTTTTTTTTGTTATGTTTTTTTTTTTTGGTTTGGTTTGCTATGTATGTAAATGCACCGATTTTTGTGCAATGCCTGTGGAGCCAGAAGAAGGCATTGGATTCTTGGAACTGGAGTTATAGGACAGTTTGAGTGACTCCATTGGGTGACTGGGAACCAAAGCCAGGCCCTCTACAAGAGCAGCTAGTGCTCTTAATCCCTGTTAGTCATTTCTCCAGCCCTGATAAAGATTTTCTTGATAATGTGCATCAACACTATTGAACTAGACCAAACTGAGTAATGTTATAGGTAATTTTTATTATTTCAAAAATTATTATTCTTTTGCTGGGCCAATAGTGGTGCACTGCCCTTAATCCTAGCATTTGGGAGGCATAGGCAGGAAGATCTCTGTGATTTGAGTCAGCAACGTGCCTATAACTGCGGTTTAGGACAGGGAGACCCCTGTCTCAAAAAAAGAAAGCAAAAAATTATTTATTTAAAATAAGAATAAAAAGCACGGGCGTGTGGCGCAATGCTTTATTCCTAGGCACTCGGGAAGGCAGAGGCAGGCGGATCTTTGTGAGTTCAGGCCAGCCTGGGCCTACAGACAGTGAGTATCAGGACAGCTGGGGCTACAGGGAGATCCTTAGTCGAAGAAAGAACCAAAAAAAAAAATTAATAATAGATGTGGCCTGGCCTGGTAATCAGGAGAAAGAAGACATTGTGGTTTGTGTTCTGTTCTCACAGATCAATCTCTCAGGGGACAATGGCTGCTGTATTGTGAGGACAACTTTGCAGCTCAACGGAGAGTTCCTTGGGCAAGAAACAGGACTCCTACCAACAGCCACCGAAAGAAACATCTTGGAAGTGTCCAGCCAGCCCCAGTCAATCTTAAATGACTGGGGCCTTCACTGATATTTTTTTCTGCGACCTTGATAAAGACTCTAGCTAGACCACTCAACAGAGCTGCTTTGTATTTTCTGACTCTCAGAAATTGGTTGAGGTGACGTTGATTTAGGCCATTAAGTTCTGACATAAATCACACAATACAGGATAACCAATATGATCACCATTCATAATCTCTACACTCGCCATTGTAAGGACTCCATTTTATAAAGAAAACTGCCTGTGGGGGTTATAATTTCTGTGCTCTGTGGTAGGCAAGCATTGGCCTCCGGCATCCCTATACTAATCTGTGGAGCTTATGATATGTTAGGTTCCTGAAAGGAGGAAGAAAGGCTAACGGATTATGGCTGCTTATTTCTGTTCTGTTAAAATATATTATTTGGGTCTAGAGAGATGGCTCAAGTTAGAGCACTAACTGACTGCTCTTGCAGAGGACCCGGTTCCATTCCCGCACCCACATGGCCGCTAAGAACTGTCTTTAAGCCAGGCAGGTGTGGGAACAATGTCTTTTAATACTAGCACTTTGGGAGGCAGAGGCAGGTGATCTCCTGTTGTTCAAGGCAGCCTGGTTTTCAAGTGACTAGCTGGGGCTATAGGGAAGACCGTGTCTCAAAAGACAATTATATATGAATTTTAATATATATAATTATAATTAATATAATAATATAATATCATATATGGATTATGGGAGGCGAAGAGGCTGGTAACATCAGTTAAGAAGCACTGGAGGCTCTTAGCTGATGAGGAAACATGATGTTTGATTCCCACATACATGGTACAAGACATCCCCAAACTCAGGTCCAGGAGATCCCATGTGCCCTCTTCTGCGTTCTCATGGGCACTGCAACAACAGGAGTGCACTTACATATATGCAGGCAAAACACTCATACACATACAAATAAAATCTTTTAAAAAATAGTTATTCTGAATCACAACAATCCCAAAGGTCCTTAAAAGATGCAGAGGAAAATGATTATAGAGGGAAGTCAGTGTTGCCTTTAAAAAATGGAGCCCAAAGTCTAAGGACTGGAGGCAATATCCAGAGGTTGAGAAAGAGGAAGGAAATGGAGCCTGGTATACCATCCTCCAGAAAGACTGAAGCCCTGCTGGGGCCTTGATTCCAGCCCAGTGAGAGTTAAGCTTAACTTCCAGAACTCTAAGATAGCAAAGATGCATCAGTTGAAGTCAGTGTGGTCGTGGGGTGTATAATAACAGAGGAATACAAATTCATAAAGCCAGAAAATGACAGCATATGCCGAAGTTCAGTGTGTCTCACCCAAAGCCCCCTTTCTCCCTGTGGAGACCCCAAACTCACTTTCATCTCCACCCCCAGCCTCAGATCCCAGATATTGGGAGTCTCATTTTTGAACATTTTGTCATTTGCTCTGAACGCCGTTTTTGAATGGTTGTCAGGTACAAATGATTTGAGCATACCCTATAAGGATCTAACAGAAACCCTGAGGGATGTTTTTTACCCACGTGGAGAATGTCATCTAGTGGGAAAGAAACAGGCTGAACCTCACAATGGCTCTACCATGGTCACCATCCCAGTGTCACAAAGAAACTTGACTGAGTAGTTCTAAGCCACCTGCAAGGTGTCAGAGCTGGTGACTGAGGAGTACCAGGGGAGGGGTTGGACCCGTGTTGTCATCTTGAGATGCTCCTGGGTTGAGGAGCCTCAATTGGGAATTGCTCTCCACTTGTCTCACCTGTGGCCATGTCTATGGGGGCATTTTCTTAGTTGTTGAGTGATATGGGAGGGCCCGACCCCACTGTGGGCAGTGCCACTCACTGGGAAGGTGTGCTGTATTGATAAAGAAAGCAGGTTGAGCATAGGCCAGGAAGCAAGTCAGTAAGCAGTGGTTCCTCCATGGCCCGTGCTTCAGCTCCTGCCTCCAAGGTTCCTTGCCCTGAGTTCTACCTTGGGCTCCACTAAGTGATGAATTGTGACCGGGGAGTTGTGGTAAGATAAACCCTTTTCCTCCCCAAGTTGGGTTTGGGCCAGAGTGTTTTGTTTGTCACAGCAATTGAAAGGAAAACTAGAACAACCCCACAATCTAATGCCTGAGCTGGAGGCAGAGCCAGTCTAGGAAAGCCCCCATTTGTGCTTACTTTGTGTTGTAGAACTGAGACTGGTACAACGATCTTCAGGAGGAGAGTAGTCAGAAGCACGGACCATCCATGCAGGGATGTTTGTGAATGCAGTCTGAGCTTAGGACACATGGGCTAGCATCCCAGCCAGTGCCCTCCCAGAGGCACAAGTGAGGTCATGGGACCTCCCTGGCTCGCCCAGAATTGGGATGTGATATGACTGTTATAGAATGGTCTGGGATTGGCCCTGTCAGGTAATGAGTCACTCTGCCTATATAATCCTTCATTTGAAATAAAGCTCCGATCTGTATTTAGGATTGCTCCTTACCACTGTGTCCTGTAGTGCTGTGCTTTCCTGCACTGCTTTCTACATGGCCCACCATGGGAATAAATGGGACATATGTCACAGGAAAACGCAGTGGAAGGAACAGGAGGACAGTTGGGCTGAGGAACAAGGAATAACTGGAGTTTAGTCTTTACGATGTCTAAATGTATTATGTCAGCATGAAAACTGAAGGTCATCAAAAAACACTGGATGCTGGGAAAAGATATTCATGGGATGTTGGTAATAGGGGAGTTAACCTATTAAATAGTCTATTGTATGAGAGCTCCTTGAGTGAAAAATCCTTGTAGGGAAAAAAAAAAAAAACTATCACATGTTTAACCAGGGCCCAACTATATTGTCATATTTAGTAAGAAAATATATAGGAAAGCCACTTAAATCTGAGTTTTAGATCAATTAGAAATGGTAACCCCATGTAATTAACCCATGTAATTATTCTTTATGCACCTGAAATCTGAATATAACTGTATGTCCTGTATTTTTATTTGGCCATTTGATATCGAATTTTCTCTTCTGTTTGCTGTGTTTTATTTTTTATGTGTAATGATGTCGTCTGCATGTAGGTTTATGCACCTGTGTCCATGCAGTGCCAACGGAGGTCAAGAGAGAGGGTGTCGGATCCCCTGAACTGGAAGTTAAAGACGGTTCTCAGCCCGCCATGTGGAGGTGCGGGGATCAAACCGCGGTCCTCGCCAGAGCAGAGGGTTGGCCCTCGCTCATTAACCACGGCAGCCCATCTGTATCTAGTTTGTGCTTCCATTGCCTGTGACAAACCTGCTGACCGACACCAAACTTGGGGAGAGAAAGGTTTTATTCAACTTACATCTCTGGGTCACAGTTCATCACTTAGGGTACCCAAGGTAGGAACTCAGGGCAGGAACTGGAAGCGGGAGCTTTGAAGCACAGTGCCATGGGGGATGCTGGCTTACTGCGTTTGCTCCCCTGGCTCCAATGCCCAGCTGCCTTTTTATACTGCTACACAATAACTGCCCATGGGGTGGCACCATCCATATTTGGTCTGGGCCTTACAATCAAAATCTCTCTCAAACAAACAANTATATATATATATATATATATATATATATATATATATATATGGCTTCTTTAATTTTAGTTTTATGTGTATGTGCATGCATCTGCTTGTATGTACATGCACCAGATGTGTGAAGTGCCTGTGGAGGCCAGAAGAAGGCATTGGATTTCTTGGAACTGGAGTTATAGGCAGTTGTGAGTGACTCAGTGTGGGTGCTGGGAACCAAAGCCAGGCCCTCTACAAGAGCAGCTAGTGCTCTTAACCTCTGAGTCATTTCTCCAGCCCTGATAAAGGATTTTCTTGATAATGTGCTCAACACTATTGGAACTAGACCAAACTGAGTAATGTTATAGGTAATTTTTATTATTTCAAAAATTATTTCTTTTGCTGGGCATAGTGGTGCATGCCCTTAATCCTAGCATTTGGGAGGCAGAGGCAGGAAGATCTCTGTGAGTTGGTCTACATAACAAGTCCCAGGACAACTGGGGTTAAAGGGAGACCCTGTCTCAAAAAGACAAAAAAATTATTTATTTAAAATAAGTAATAAAAAGCCGGGCGTGGTGGCGCATGCCTTTAATCCTAGCACTCGGGAGGCAGAGGCAGGCGGATCTTTGTGAGTTCAAGGCCAGCCTGGTCTACAGAGTGAGTATCAGGACAGCTGGGGCTACAGGGAGATCCTGTCTCGAAAAGACCAAAAAAAAAAAATTAATATAGATGTGCCTGGCTATACAGGAGAAAGAAGACATTGTGGTTTGTGTTCTGTTCTCACAGATCAATCTCTCAGGGGACAATGGCTGCTGTATTGTGAGGACAACTTTGCAGCTCAACGGAGAGTTCCTTGGGCAAGAAACAGGACTCCTACCAACAGCCACCGAAAGAAACATCTTGGAAGTGTCCAGCCAGCCCCAGTCAATCTTAAATGACTGGGGCCTTCACTGATATTTTTTTCTGCGACCTTGATAAAGACTCTAGCTAGACCACTCAACAGAGCTGCTTTGTATTTTCTGACTCTCAGAAATTGGTTGAGGTGACGTTGATTTAGGCCATTAAGTTCTGACATAAATCACACAATACAGGATAACCAATATGATCACCATTCATAATCTCTACACTCGCCATTGTAAGGACTCCATTTTATAAAGAAACTGCCTTGTGGGGGCTATATAATTTCTGTAGCTCTGTGGTAGGCAGCATAATGGCCTCTCGCAGATGCCCATATACTAATCTGTGGAGCTTATGAATATGTTAGGTTACCTGAAAAAGGGGAAGAAAGGCTAAAAACGGAATTATGGCTGCTTATTTCTGGTTTTAAAATATATTATTCTGGGGCTAGAGAGATGGCTCAGCAGTTAAGAGCACTAACTGACTGCTCTTGCAGAGGACCCAGGTTCCATTCCCAGCACCCACATGGCCGCTAAGAACTGTCTTTAAGCCAGGCATGGTGGTACATGCTTTTAATACTAGCACTTGGGAGGCAGAGGCAGGTGGATCTCTGTGAGTTCAAGGGCAGCCTGGTCTACAGACCAGCTGGGGCTATAGGGAGACCGTGTCTCAAAAGACAAATTATATATATTTATATATATATATATATATATATATATATATATATATATATATATATATTATATGTGCATGAGGGTGTTCATGTATGCAGGCACATATGAGTGTATGTACATGTATNATATATATATATATATGTATATTATGGAGGCTGAAGAGATGGTACATCAGTTAAGAGCACTGGATGCTCTTATGCTCTTATAGAGGAACTGTGTTCAATTCCCAGCAGTCACATGGTAGCTAAGGATCATCCCAAACTCCAGTTCCAGGAGATCAGATGCCCTCTTCTGGTCTCTGGGGGCACTGCACAACAGGAGTGCACTTACATATATGCAGGCAAAACACTCATACACATACAAATAAAAATCTTTTAAAAATAGATTATTCTGAATCACAACAATCCCAAAGGTCCTTAAAAGATGCAGAGGAAAATGATTATAGAGGGAAGTCAGTGTTGCCTTTAAAAAATGGAGCCCAAAGTCTAAGGACTGGAGGCAATATCCAGAGGTTGGAAAGAGGAAGGAAATGGAGCCTGTATACCAGCCTCCAGAAAGACTGAAGCCCTGCTGGGGCCTTGATTCCAGCCCAGTGAGAGTTAAGCTTAACTTCCAGAACTCTAAGATAGCAAAGATGCATCAGTTGAAGTCAGTGTGGTCGTGGGGTGTATAATAACAGAGGAATACAAATTCATAAAGCCAGAAAATGACAGCATATGCCGAAGTTCAGTGTGTCTCACCCAAAGCCCCCTTTCTCCCTGTGGAGACCCCAAACTCACTTTCATCTCCACCCCCAGCCTCAGATCCCAGATATTGGGAGTCTCATTTTTGAACATTTTGTCATTTGCTCTGAACGCCGTTTTTGAATGGTTGTCAGGTACAAATGATTTGAGCATACCCTATAAGGATCTAACAGAAACCCTGAGGGATGTTTTTTACCCACGTGGAGAATGTCATCTAGTGGGAAAGAAACAGGCTGAACCTCACAATGGCTCTACCATGGTCACCATCCCAGTGTCACAAAGAAACTTGACTGAGTAGTTCTAAGCCACCTGCAAGGTGTCAGAGCTGGTGACTGAGGAGTACCAGGGGAGGGGTTGGACCCGTGTTGTCATCTTGAGATGCTCCCTGGGTTGAGGGAGCCTCAAGTGGGGAATTGCTTCCACTTGTCTCACCTGTGGCCATGTCTATGGGGCATTGTCTTGTTTGTTGAGTGATATGGGAGGGCCCGACCCACTGTGGGCAGTGCCACTCCTGGGAAGGTTGTGCTGTATTGTATAAGAAAGCAGGTTGAGCATAGGCCAGGAGAGCAAGTCAGTAAGCAGTGTTCCTCCATGGCCCGTGCTTCAGCTCCTGCCTCCAGGTTCCTGTCCTGGGTTCCTACCTTGAGCTCCCTAAGTGATGAATTGTGACCGGGGAGTTGTGAGTCAAATAAACCCTTTTCCTCCCCAAGTTGGTTTGGGCCAGAGTGTTTTGTCACAGCAATTGAAAGGAAACTAGAACAACCCCACAATCTAATGCCTGAGCTGGAGGCAGAGCCAGTCTAGGAAAGCCCCATTTGTGCTTACTTGTGTTGTAGAACTGAGACTGGTACCTCTTCAGGAGGAGAGTAGTCAGAAGCACGGACATCCATGCAGGGATGTTTGTGAATGCAGTCTGAGCTTAGGTACACATGGGCTAGCATTCCAGCCAGTGCCTCCCAGAGGCACAAGTGAGAGTCATGGGACCTCCCTGGCTACACCCATGAATTGGGATGTGATGATGCAAAGGTCTGGGATTGGACCCTGGTAGGTAAGGTCACACTGCCTATATTATCCTTTTGAATAAAGCTCCATTCTGTATTTAGATTCATACCTTACCACGTGTCTGTGTGCTGTGCTTTCCTGCACGTGCTTTCTATATGGCCCACCATGGGAATAAATGGGACATATGTCACAGGGAAAACCAGGGAAGGAACAGGGAGGACAGTTGGGCTGAGGAACAAGGAATAACTGGAGTTGTCTTTAGATGTCTAAATGTATTATGTCAGCATGAAAACTGAAGGTCATCAAAAAACACTGGATGCTGGGAAAAGATATTCATGGGATGTTGGTAATAGGGGAGTTAACCTATTAAATAGTCTATTGTATGAGAGCTCCTTGAGTGAAAAATCCTTGTAGGGAAAACTATCAACATGTTAACCAGGGCCCAACTATATTGTCATATTTAGTAAGAAAATATATAGGAAAGCCACTTAAATCTGAGTTTTAGATCAATTAGAAATGGTAACCCCATGTAATTAACCCATGTAATTATTCTTTATGCACCTGAAATCTGAATATAACTGTATGTCCTGTATTTTTATTTGGCCATTTGATATCGAATTTTCTTTCTGTTTGCCTGTGTTATTTTTTATGTGTATGAATGTACTGTCTGCATGTAGGTTTATGCACCTGTGTCATGCAGTGCCACGGAGGTCAGAAGAGGGTGTCGGATTCCCCTGGAACTGGAGTTAAAGACGGTTCTCAGCCGCCATGTGGGTGCTGGGGATCAAACCCGGGTCCTCTGCCAGAGCAGTTGGCGCTCTTAACCACTAGGCCATCTGTTCTAGTTTGTCTTCCATTGCTGCGACAAAACTCTCTGACCGACACCAACTTGGGGAGGAAAGGGTTTATTCAGCTTACATCTCCTGGGTCACAGTTCATCACTTAGGGTACCCAAGGTAGGAACTCAGGGCAGGAACCTGGAAGCGGGAGCTGAAGCACAGGCCATGGGGGAATGCTGCTTACTGGTTTGCTCCCCTGGCTCATGCCCAGCTTGCCTTCTTATACTGTACACAATAACCTGCCCAGGGTGGCACCACTCATTTTGGGTTGGGCTTGACAATCAAGACAATACTCCACAGATGTGGCCACAGGCCAATCCAATGGAGCCAATTCCCCAACTGAGGCTCCCTCAACCCAGGTGTGTCAAGTTGACACTAAAGTTATCCAGCACACCATCTCTCCAGCCCTTTTAAATAAAGAAATGTATGGTATTTTTGAATTTTTATAACATGAAAGCACAGAAATTGCTGCGCATATTTATGGGATAATACATGCCACATTACGTTTGAAATAGAAAAGATAAAGAAGCTCTAATTCACTCTTGCATAGCAGAAATTAGATGTCCTCCACCCAGGTAAGTAAACTAAAAATCTTCCCTTCCTGGCCCTTGCCTAGGCGCTGGCAGAGCGACAGTCACCACCAGGGGGTGCTACTGGACTGCAGTAAGAGGATGAGAGACCGTCAAAGAGGTCTGCTCTTTGATCTGGGAGTCCTCAGGGGCAGGGCAGATGCTGGAAGAGCTGCGAGCAAAGCTGGAATTCTCTGCAAAGTTCATCCTGCTCTGTCCTCCTCCTCCAAGCTTTGGAGGAGCCTGCTGTGACTGGAGGGGACCTCCCTCCTGGATCAAGGGATCAGCCACTGCCAACTGCCTGGTGTTGGTGTCCCTCCTCTCTCCATAGATGAGAGGCTCAGCTTAATCCCTCCAGGGGCTCGGGGGAACCCCGTCCCTGTCCTAGTACCCTCAACTCTAGGCAGACTCCAGAGATGGAAGGGATGATGGTTCTTGTCTTCAGAGACTGCAGGGAGGGAACAAGATAGAAGGGAGAGAGGGCTGTAGAGAGGGTCTTGGAGGACTCAGACACTGTGTCCCCACCTTGGCCTAGTGTGTGCTGAGTAAGAGGTGCTCAGTGAATGTTTTAAATCATCCAGCACTCTGAGCCGCTCTCTGGGCTAGGCTTCCAGAATGAATTAAGTTCCTCCCTTCCTGGAACCTATGCTCTAGGAGAAGGGAGGCAGCAGCAGGTGGGCCAATATTGTAATTCCCCATGCTAATGAGAAAGTAAAGTCAGATAAGGGTCCTCATTCAGAGCTATTATCCACCTTCCTCAGGCTGGTGGTGCTCAGAGCGAGGAGCAGTGGTGGCAGAGAGATCCTGCCCTCTGTGGACAACCTACAGCCCTCCATTAACTATAGCCTTCTTGGGGGTGGGGTGAGTGGGTAAAGGAGGTAGAGTAAGAGGGGTTGGGGAAATTATGAAGATGAGGGGCCGGAGCAGGGTAAGGGGTGATATGTAGTTCTAGAACTCTTCAAGTTGATAGACTCCCATGGCTGGGAAGACAGTGACCCTGGAAAGAAGAGCCAAGTTCCTGGGGCTCCTGGAGGTAGAACCAGTTAGCCAAGAGCCTCAGGCTGGAAGGGGGAAGGGAAGAGAGGAGGATAAGGAGATGCAGACACCTCAAGGTTCCCCCAGAGGGCTTTGGTGGAAGGTGGGAGAGAGAATGTGGTGGTAATTGTGTCAACCCTGCTGTGCTGTGGTACCCAGATTTGATTAACTATTCTAGTTGTTTCTGCAATAGATTTTTGGAGTGTGATGAAAATGGACGGGACAGGGGCTGGAGAGATGGCCTAGCAGTTAAGAGCGCCGACCGCTCTTACAGAGGACCGGGGTTCGATCCCCAGCACCCACATGGCGGCTGAGGACCGTCTGAAACTCCAATTCCAGGAGAACTCCAGTTCCAGGGGAATCTGACACCCTCTTCTGATCTCCGTGGCATTGTACGACACGGGTGCACAAATTGCATGCAGACAGTACATTCATACACATACAGAAATAAATAAAATTAAAAAAAAATTAAAATGGACGGGAAAAAGATTTGCCCTCACAGTATAAATGGGCCTTGAGACAAGGGCTGATATCCCTCCCCTGTCTCCTCCTCCTCCTGTCATCTTGGGAGCCATTTTAGAGAGGATAGTTTTTTTTTTTCCATTCAGTACACTGGACAGGAACTGCAGCATCTGCTCCCTGGGTCTCCAGCCCCCTGGCATTCCCTTCAGATTTTAGGAGTGACACCTGTAGGAGTGACTTTTATAATATGGACATAATCTGTACTACAATGACTTCTACCTAATCTTGCAACCAAAAAGTTGTTGTTTATAATGTAAATAAACTCACTGAGCCATCTGGTCTTCTTGTGCCTTGGGCTTCTGAGCTTAACCCTTTAGAACCCCTCCTTATCTTCCATCCAAGATAGTGAATCAATTTGGGTATGTTTGATTAAGATATCCAAGTGCTGGAAAACTGAAAGGTCTGTAATTGTGTGTGTGTGTGTGTGTGTGTGTGTGTGTGTGTGTGTGTGATATTTTGGGCCTAGGGATCAAAGAGCATGATTCTTTGATAAGGGTTGGTCATAGCTTCTTCCCCAATTCATGCTGGAGATACTGTTTTAATAAAAGAATGAGTGAAACCTGACTTGGGAGATAGCTCCAAGAAGGAACAGGTGGTTCTCAGAGTTCTGGTCCATTCTTGGCCTTAAAATGAAAGCTAAGGAGCTGGAGAGAAGGCCTAGCGGTTAAGAGCGCTGATTGCTCTTGCAGAGGACCAGGGTTCGATCCCCAGCACCCCCATGGCGGCTGAGAACCGTCTTTAACTCCAGTTCCAGGGGAATTCGATGCCCTCTTCTGACTTCCGCGGCATTGCACGACATGGGTGCACAAACCTACATGCAGACAGTACATTCATACACATAAAAAAATAAATAAAAAAAAGAAAGCTAAGAGTCAGGCTGTTTCTTTATTCAGGCGTAAGTGTAATGTGCCTGCAATCCGTCCCGGCTATCAGAGACTGCCAGAGGCCCAATTAGATAGGCAGATCCAAGAATTCTAGACAGTAAACATTTTTTTTTTTTTTTTTTTTTTTTTTTTNAAAGAAAATATATTTTTTTTTGTCTTTTCGAGACAGGGTCTCCCTGTAGCCCCAGCTGTCCTGGAACTCACTCTGTAGACCAGGCTGGCCTTGAACTCACAAAGATCCGCCTGCCTCTGCCTCCCAAGTGCTAGGATTAAAGGCGTGCGCCACCACGCCCGGCGACAGTAAACATTTGATGAATAGCTACTGTGTGTGGTGCTCTGTGTACAGGTCTGGGCACAAGGACTCCACTGTAGAGCTGGAGGTTATGGATCCTTGTCCAGGTCCATGCTGTGGCTCAAGTGGACATTCATCCAGAAAGAATGCAACTGACCCAGGCAATGAGGTGACCCTGCACTGTATTAAATTCTCACCCAGAATTCCTCTTAGGGAGGTTGGATGGTCTTGATCTTTGAGTGAGTCCCTTGTAATGGTTAAAACCATAGGTAGCCGGGCATGGTGGCTCACGCCTTTAATCCTAGCACTTGGGAGGCAGAGGCAGGTGGATCTTTGTGATTTCAAGGCCAGCCTGGTCTACAGAGCAAGTTTCAGGACAGCTGGGGCTACAGGGAGACCCTGTCTTTGAAAAGACAAAACAACAACAGCAACAACAACAACAACAACAAATACAAACCATAGGTGTAGACATCATCTCCTGTCCCTCCCCTTCAGTCAGCAACTTTAATGAGCACCTGTCCCATTCTGAGGCCAACTCAAGGGGTCATAAAGGGGTTTTCCAGCCTTTGAGAGGCTGGCTGGCCCTCCATGGTTTATCTATGAACATAACTTGGAAAGCTAACTACAAAATCTGAGTGTGGAGGAAGAAAAGAGAAAGGTCTCTTTAACACATTTCTTCTTGTGTCTCCCCACCCCATCTTCAAACCAGACCTGCCAGGGTAAGGGAGTTCTGCCTGAAGTGCAAGGTGGCCAGAGGGTTTTGCTGTGAAACATGGAAGTCTTGGCTATTGATGGCTTACAGGATGATTTGGACCATGGGCGTTTTAGCCCCCTGTACTGACTTGTGCATCTCTCCTCCAACACTAGGCATCTGGAATAGAACTAGTCTAAAGCTGGTGTGCCAAACTATCACAAGGCAGTGTAGAATTCATTGACAACAGTGCAGGGTAGGCAGGCAAATTAAATACTGGAAGTTGTTATATCCTACAGAGGGCAAGACATTTGGGGTCTGAGATAATGGGCAAAGAACTCAGTACAGGGGAGTGCAGGGAACAGCCATGGAAGAGGGAGGCATTTGTATAGCTTTGGTTCACCAGAAGTTCCCAGAATGCTTTTTATTTTCTTCAAGGGTGAGAACCTGCGGGAGGGTTGGGTTTCTTAGTGCAGTTCCAGAATGAGTGGTCCTCGCCGCAAGGTACAATCACCAAGTCAGAAAGCAAGTGAGCTTCACCACTGCCTACCATTCTCTATGGTTTGTAACAAAGTCTCATGTCTACCTTATAATTCCTGGGATGGTGACTTGATTTGGAAAAAAAGGTTTGTGCCAATAAAATGATGGACATTGAGAGGAAATGATTCATGGGATCATTATCTGAATGAACCCTCAGTCCAGTGACATGTGTCCTTCTAAGGATGTACAGAGGAGAGACACACAGGAAGAGAAGGTCATTAAGGCAGAATCAAAGATTAATGATACTGTCACAAGCCAAGGCCACCTGGAACTCCCAGCGGGGAACAGGCTATTCTCTAGAGCTCTGAAGGGCATATGGCCTTGCTGATACCTTGATTTGAGCTTCTGGCCTTCAGAGATTGAGAGAAAGTTTCTGTTGTTTTTAGTTACCAAGTTTCTGGTCATGTGTTACAGGAGCTGCACAGAACAACTACACCACCAGCCCACACTTTCTGATTCCTGGAGTGCTTGCCCTCCCCTCCTCAAGATCCTTTTTCCACTTGTGTCTTTTTGGCCACCACTTGCCCTGTGTCTGTCTGGAAGGGAGGAAACTCCATCCATTGCTGCAACACATATTTGCACCAAGAATTTCTGTTCGTGGAGTAATGGAGTTGATGGTTGTAAGAAAGTTTCCATTTCCCAGTATGAACCCTGGGATTTCTTTTATTATTATTATTATTATTATTATTATTATTTATTATTGCATATGAGTGTACTATTTGCATGTAGGTTTGTGCACCCATGTTGTGCAATGCTGCAGAAGTCAGAAGAAGGTGTTGGATTCCCCTGGAACTGGAGTTAAAGATGGTTCTTAGCCACCATGTGGGTGCTGGGAATAGAACCTGGTTCCTCTGCAAAAGCAGTTGGTGCCCCAAACCACTGAGCCATCTCTCCAGCCCCAAACCCTGGGATTTCTTTTCCTTGGCTAAATATGAGTGGACGAAGTGACCTCAAACCTCTGCAGAGCTGATCAGACACTCTACACTAGCAAATTCCCCAAAGAATTGTGCATGAATGTGTGTGTGCCTACATACACATGCATGTTCTCAAAAGTCTCTTCTGCCATGTTCCCATCTGCCTACACCACTTGCTTTTAAAGGAAAAAAGCTCCCAGAACTTGTCACCAATATGATGCTGCCAGAATTGCCTCCCAGCTAGGAAGTGCTCAGGATTGAAGGTCTTTCTGGCCATGCCTTCCTGGGATGGGGGTAGTTTCCAAGAGAGGAGAAAGGCAGGTTCCTGCCATATGTAGCTTTTGTGGCCATTGGTCCATAGACAGTTCATGTATTCGTAGTTCAGGAAAGACTTCTCCAATGTGTATTCAGTGGCCTGGATAAACATCTGTCTCCTTCACTTCCACTGAAGGTCTCTTCCAGGATTTTCCAGTGAAGGTCATCACCATTTATTTAGTGTTACAAACCAGAACTCTGAGAGTATCCTTGTTAATTTCCTTCTTATCATTCCCCAGACCTATCCCCAAAATGCCTTTTTTTTTTTTTTTTGGTCTTTTCGAGACAGGGTCTCCCTGGAACGTACTCTGTAGACCAGGCTGGCCTTGAACTCACAAAGATCCACCTGCCTCTGCCTCCCAAGTGCTAGGATTAAAGGCGTGTGCCACCATGCCCGGCTCCAAAATGCCTTTTATATTCCACGATTGTATTCATTTATTTTATCTTGCTGTCACAAACTCTTTGAGGGTGGTTAGTTATTAAATACAATGAGTGTTTGGTTCATAGGTCTTCAGATTCAAGAGTATGGCATCAGCATGCACTTGGCTCTGGGGAGGGCCCTCTGGTTATATCACAACATGGCGGATGGGATCATAGTGGACTCGTGTGCAGGAAGAAGGGGTCACTTGGCCAGTGAGAGAAATCCAGAGGCGGTACTTGCTCTCTGATAACAATTCACTCTTGCAAGAGTTAACCAGTGTCCTTCAAGAACCACAGTAACTCCTTGTAAGGCTGAAGTCTCCCATGATCTAATGACCTTCCACGAGGCTCTGGTGCCTCCAGGTTCCATCCCTTCCCAGTTCTGCAACATTGAAGACCAGACTCCAGCACACCAGCCTTTGGGGGGCGGGGGGCTCATGAATCATTCAAAGTGGAACATTGTCACTCAAATGTCAGTTCAAGCCATCTCTGATCGCTCCTGTTTTCCTTTACTTTGTGCTACTTGTTATTTTGCAATCTGTTGGAAGCTCTGTGAGGACACAGACATGACTACTTGTTTAATGTCTTCCTAGTGACTAAAACAGTGTCTGGGGCAAGAATACTATTCAGATAATCAGTGAATAAATGAATGGATGCTACTTTAATTAATATTTTAGTGTGTGTGTGTTTGTGTGTGTGTGTGTGTGTGTGTGTGTGTGTATGTTATGGTACACAGGTAGAGGTCAGAAGACAACTTTATAGAGTTGGTTCTCTCTGTTCAATCTATTTATTTATTTCTTTTTATTTTTTGATCTTTTCAAGACAGGGTCTCCCTGTACCCCCAGCTGTCCTGGAACTCGATCTGTAGACCAGGCTGACCTTGAACTCACAAAGATCCGCCTGCCTCTGCCTCCCAAGTGCCAGGATTAAAAGCATGTGCCACCACGCCTGGCTACTCTGTTCAATCTTATATGGGTTCTGCTCAAGTCATTGGACTTTACCCACTAAGCCATCTATCTCACTGGCCTTGAGTGCTGTTTTGGGCCAGAGTAGTGTTGATAGGTGGAGGCTTCTCCAGCAGAGTCTGGGGGCCACATAGGAATAGGTGCACTAGATAAAAAAGGAGAAAGCCTGGCTTGGCCCTTGGTAGGGCCAGCGTCTACCAGAGGCTGCAAAGGCACGGAATGAGGGGTGGTTGTGGACAGATCCCCACCCAGGCTCTGGAGTGTTTTCCATTTCTCTAAACATTTACAGTGCACATGGGTTGGGGGTTTGGCCGGGTCCTGAAGAGATCTGGGTAGGGGTGAGTGCTCAGGGAAAGAGAAGGGCAGACCTTCTCTCTTTCAGGGCAACTTCAAAAGGAAGATCAGTTTGCTGGAAGCAGGTGCCTTGGGAATGGCTACCAGCTCCACTACAACCTTCTCCTTGTCCCTTCTTCCCCCAACCCCTCAACACTTCATTTTGAAAAGTTTAAGCCTGTAGAAGAACTGAAAGAATACTAAAAGAACTTACTTAGATTCTCCAACTCAACATTTTTTTATACTTTCTCTCTCTCCTCAAATACTTTTATTTTGCTGAACAATTTGCAAGAAAGCTGCTGACATGTTGACACTTAACTTCTGAATATTTCAGTATCTCCTAATAAGGTCATCCTCTCACAAAACCACAATGCTATGATCGAAGCCATGGTAGCTCAAAGCACACCATCTGCCTCTAGATCTTTGCAGATGTCTCCAGATGTGTTTTATAGATGGCATATTTTCCCCTATCCAGAATCCAATCATGATTTGTGTGTGAAGTTTACCTGTCATGTCTCTTTTGTCTAAAGTGGATACGTGCATTTTTATTACTGTTCCTTGTTTTTGTGACATTATCTTTATAGAAAATAGAGTCCAAGCTAGTGGTCTTATAGGATGTCCTGTGATTAAGAGCAATTAACATCAGATGTGCCGTTGTTTCCCATATCTATTTTTATTTTATCTATCTATCTATCTATCTATCTATCTATCTATCTATCACCAATCAATCAACCAATTTACCTATTGCCTATCATCTATCTATCTATCTATCTATCTATCTATCTATCTATCTATTGTCTATCACCTAAATATCATCTATCTATCCATCTATTTATTGTCTATTATCTATCTATCATCTATCTATGGTATCTATCTATCTATCTATCTATCTATCTATCTATCTATCTATCTGTCATCTTGGGTTTTTTTTTGAGACAGGGACTTTTTGTAGACCGGCCTGGCCTAGAACTCAACCAGACTGTCTTCGATCTCACAGAGATCCACTTGCCTTTGCCTTTGGAGTTCTGGGATTAAAGGCACCCACACCATTGGCCAGCTGTATTGCTGATATGGATTTGACCAGCAAATCTCCATTTCCCCACTTCATAACTAGTAATTAATGTGTGGGATCCTTACATGGCTAGGGATCAGTAGTCACACCAATGACTGATGATACATGAGGTGCTACATTGAGGGTTGTAAAATGTTTTAAAATTTATATTCCTCTTAAACATATTGGTTGGCTTTTTTTTTTCTTGCAAGAATTCCCTTTAAAAAAATAATGATGAGGGGCTGGAGAGATGGCTCAGAGGTTAACAGCACTGGCTGCTCTTGCAGAGGACCTGGGTTCAATTCCCAACACCCACATGGTGGCTAACAACCATCTGTAACTCTAGTTCCAGGGATCTAGTTTCCCCTCTTCTGACCTCCATGGGCATTGGAGCACATAGATGCACTTACAGACATGCAGGCAATACACTAATACACACAAAATAAAATAATACATAAATATTTAAAAATATGATGATGGATTCATAGCTTTTAAAAATAGCTCCATAATCAAACGCTGTCGTCCATTTGATGTTCAGGTTGTCCCACCCTTCAGCAGCTCGAGGTTGGCTCGAGTCCATCTGCACAATCACATTTATCTTCAGGTCCTGTTTGTTTTCTGATCAGTCATGATATTCTGGGTTCACGTTGTACATTCTCAGCCCCAAACAGAATCAGCCACTGTCCCAAGAGTCCCTGGCTTCTCTAGTACTGAGTGATTTGGAACTCTTTATCACTGGGTTGTCTGAGCTTCTATCCCTCAGTGAACAGAACTAGGACAATCATTAAAAAAAAAATCATGGATTTAAGTGGTATTTCCATCTAAAGCTAACATTATATGGGTTTTCTTTGACTTTTACTTCTTACTAGTATCATTTATTTTTTTCCAGTAAAGTATACATAAACTTATTTGTTTTATACTATATCGTGTAGAAAAGAGTTTCAGAATTATAACAGAAGTAACAGTAACTCTACTAAGTATCAGATGTTCTCAGAACAGAACCCATGGTGTGCAATTAGAGTACTTCAATTAATTCCTGACTCTGTGTGGTTTTCAGTGGGATGGACTAACAGTTTGATTTGTTTCTGTTTGTACTTTTTTGTTGGGTTTGCTCTACCCCATCTTTTTGAAATTCAATTTTAGTTTTTTATTGTGTTTAACATGTACGTCATTCAGAAGTAAAAACGAGATAAAAAAGATAAACCAACCTTGCTGTCTCCCATTGCTGCCAGTTGTTTCTATTTGCATTCGTGTGCTTTCTTTTCACAAAACCAGCACATCTGCACATGGTGATCTTCTCCTTTCTAAAGTCCAGTTTCTCTTCCTTCGCCTCTTACCCTGAGCTTGATTATCCTCTGACAGATCCCTCCCACTCTTTTCTTTCTGTGCTAGAACATTCTATCTTCATGTGGATCCCAACCCTTGTTGTATTTTGTAGAATCCACACTGATGCTGGTTGTCTGGGAAGACTGCATGACACCCTTGTTGCAGGGCCATAAGAAATAGGAAGATCCTTCTGGAAGCTGCACATCTTTCAGATTCTGAAGGCTAAGAGAAGGCAACAGAACAAGGTTCAAGGTAAAAGCCAGGTCACACTTCGGGCTGACCCCTCCTGCTAGGCTTCTAGCTCTGTCCTGTCTTTTAGGACATCAGTGGCTTTGCCCATGGCTTCTGACACTGGACGCTTATGAAATGTTTTGAGGAGAGAGAACTGATTTCTGTTCCATTTACTTCAAAGTACATGCTTTTAGTTTGGGTGTGATAACCTGTAATCCCAACACTTGCAAGATGAAAGTTCAAAGCCATCCTTGGTTACATAGAGTATATCTCAAAAAAGAAAAAAAGTAAAGGTGGGGCTGGAGAGATGGCTCAGCGGTTAAGAGCGCCGACTGCTCTTGCAGAGGAGCTGGGTTCGATTCCCTGAACCCACATGGCGGCTAAGAACCATCTTTAACTCCAATTCCAGGGGAATCCAACACCCTCTTCTGACCTCTGCGGCATTGCACTACACGGGTGTACCAACCTACATGCAGACAGTGCACTCATACACATAAAAATAATAAATAAATAAAAAGTAAAAGTATATGCTTTTTAAAAACGGAGGCAAACAGCCAGAGAAATGGTTCAGTGGCTAAAAGCACTGGCTGCTCTTGCAGAGGATCTGGGTTTGGTTCTCAGAACCCACATGGTGGCTAACAACCTTCTGTGGTTTCAGGGGATTTGATGCCCTCTTTCTGCTTCTTGGGCATTGCATGAATGTGGTGTACTTACACACTAGTAGACAAGCACTCATACTGTTTTTTTTTTTTGTTGTTTGTTTGTTTTTTTTAATGAGGCAAAAAGTAAGTGTGGTGGCACAGACCTTTAATCCTAGCACTCTGGAGGCAGAGACAAACTGGTCTCTGTGAGCTCAAGGCCAGCTTACTTTACCTAGCAACCAGGGCTATAGAGTGAGATCCTGTCTAAAAAAAATTGAGGGAAAATCCAGGCATAGAAGCACATCCATTTTATCCTAGCACCCAGGAGGCAGAAACAGGGGGATCTCTGTGAGTTTGATGCCAGCCTGGCCTACATAGTAAGCTCCAGGCCCAGCAAGGGCAACATAGTGAGACTATGCCATTAATAATAGTAATAATAATAATAATAATAATAATAATAAATCTAAGGAAAAATTCATGCAAAGTAAATTTTATCAATTTTACCACTTCAAAAGTGTATATTTGGGGGCTGGAGAGATGGCTCCATGGTTAAGAGCACTGTCTGCTCTTGCAGAGGACCTGGGTTTGATTCCCAACACCCACATGGTGGCTAAGAACCATTTTTAACTCCAGTTCCAGGGGAATCTGACGCCCTCTTCTGACCTCTGAGGCATTGTATGACATGGGTGGGCCAACCTACATGCAGACAGTACACTCATACACATAAAAAATAAAAAAAAAAATAAAAAGGAAGCCTCATTCTCCTGAACCAGCCCCTTCCCATTCCCATCCCTAGCCCTGGTGGCCACTGATCCAAGGGCTGTGGATGGTTTGTGTATACAGAGCCACACAGTGTTGACCCTTTTGTGACTGGCTTCTTTTCAAGATCCATCTACTTGCAGCACAGCTTGGTACTGCTTTTTTTAATTTAAAAATTTTTATTATTATTTTTATTTATTTTATTTTTTTTTTTAAGTTTTCGGCATTTTATTTCTAAGCTTTTCTTTTTCTTTTTCTTTTTTTTTTTGGTCTTTTCAAGACAGGGTCTCCCTGTAGCACCAGCTGACCTGGAACTCACTCTGTAGACCAGGCTGGCCTTGAACTCACAAAGATCCACCTGCCTCTGCCTCCCAAGTGCTAGGATTAAAGGCGTGCGCCACCACGCCCGGCTTTATTATTATTTTTAATGTGTATGAGTGTACTGTCAGCATGTAGGTTGGTGCACCCATGTCGTGCAATGCCGTGGAGGTCAGAAGAGGGCGTCGGATTCCCCTGGAACTGGAGTTAAAGACGGTTCTTAGCTACCATGTGGGTGCTGAGAATCAAACCCAGGTCCTCTGCAAGAGCAGTTGGCGCTCTTAACCTCTGAGCCATCTCTCCAGCCCCAGCACTGCTTCTTTTTATGACTAAATATCCATCACACAGATGTTCTGCGGCATGTTGACCATCCACCACCTGATGTACACAGCTGGGCTGTGTCTACAGTGCTGCTCAAACATTAAATACAAGTTTTTCTGTGAATGCCTGCCCAGTCCCTACTCTTTGACATATATTCCTAGGAACTGGTAGATGGATTTTATGGTAATTCAGTTTAAAATTTATTTTTGATTGTGCTGGAAATCAAAACTTGGGCTCTGTATATAGTGAGCATATGTTTTATCATATGTTTTTCTAGCCAAACTTTTTCTTCATCAGCTGGATCATTTTACATCCCATTCAGCAATGTATGAGTGCTGCAGTTTCTCCATCTGTTCACTAATACTTATTTTCTTTTTGACACAGGCTCTCTCTACATAGACCAGGCTGTCCTGGAACTTGCAATCCTACTGTATCTGCCTCACTAGAAATGGCTTTTCCTTCTCTCTCTCTCTCTCTCTCTCTCTCTCTCCCCCTCACTCTCCTTCTTCCTCTCCTTTCTCTCTTTCCTTTCTTTATAATTTTATTTTTTTGGATGCAGGGTCTTACTATGTAGAGAGGCTGGCTGGAGGTGACAGAGATCTGCCTGCCTCTGCCTTCTGAGTGCTGGGATTAACGTGTGTACCATACCTGGCTCTTTCTTTTCTAGTTGTAATCATTCCTATAGATGTGAAGTGGCCGAAACATCTCCTTTCAACACAAGATTGAGATGTCTCCTATATTCCCTAAAGTTACCAATTTCTTGTAAATAAGACTAATCTCTGTGATTGTTACACAAAGTTGGTGAATAGAGGGACTCCTGGCTAAAGGAATGGTTGTTAGCTGAAGGTTTGCAAAACTCCAACCCTTTTTTTTTTTTTTTTTTTTTTTTTTTTTTTTTTTTTTTTTTTTTTTTGATGTGAGCCGAATTATTAAGCATAAGCAATGAATGTAAGTAACATTCATGTAAAACCAATTTGCAAGTATCTATGTCCAAATTTTGAACAACACAAGGTTCCCATTAGTCCAGTTGGAGATGCTTGTATGCATAGGCATGTTGATCAATTAGGAGTCCAGTCTATATTGCTGTAGTCTCACGATTCACCCCAATCTCTCTGCAGCCCTTACATTCTACCATGCCTCCTCGTCTGCAATTTGTTCCCTAGGCTTTGGGAAAGGGGCACAAGTGGGTGAGAAACAAAACAGTCTATTTTCTCTGGAGATGTCATTTTGGACTCTAGTCTCTTCAGGTTGTTTCCCTTCATGGGTTGACAGCTTATCCAGTGATACCCTTTTAGTCATACTAACAAAGCACAAGCAATTGGATGTACAGACATTTAAGCAGTACTAATTATTATGTCAAGCTAAGCTGTGAGCATAGACACAGATGCTTGGATGGTATGCTAATCCGCAAACTGTGAAAACTCCAACTTCTTAGAGCATAGCCCCATGCACCATCTCTTATGGAGTGCAGAAACACTGAGGTAGGTAGTCATGGGGACAGGTGATAACCTGGCCCAGGTCTGCAACTCTAGGCAGCCTGACAAACCACATGAATGGGGAGAGCAGCCTTCTCACCACCAGCCACCCCCCAGGGAACTTTACAGTCAGGCATCCTATTGGCTATTCAGATTATCAGGGCTGGTGAGCGCAAGCCTTCAGGTCCCCAAAGGTGAGAAGTACCACTTCCTGTATGTGAAAAAGTCACGCGAGTGTTTTTCCCACCATGGCCAAAATTAAACCCAACTCTTCATACCTCAGCCTTCCCCGCCTCCACAGAAGCCTCAGAAACCCATACCACCACTCAGACATTCACATGGGAAGGTGCAAGTGATTTCCTGCATGGCCAAGTGATTTTAATTGCAGTTTTAAAAATTTACTACTTTTATTTTATGTGTATGAATGTATTGCCTGCATGTGTTAAGTGCACCCATGTCATGCAATGCCTGAGGAAGTCATAAGAGGGCGTCGGATCCCCTGGAACTGGAATTATGTATGATTGTTAATGGCCATGTGGGTCTAAGAGCAGCCAGTGCTCTTAGCCCACATGTTGAGCCATCTCTCCAGCCCCTAACTGTTGTTTTCTTCAAGGTTGACAGCCGAGGAGATTGTGTTAGGTAGCTTTGCCCTGCAGTGACAGAACACCTTTCTTAAAAGAGAAGAGATTATTTTGGCTCACTGTTTCCAAGGCTGTTCCTGTTTGGCCCAGTCACTTTAGAGTCTGTGGTCGGAGCAGTAGCAGAAAAAGCTGTTCACCCCAAAGTGTTAGGAATTAAAAAAAAAAAAAGAGTGGGGCGGGGCCGGAATCTTAATACTCCTCCCCTTAATTTTTTAAACAAATCTATTTTGTGCATAGGGAGGGGGCCGCCATAGCACGCTGGCGGAGGTCAGAGGACATCTTATAGAAGTTGGTTTTTTCCTTCTACCCTGAAACTTGAACTCAAGTCCTCAGGCTTGGCAGCTTTATCAGTGGAGCCATCTTGGCAGCCCCTAATAGCCCTTTTGAGGGCACACCTCGGTGGTGGCTCTTCCTTCCACTCAGCTCTTCCCCCTTCTGCTGCCGCTGCCTCCCACCAGTGCCACAAGCTGTATAAAGATATATGAGGCTTTGGGACTGCTTTGGCACTGTAGTCGTTAGGGTCAGATCCTGGGCCCTGGGAACTGTTATAAGCTGGGCTTTGACAATGTGTAGCTGTCTAGGGGTCTTGATCCAGATCTTGTTCTCCATCAATTAAATAATTAAAAGGCAGAAAGATCAGACATAATAGACACAACATATAACAAGCTTTATTAAAAGTAAACACACACAGTTGGCTGTGGTTGCCTTTAATCCCACCACTGGGGAGGCTGAGTGAAGTGGATCTCTCTGAGTTCAAGGCAAGCCTGGTCTACATAGTGAGTTCCAGGCCAGCTGGGGGTACAGGGAGACCCTGTCTCAAAAACACCAAAAAAAAAAGGTAATTATACACACATACACATACAGACACCCTCCGCCCACAGACATACACACATACATATACACATATATTCACAGACATGCATACATAGTCACACAGACATATAGACACACACATGTATACCCACATCCACAGACACACACATGTGCACCTACACACACACATTCACACACACATACTCTGACATGCACATACACACATTTACAGAGAGAGAGAGAGAGAGAGAGAGAGAGAGAGAGAGAGAGAAACTTTCTACAAGTAGAGCAGGGATTCAGAAACCGAAATACCCGAAGTTCCCTGCAGGGCTTGGGCCTCCTAAGCATTCTTGGTGACACAGGGCATGTCCCTCTCCCCTAATTTTGGACTGGCCAGATTAAACAAAGAGCAAAGAGAGGGGTGACAGGTCACAGCTCTAAGCTAAGAAATGTCCAGGTCAGGACGCTGATAAACTGGTCTGGACAGTCAGCCTGAAGAGGGGCCCTGTTCTGCCAGGGGAAGAAAAAGCCTTTGGAGCTTTGTCTCAGGAGAAAGAAGGAAGTTTGCCATTTTTGTCACTTGTCAAAGATCCTGTGTGATTGTCACAGATTTAGCCCTTCGACTAGTTCTTTTTTTTTTTTTTTTTTTGACCTGGAACTCACTCTGTAGCCCAGGCTGGCCTTGAACTCACAAAGATCCGCCTGCCTCTGCCTCCCAAGTGCTAGGATTAAAGGCGTGACCCACATTAATAGGCCAATTAGAGAGACAAAGTTAATAGTGAAAAGTAGACAGAGGAGATTTATTCGATGTTGCTACATTGGGAAGAGGACCAAAGGGTCTAGTGACTCCGCCGGTCCTTATCTGGGGTCCTGGCATGGGTTCAGGTTTAAACGGAGAGCAAGATGGGGCTGAGAGGTGGCTTAGTAGTTTAGAGCACTGGCTGCTCTTGGAGAGGATCTGGGTTCAAATCCCAGCTCCCACATGGCAACTAACAATCATCCATAACTCCAGTTTTAGGAGATCCCACACCTTCTTCTGGACTCCGTGGGCTTTGTAGGACATGGGTACACTTGCATGCATGCAGGAAAAACACTCGGACACATAAAATAATAAATAAATCAAAAAAGCAAGCTCAGTGGTTCTGATCAAGGTGTGGTCCTACCCATCATCCTCTGTGCTCTAATCTGTCCTACATGGTGGTTTGACAAGCTGTCAGAACGGTGTGAAATCTCTTTTGAGGAAGACAAACTCCCCCTCTATAGCAGGCTGTGGGCCAGCCTTTTCTTCGTTCCCAGTATGCAATTCCTAGGGAAATTATGATTTTGGGAGATCTACTTTTTAATAATCTTATTGGTAGCCAAAGGGAGGGGCACAAATGTCTCTTTAAAATATCTTCACTCCTGTCAGGACAATTATAACTCTGCATCCAGATGTTAACATTAACTGATCCATGGGTCCTGTCTCGTGCTCCCCTCACGCCCAGTGGTGTGCTTCGAGTGTCTAGCTCTCCCTGCATTTAGTTCTGTTTGCTTTCCCTCCTGCTTTGACCTGGTTGTTAGGCTTGAATACATTAAGGGGTTTTATGTTTTCTTATAGACTAGACTCCCTTATTATTATGGATCTAGGTGTATGTGTGTGTGGGGGGTGTTATTTTTTTATGTTCTCTGATCTTCCTGGATCTGTGGTTAATTTTAGAAAATCCTCAGTCATTGCTACTTTAATTATTTCTTCTCCTTCCTGCCTTTTCCTTCAGGTCTCCTATTTCAAGTTACTCCTCTTGTTCTTGGATAATCTGTCCCATTTCCTTTACTTTCTTTGCATTTCAGATTTGATTTCTGGCATCTCCTTTTGAGTCTTCAAAGTTGTCCTCTCTGCTTTCCTTACCCATCTATTATAGCATGTTGGCTACTTTTGTCCATTAGAGCCCTTAACATATTAATCATAGTTTTTTAATTTACTAGCTGACAATCGCAAATTTGTGTCATATCTGTATTCTGTTTTGAAGTCTGTTGTGTCTCTTCAAACTGAGCTTCTAATGGCTTTTTAGTATGTCTTGTAATTTTTCATTAAATCTAGGTATGATGTATATGACAATAGCCTCTGGGCTGGTTAGTCTTCAGTGTGAATGTTGTGTGAATCTGATCAGAGCTGAGTGCTGTGTAATTACTGCTCTACCCATAGACAAAAGAGATTTATCTCTGGTTTCAAGATTTTTTTTCTTTTCTGTTGTTGTTGGTTTTTTTTTTTGGGGGGGGAGCATATCCCTAAGAACATCCTTTAAAAGTCTGTGTCTTGTGGCTCTGTCAGAATATCTATCTATTATCTATCTATCTATCTATCTATCTATCTATCTATCTATCATCTATCATCATCTCTATCTGCTATAAATCTGTCTATATATATCACCTATCTATCTATCTACCTATCTATTATCTATCTATCTATCTATCTATCTATCTATCTATCTATCTATCTATCTATCTGCTCAAGGACAACTTTAGTAAAGTTAAAAAAAAAAAACCCAGGCCAGGCAAGTTGCAAATCTTGGCAGCTGGCCAGAAGAAATGGCACAGTCCAGGCCATTTGAATTAAGCTAGCATGGAGGTCAGCCACATTTTGGGGAGGGAAACATTAGAGAAAAGGTAAAAAAGCCCAACGTGCCAGAGAATGCATACTTACTTAGGCTCTGCTCAGCCCCTGAAGGAAAGGGAAGGAAAAGGAAAAACGACACCCTTTTTTTTTTTAATTTTTTTATTAATTTTATTTATTTCTGTATGTGTATGAATGTACTGTCTGCATGTAGGTCTGTGCACCCGTGTCGTGCAATGCCGCGGAGGTCAGAAGAGGGTGTCGGATTCCCCTGGAACTGGAGTTCTCCTGGAATTGGAGTTTCAGACTGGAATTGGAGTTTCAGACGGTTCTCAGCCGCCATGTGGGTGCTGGGGATCGAACCCGGGTCCTCTGTAAGAGCGGCGCTCTTAACCGCTAGGCTATCTCTCCAGCCCAGCAGTCAGCGCTCTTAACCGCTAGGCCATCTCTTCAGCCCCGGAGACAAATATTTGGAACCAGCCCAGAGGGCAGCAGCATGTTGTAGAATGTCGCTGCTCTTCTTGTCTGCAGAGCACCAAACACTATGGTCTTAGACTGAAGTTAAATTGAAGTATTTTGGGATGCTCTTTACCCAAATCCTTTTCTGGGTCTTTCCAATCTCCCCATCCAGGGTGAAATTTTAAAGTATCAGAAAGACAGAATTTACAGGCCCAAGGGCTGAAGTTTGTAATTTCAACTTAGGAGACCTTTTATAAAGAGTAGAAAAGTATAACAGCCCTTCTTGATTCGCTTACACGAACGATTCAGATCTTACTATTTTCCAATGAATTTGAGGTTCCGTGCCCTCCTCCTGTCTCCATTTGTAATCTTATTGACCTCATGTGCTTTGTCCCACCCAGAGCCCATTTTGTTCCTGCTGTTTCTTAGCAGTCCTCTGTCCAGAATACCCTTTTTCTATCCTTGGTCAATTCCTACGCAATCTTCAAAGCCCAGCTCAGGCAGGGTGTGGTGGTGCATGCCTTTGATCCTAGCACTTGGGAGGCAGAGGCAGGTAGATTTCTGTGAGTTCAAGGTCATCTTGGTCTACAGAGCCATTTCTAGGACAATTGGGACTACAGTGAAACCTTGTATCAAAAAGACAAAAAAAAAAAAAAAAGCTCAGCTCAGTACTGCCACTTTTTTTTTTTTGAAGTATTTCTTT
>VZQC01003012.1:1060578-1099257 GCA_009823505.1 Rhizomys pruinosus | reverse complement strand
TTTTTTTTTTTTTTTTGTCTTTTGAGACAGGGTCTCCCTTTAGTCCCAGCTAGCCTGGCCTCACTATGTAGACCAGGCTGGCCTTGAACTCACAGAGATCCACCTGCCTCTGCCTTCCAAGTGCTAGGATTAAAGGTGTGTGCCACCACACCTGGCTTAAATTCTTTTATTAATGGGACTAAGAATCTCAAGAAGGGACCCCGATTTCCCCAGTATCGTGTGGTGACACTGGTGGGACTCTTCAAAGTTTCTAGTAACAAATTTATATAGGGAACACCCTAAATCCAATGACTTAGTCTTTTTTTTTTTTCCAGACAGGATCTCAAGTAGCCTAGGCTGGCCTCAAACACATTATGTAGCTGAGGATGACCTTGAACTTCTGATCCTTCTGCCTCCATCTCCTGAATGCTGGGAATAGAGTCATATGCTACCACTCCTGGTTTTATGCTGTGCTGACATCAACCCCGAGCTTTGTGCTTAGGAGACAAGAGCTCTATCAACTAAGCCACGACTTTAGTCCCAATGACAAACTTTGTAAGGAGATACACGGAGACAAAGACACAGAGATGAAGTAACAGCATATGATACCCGAATATGCTACTTTGGCCATAAAGATTCTTTTCAGTTAAAGGCCCTTTAAAAAAATATCAGGGAGAGGGCTGGAGAGATGGCCTAGTGGTTAAGAGTGCCGACCGCTCTTACAGAGGACCTGGGTTGGATCCCCAGCACCCACATGGCGGCCGAGAACCATCTGATACTCCAATTCCAGGAGAACTCCAGTTCCAGGGGAATCTGACACCCTCTTCTGACCTCCGAGGCATTGCACGACACAGGTGCACAAACCTACATGCAGACAGTACATTCATACACATACCGAAATAAATAAAAATTAAAAAAAATATCAGGGAGAGCTGGGCATGGTGGTACACGCCTTTAATCCTAGCACTTGGGAGGCAGAGGCAGGTGGATCTTTGTGAGTTCAAGGCCAGCATGGTCTACAGAGTGAGTTCCAGGACAGCTGGGGCTACAAGTAGACGAAAAGAACAACAACAACAAAAAAATTCAGGGAGGCTGGAGAGATGGCTTAGCAGTTAAAAGCACTTGGTGCTCTTCCAGAGGACCAGAGTTCAATTCTCAGCATCCATGTTGGGCAGCCCCCCCCCCCCCAAAAAAGACCCAGCCAATATAGGAAGGCCGATCCAGGCTTCCCATTTTTTTCTCCAGAAAACAAGAGATAAAAAGCTATCTCCCCACATGGACAACATCCTCCCCACACTAGGAGGAAAGTAACAGCCTTAGCATCAAGGATGAGAAACTGAAGCTGAGAAAACTCTACAGCCAAGTTTTATTAAACTAACCTCATCTCCTTCCTCACTTCTCCATCCCATTCAGCCACCTCTTGCTCAAGCCCCATTTGCCTAATCACATTTTAGCAATTTACTATTTATTCTTTGCCCAACTCAGTTTGTAACTGTTTATCTCTAGTGGCTTCTTTGGGTATTCATTTCTGCTGTGGCTTGAACGTGTACCCCCAAATTCATGTGCTGGGATCTGAGTCCCTGATGCAGTGGCAATGTTACAAGGTGAGGCCTTGGGTCATATCTGGGTCCTTAGGTTGCATATTCTGGTCTTTTTGAGATAGGGTCTCCTTGTAGCCCCAGCTGGCCTGCAACTCAGAATGTAGGCAAGGCTGGCCTTGAACTCATAGAGATCTGCCTGACTCTGCCTCCTGAGTGGTGGCGTTAAAGGCATGCACCACTATGCCTGGCTCTGAGGGTTGCATATTCTGGATGGATTGATGCTACTGTCAAAGGGGTTTAGGGAGGGGCTGACTTCTGTCTTTAAAGACAATGTGTTCAGGGTACCATCTTGGAAGCGAGTGAAACTTGTCAGACAATAAACTCAGCGGCACCTTGACCTTCACCCTCCCAGCTTCTAGAACCATTAGAAACACACATTGAGGCTTTAACAATTATCTACTCTGTGGTATTTAATTATATCGGCACAAAATGGACCTACGCAATGTCCTTTCTGGGGCTTTTATGTTAAATACATTTGTAGGTTTTTCTCCTGTTGATCTGCCTATGCTACTTTAAATCTCAGCTCAGTTCAAGCCCTAAGAAGAGAGTTACTTTTGTGTTGCTGTGATAAAATATCCTGACAAAAATAGCTTAAGGGGGGCTGGGGAGATGGCTCAGTGGTTAAGAGCACTGGCTGCTCTTGCAGAGGACCCAGGTTTGGTTCTTAGCACCCACATGGCGGCTAAAAACAACCACACCTAACTCCAGCTCCGGGGGATCTAACACCCTCTCCTGATTTCCATGGGTATTGCATGTGATGTGTGCACTTACATACATGCAGGCAGTACACTCATGCACATAGAGTAAAAATAATAAAGAAAATATTTTAAAAGTAGCTTAAGGAAGAAAGAGTTCAAGATACAGTCTATCATGGTGGAGAAGTCAATGGGGCTGGGTGAAGTTGTGTCACCAGTCCTGAAGAAAAAAGTGATGAATGCTGAATGCTAGTCCTCAGTTTGATTTATCCTTTTTAAAAAAATTTATTTATTTATTTATTTATTTATTTTTGGTGTTTTTGAGACAGGGTCTCCCCGGAGCTCCAGCTGTCCTGGAACTCACTCTGTAGACCAGGCTGGCCTTGAACTCACAAAGATCTGTCTGTCTCTGCCTCCTGAGTGCTAGGATTAAAGGCATGCACCACCACGCCCAGAATTATTATTATTTTTTTTATGTGTATGAATGTACTGTCTGCTTGTAGGTTTGTGCATCCGTGTCGTGCAATGCCTCGGAGGTCAGAAGAGGGTGTCGGATTCCCCTGGAACTGGAGTTAAAGACGGTTCCCAGTCGCCACGTGGGTGCTGGGGATTGAACCTGGGTCCTCTGCAAGAGCAGTTGGTGCTCTTAACTGCTAGGCCATCTCTCCAGCCCTGATTTCTCCTTTTTTATGAAGCCTGAGACACAGACCCAGGGAAAGATGCTTCACATGTACAGCATGAGTATTCCCACCTCCACCCAATTAAAAACATTCCTCACAGGTATGCCTGGAGGCTAACCTAGTCCCTCACAGGTGCAGCTGGAGGCTTGCCTCATAGCTTTCCAGGGGACAACACTAACCACCACAAGGGTAGAGGTAAAAATTGGTCTTTTCTATGGGAAAGGCCAGGTGATGATGGAGCCAGAGGTTGGTGTGATACAGAGGAAGCTGAGGAATGCTCAGACGGCCAGGATCCCCACAAACCAGGAAGAGGCAGAGAGTTTTTGCTGGGCATCTTCAGAGAGAAGTGTCCCCTGATAGCATTTTAACTTTTGGACCCTCGGCCTCCAGAGCTGTGAGAGAATAAATCTCTATCGTTTAAGCCACCACAATGGCATCCCAACAGAACTAACATCATCGGAAGGTGTTCTGCAGTCTTATGATGAGTCTCAGTGGGCTTGGGTCCTTGGGCTGTGCCCTTCAGAAGCAAAGTTTACTCTTTCTTTTTCTGCCCTGATATGAAACTGGGAGGCCAGAGGGTTGGAGCTGCCTCGTGGCCCATCCCCTTGGGGAGGCAGTGGCAAGCAGTGTCCCTTCATGGCAGGCCTTGGTGAGGACAAAATGTTCTGGGCTTTAAACATGGTTACTTTTCCCTGGGCCTATTGTTAAAAGGTTATTTTTCCCCTCCCCTTGCCTGAAGCCTAGAGACTTTTCTCCCATCTTCAGAGTGAGTCAGATCTGGCTTCCGCAGGGAGCTCCAGGGAAGTGTGAGGCCCTAGGACTGGATCCCAGAGGGTCCTAGTTTCTAAGCCAGTCCATTCCTAGCCCCTCGCCACTCACCACTTTCTACTTGAGTGCCGGCCAGTTCCCGTTGGCTCCAAAGTGGCTTCTCCTCCAGGTAAGCCGCAAGTCGTTGTTTTCCTGTTTCTCCCATTGAGCATTCTTCTCTGTGCCTTTAGTTCTCAGAGGGGGTCTGGGAAAAATTATGGCTTTTTAGCTTGCTCCATTTCTTTTCCTTGTTCTGAAGAAAGAAATGATGGCTTCCTGGCTTTTGATTGTTTTATGGTAGCTTTTTATCAGTTTGAATTGACTATGAGTTTTATAACAAAATTCTTAAATGAAATTTTGTCTGCTCAAAGTCATATGGAAGCACAGAGCAGGAAGAATAAAGGACCAGAATTTTATACAGTCTCTCAAAGTAGTGACAGTCTGGTCTGTGATTTTTTTTTTAACTTTTTTCTTGGGATTTGTTTGCTTATTTTATTTTATTTTGGGGATAAGGGACTCAATGTATAGCCAAGACTGGCCTCAAACTTCTGGTCCTCTTGGCTCAGCCTCCCAAGTGCTAAGATTATAGTTAAGTGCCGCTATGGCTTGCTTAGAAATTTCTTGAATCCCCAGAAACCTTTCCTGAATTTGACATTCCTGACTACTTCTTTTTTTTTTTTCCACTGAACATTTCTTCCTTTAAAAATATTATTTTAAAAGTGTGTGTGTGTGTGTGTGTGTGTGTGTCTGTCTGTCTGTCTGTCTGTACATGTGAGTGGAGGTGCCACAGAAGATAGAAGAGGGTGTTGGATTCACTGGAGATGGAGGCAGGTGTGAGCTTCCTGAAGTGGATGCTGGGAATCAAACTCAGGTCCTCTGGAAGAACAGCTTCTATGTTGTAAACAATTCATTGTTCAAGGCCCAGGCTTCTCTGTCTTTGATGGTAACCAGGAGTCTATGGAGAGCCAATTCACGATTAGAGTGCTGGCAAAATGGAGTGTCTGTGAACTGGGTTCTTTCCCTTGTGGTGTGCTTTAGTGTGGGTTGTATGTATTGCCGAGCTGACCCTGCTGGCACATGAGCTCAGGCTTGTGCCCTACCAGCCTACCTTGTGAACTTGGCTCTCACAGGAATGGGCGACCCCAGAAACAGCCTCTGAATCTGACATCTAGAAATTTGATCAGTCGGGCTGGAGAGATGTCTCAGAGGTTAAGAGCGCTGACTGCTCTTGCAGAGGACCTGGGTTCGATTCCCAGCACTCACATGGTGGCTAAGAACTGTCTTTAATTCCAGTTCCAAGGGAACCTGATGCCCTCTTCTGACCTCCAAGGCATTGCACAACATGGGTGCACCAACCTACACGCAGACAGTACACTCATATACATAAAAAAAAGAAAAAAAAAAGAAATTTGACCAATCTTCTTTTGATCTTTGAAAAAGCATCCCATAGATCAATTACAAAAGCAATGCATGTTCCTTGTGGAGCTCATAGGTAAGTATAAGGAGAAAGATAAAAACCACAATTGTAATCAGTGTTTTGTTGCAAGTTTTTTTTTTTGGGGGGGGGGATCAAGGTCTCCCTATAGCCCCAGCTGGCCTGGAATTCACTCTGTAGACAAAGCTGGCCTTGAACTCACAGAGATCCACCTGCCTCTGCCTCCTGAGTGTTAGGATTAAAAGGCATGTGTCACCATGCCCGGCTTAAAGATGGTTCTTAGCAGCCATGTGGGTGCTGGGAATGGAACCCGGGTCCCCTGTAAGAGCGGTCGGTGATCTTAACCGCTGAGCCATCTCTCCAGCCCCTTGTTGCATTTTTTAAACATTTTTTAAAATTTTTATTTATTTTTTATGTGTATGAATGTACTGCCTGCATGTAGGTTTGTGCTCCCGTGTCGTGCAATGCTGCGGAGGTCAGGAGAGGGTATCAGATTCCCCTGGAACTGGAGTTAAAGACAGTTCTCAGCCGCCTTGTGGGTGCTGGGGATTGAACCCGGGTCCTCTGCAAGAGCAGTCGGCGCTCTTAATTGCTAGGCCATCTCTCCAGCCCCTTGTTGCAATTTTTATGATTTATTCATAGTACTTTGCTTAAAACTCAGGGGAAATCTGGGCATGGTGGCACGTACCTTTTTAATCCCAGCACTTGGGAGGCAGAGGCAGGTGGATCTCTGAGAGATTGAGGCCAGCCTGGTCTACATAGTGAGTTCTAGGTCAGCTGGGGCTACAGGGATGTCTTCTCTAGTGACAACAAAAACCACAACCACAACAACAAATGCACACGAACAAACAACAGCAACATCTTGGGGAAGGATGAAGAATTGTTTAGCTATCAATCAGGATTGCCAAAGATGCCATTTGTATCTATAAAAATAATTCAGTAGTTTAGGAAAATGGACGGGCAGAAGTATGACCTTAGAGGTCGAGTTGATCTAGGTCCAAATCTCAGGTCTGTCACTCACCGAGTGACTTTGGGCAAGTTGCCTTTCTCCGTTTCAGTTTCCTCATCTGCTGAGTAACACTGATGTCATCTACCTTAGGGTGGTTGCAAGTAAAGAAGCCATCTGATGTACAGAAAGCTCTTTAACATAGTGCTGAGAATACTACATTAAATAAATAGAGTAGCTGGAGGGAGGAAGAGTGAGGGGAGGAAGAGACGGGGCATTGGTGGGTCCTACAAACTCGGTAACTTCCGCTTTGAGAAGCAGTGCTGTCCTTACACTGTACAGTGCACACAGCGTTTTATTTACAAGGGAAGAGTTTTGAGTGTTTAAAATGTGATTTGTAACAGTTAGAAACAAAGATTTCAGTTATCAAATGAATAGATGACAGAATTCAATAATTATTGTCTGGGCATGGTGGTACATATCTATAATCCCGGCATTTGGGAGATGGAGGCTGGAGGAGTTGGAGGCCAGCCTCAGCTGCATAGTGAGTTCAAGGTCAGCCTGAGCTACACAGTGAGACTGTCCCTGTCTCATACAAAAGTATCATTTTGTAAAGATCTTGTAGTGACAAGATGCTAGTGCTGTCGGGTGGAGAGTTGTTTGGGCATTTACACATCAAGCATTACTTCACAGACTGCATAACAACACGTAGGGAACATTTAGACATGACTAACTTAATGGTCAAAATTCAATTCACAGGGGCTGGAGAGATGGCTCAGTGGTTGAGAGCGCTGTCTACAGAGGACCCAGGTAACTGTCCGTAACTCTAGTTCCTGGGGATCTGATGCCCTCTTTTGAAGTCCAAGGGCATTGCATGACATGGGTGCACTTACATACATGCAGGGAATACATTCATACACATAAAATAAAAATCATAAATGAAATATTTTTAAAAAATTAGATTCACAAATAATGGAACAGCTGGGTGTGGTGGCACATGCCTGTAATCCCAATACTTAGAAGGCAGTGGGAGGCAGATTGCTACAAGTTTGAAGGCCAACTTGGTCTACATGAGATTGAGGCTAGCCAAGGCTACGTAGACAACCCCTGTTTTGCTGGGCATGGTAGTGCATGCCTTTAACCAGCACTTGGGAGGCAGAGGTAGGTGGATCTCTGTGATTTCAAGGCCAGCCTGGTCTGCATGGCGAGTTCCAGGCCAGGTAGGGCTACAGGGAGACCCTGTGTCAAAAAGATCAAAGAGAGAAAGAGAGAGAGAGAGAGAGAGAGAGAGAGAGAAAGAGAAAGAGAGAAGAAAATCCCATTGATTAATATTTATATAAAGGCCCCTGAATATTGATACTAACATACCACAAATTTCAGATAAGAGATTTTAAAATTTTATTTATTTTTTATGTGTGTGAGTGTACTGTCTGCATGTAGGTTGGTGCGCCCGTGTCGTGCAATGCCACGGAGGTCAGAAGAGGGTGTCAGATTCCCCTGGAACTGGAGTGAAAGACAGTTCTCAAGCAGCCATGTGGGTGCTGGGGATCAAACCTGGGTCCTCTGCAAGAGTAGTCAGTGCTCTTAACTGCTAAGCCATCTCTCCAGCCCCAAGAGAATGGTTTTGAACAGACTAAAGAGATGTGGTGTAAAAAGCAGCTTATGTCTAGGTTGTGGAAATTTCACTTATATGGTGAACAAGAAGTTTATGTGAAAGCCTCTGTTTTGCTAAGAATATCTGATTTACTGTCACACCTACTCATACTGAGGATGTAGAGCTGTTGTCACATTAAGGAACCACAGAAAGCAGGAAGTCAAGACCTATCTACTGAGCGATCCCTGAGGAAATAACACAAAATCACCAACAGTGCAGGACTGTTTGTGTTATCTTACATAATCTCAGTGGTATGCTGGGAATCATTCTTTGCTATCCAAAGCACGTAGAGATGGTTATTTCACAGAAAGGGGGGCATGAGGGAGGTTTCCAGTTCTTGGTGACTGGGGCAATTACTGTCATATAGTCAAGGGATGAAAATAGCGAGAGGAATCCAAAAGATGAATCTGTCTCTAACTGCAGTTGCATCAACAGATGCCACGTAGCCAGGGATGGTGGCACTTGATACTAGCGAGGGTAAGACAGCTGGGATCAAGTGTTCATGGCAAGCATAGTGAGTTCTAAGACAGCCTGGCCTACATAGTGAGACTCTATCTAACAGATGGCCCATGTTTCTTTTCATTGGCTGATTTTAAATGTTTGATGGGGACTGCCTAAATGTTCAGGACAAAAGAATGCAGGGATTTCAAATATGCATATAATGTATAATGATCAGATCCATCCCCAAGTTCTTTTCTCCAATTCCCCCCCACAAATGTGTATATGTATGAAATTCTCAAAGAACAAATGACAAAAAGCATGAAAATGGAAAAAGAAGGCAGGAATGGATTAGTGATCTGTCCCAATATGTGGTATGTATACAAGGTTTTCCATCTTTGAACTCCTGACACAAAATAAAGCCTTTTAAAAAGCATCTACCAAGGTAAAGATCACAAGAACAGCTTGTGTTTACTTACTAAGTACTTACTAAGCATAGACTGTGCTCTGTGTGCCTGTAGGTATTGACTCATTGAATTCCCAGAACAGTTCCACAATTCAATGGCTATTACTATCACCTTTGTTACAAAGATGGAAGTCACCTCCTGCAGGAATGTGCTCACCTTCATGGTTTGGTCTTTTGGCTATTAGCTTGCAAATTTCATTCTATTCTGTTGCCCTCAATCTTCTTTCTCTGCTATAATTTTGTCCTTGGCATCTGTCCCCAGCTGCCCTATGACAGCTATTTGTTCACAGTGCATCTCCTGTGGGATGCAAGTATTCAAGGGTAGGGATATTTGCATTGCCTGTTGCTCTAACTCTAGTGTCTTTCCCAAGTCACTGCTATATAGCCGTTGCTCAGTTAATACTTGAAGAATATGAGCACGGGGCTTAGCAATGCGATGCTTTACCAAAGGTGGTACAGCGACTTCATGGTGAGCAGTGGGAGGGAGTCTCATGGTGGTCTTCCAATAGGAAGATGAGAAACTTCCTTAAATGATGAAGAACCCAGAAGCTACAGAGAAGCTGAGGTTTAATGATTATTGGTAAAATGAAAAGGAACCATGGAAGCTTCTGGAGTGGCTAAGCAGGGCCATGTAGGTGTGGGATACTGGTTCATCAATATTCTGGGGGCTGGAGAGATGTTCAGTGGATGAAGTGATTGATGTGCAAGCACTAGGGCCTGAGTTCAGCTCCCGGCACCCCAGCACCCACATAAAATCTGGGTGTGGTGGTAGTCACCTGTAACTCCAATGTGTGTGGAGAGGACAGAGTGGGGACATTTGGATCCCTGGGGCTTTATGGCCAGCCAGTCCAGAAAAATGACAAGCTCCAGGTTCAGTGAGTGGACAGTGACTGATGAAGGTGCCTGATGCCCATCTCTGGCCTCCACATGAGCACGTATTCTTGGGGATGAGGTGGGTAGTTGCAGTCTGCTGGGACAAAGATCCGGAGTCTGCCACCCAGAGGGGCACCCAGAGCCAGCAGGGGCCAGGGCTGGCCACAGCTAAAACTCAGGTCCCAGGAAATGAGACGGGGGATGTTGTCAGTACAGAGAAACTCCAGAGAGGCTTCTAAGAAAATAGTACTGTGGTCTGACAGCTAAGCACAGCACCAACAGGAAGTGGATCCTGACGGTGGTCACTCCCCTTCAGATGACACAGTGGCTCCAGAGTTGGAACAAAGCTTGGATGTCATTGTGGAAAAACTTGAAAAAGACAGTCCTGGATGGTGCACTGGCAATGCAGGCTGAACCTTGGCAGGGGAGAGGTTGGGGGACCAGGCCCAAGAATGCTTACAGATTGCTTGATGCCTACAGAACTATGTTAAGAAGAATTTCTGGGGTGTTTCAGACCTGGATCTAGGAGGCAGACTGGACTGTGTAACACTTCAGTCACAGAACCTGCTTCCTAGGCTTCTGGTTATGATTTGGCTTCCTAACCACCTTGGCTTGAGTGGAATAAGGCCAGATTGATCGAAGGCCAGTGGGTTGGCAGCTTTGGAAGCCATGGTTCTCAGAATGAGCTCAGCTAATGTGACTTGCTCTCCAAAGCCTGTGCACCACGCCTCAGGGCCTCCACAGCTGACGACCTGCCTTGGGAATCCCTGGGGGAGGTTTTGGGAGCCCTGGGGGGATGGCCAGTCTCTGTTACTCCTCGTATACAGACTGGAGCTCGCAGGCTTAAATGAGTTTGGTGTAGGGCCGTGCCTCTAGCCAGCCAATCCAGCCTCCTGAGGGTCCTGCCTCTTGATGCCTTCTTTGCAATTGCCGGAGGCCTCGTCTCAGGGTCTCAGGGGTTTCTCCCTCTGCCGGTGTCTGGGAAGCTGTCTGCTTTTCCTTCTGACTATAAAACAAATCATTGCACTTTCATTTTTCAGTTGGAAAACTGTACAGGTTTCCCTGAGCTATCATCAAGGTGGAGTGGGCCCACAGTCTGTTTGGAGGCTCTAGGGGACCGTTTCCCACTTTTCCCAGCCGTTCTGCATGCACTTCTTAGCTCATGGCCACCCATTCCTCCACCCTCAAAGCCAGTAACTCAGTCATTTGCATATCCTATCCCCCAAACTCTCCTGTCTGTGTCCATCACAATTAAAGATTGTGAGGATATTGGGCCCATCTGGGTAGCCCAGGGCCTTCTCCTAAGTGTTAGCTCACTGGTTAGCAGCTCTAACTCCATCAGTCCTACTGGCCATGTAACTGGATATGCTCCCAGGCTCTGCAGGTTTGTGCTAGGACATACTTGGATCGAGTGTCGTTGTTCTGCACCTTTCAGCTACACCAAGGGACACTCTCAGATCCACATGCTGTTGGTCACTTTAGCCATCTCTCTGTTTGTCTCTGGGCACCTGGGAACACTCAGTAGGGTGCACATTCTTCCTGTGCCACAGCACCCAGTGTGGGCCCAAGCATCACCCCATTGCCCAAAGGCCCAGAATGAAAACATCACTGAACAGTAGGCACTAAGAGCCCTGTTAACTAGGGAGAACCATTGGGCTGTTAAGTGACTTTGCTTAGTGCTGGCAGGCAAACAACCTGGGGTAGTTTCAGGAAGGCAATTTGGTGCTGGGTACCAGGAGTCTTAAAGAGTGCCAGTAAGGGACTGGGGAGAGGAAAACACAAGGACCCGAGTTCAGATACCCAGTGTACACATGAGTTCAGCTTCCCAGTGTACACATGAGTTCAGCTTCCCAGTGTACACATGAGTTCAGATTCCCAGTGTACACATGAGTTCAGATTCCCAGTACACACATGCATACACAGGTCCCCAGGAGAGTTCCTTTGCCTGAAGTTCAGGAGTCCAATCTGTGCTCCGCAGTCATCTTCTCTGGGGCTGGGGAAAAGGGAGGAAAGTCCCCTTAATCTCAGTTCTCAGGATCCCAGGCAACTCCAGGTCGCAACTGGTACCAAGTAATTGCAACTGTCAGTTCTTGTGGATCAAGGCTGTTTTTTAAGGTTCTTGTACACGCTGTCAAACTGCCTTTTAGAAACCATACAAGGAGGTGCCTGGCAGTGCTGATCAGGGCCATTTGATAAATCTCTGCCAACTCGATATGAAAAAGAAATCTCATTTTCATTTTCACTTCTTTGGTTATGTGTGAAGATGTGTTTTAAAAACCTGCATATTACTTAAGTTGAATGGGATTAGTTTATGAAAAGCCTATTTCAAATGTCATCAAATCTCCATTTAGATGTGAGAAAATTCAGTTCATAGGAAGAAGAGAAGATTTTGTTATCTGTATGGCTTTTGTTATAGTAATTGAAAGACTGAGAGGGAAAAGAAAAGAAAAACAAGAGAAGAAAAATCAACAAAGCACTCCTAACAAATTTCATTATGCAGATTATATCTATCAGTACTTCTGTTTTAGAAATAAAAACAGGGGGCTGGAGAGATAGCCTAGCAGTTAAAAGCACCGACTGCTCTTGCAGAGGACCCGGGTTCGATCCCTAGCACCCACATGGCAGCTAAGAACGGTCTGTAACTCCAATTCCAGGAGAACTCCAGTTCCAGGGGAATCCGAGACCCTCTTCTGACCTCCGCAGCATTGCACGACACGGGTGCACAAACCTACATGCAGACAGTACATTCATACACATACAAAAATAAATTAAAAAAATTAAAAAAAAGAAATAAAAACAGAATACCTTAAATATATAAATAACATTTTTACTAAAAAAATTTAACCCCCCCAAACGTTAACAAGAAGGCAGACATTTTACATTTTTTTTGTACTTTAAAAAAAAATTTTTTTATGTGTATGCATGTACTGTCTGCATGTAGGTCTGTGCACCCGTGTCGTGCAATGCCTCGGAGGTCAGAAGCGGGTGTTGGGTTCCCCTGGAACTAGAGTTAAAGACGGTTCTCATCCGCCATGTGGGTGCTGGGGATCGAACCCGGGTCCTCTGCCAGAGCAGTTGGTGCTCTCAACTGCTAGGCCATCTCTCCAGCCCTGACATTTTACATTCTTACACATCTCCTTGGTGTCTAGGGTGTTAAATGTCCTACATGCATTTAGTCTGTTGTGATGTCACATGTCATATTGTTTCTGGAAAATTTTACTCATAAGAAGAAAAGAGGCTTATATCATTGTAATACTGTATAAAGAGGGTTTTAACCTTGTGGATCCCCTAAAAGTGTCTCAGGAACCCTTCAAGGAATATGTTATTGAAACAATAATCCTGGGGCTGGAGAGATGACTCAGTGGTTAAGAGCACCGACTGCTCTTGCAGAGGACCTGGGTTCGATTCCCAGCACCCATATGGTGGCTAAGAACCATCTTTAAGCCAGTGTCATGGTGCACATCTTTAATCTTAGCACTTGGGAGGCAGAGGCAGGGGTATCTCTGTGAGTTTAAGGCCAGCCTGCTCTACAGAGTGAGTTCCAGGCCAGGCCAGCCAGGGGTATAGGGAGACCCTGTCTCAAAAAAAAAGTCCTGAAGAAAACCAAAATGATCTTTCAATTATTTATTTATTTTTATTTTATGTGCATTAGTGCTTTGTCTGCATGTGTATAAGTGTATCATGTGTGTACAATGCCTGCAGAAAGCCAGAAGAAGGAGTTGGATCCCCTGGAACTGGAGTTACAGACAGTCGTTAGCTACCACGTGGGTGCTGGAAAAGGACTCTGAGTCCTCTGCAAGCAGCCAGTGCTCTTAACCATTGAGCCAACTCTCCAGCCTGCAGAATGATCTTTTTTAAAATTTTATTTATTTCTGTATGTGTATGAATGTACTGTCTGCATGTAGGTTTGTGTACCTGTGTCGTGCAATGCTGCAGAGGTCAGAAGAGGGTGTCGGATTCCCCTGGAACTGGAGTTCTCCTGGAATTGGAGTTATGGACGGTTCTCAGCTGCCATGTGGGTGCTGGGGATCGAACCCGGGTCCTCTGCAAGAGCAGTCGGCGCTCTTAACCGCTAGGCCATCTCTTCAGCCCCCCGAATGATCTTTTAACTGGGCAATGGTTAAATAAATGTTGGTATTCCCACATAATATACAGTTCTGTGGTTATGGGTGGAAGGTATGCATGCATATTTCAGAGTAATATAAAATTAAAAGGGAAAATGTGAATTCTGAAATGTGATTTGGAATTAACATACAGTATTTTCAGATGACATAATTTTAGTGTATGTGTGACACACACACATATATATGCATATTTTGAAACAATACAAATTGGAGGAACAACAACAACAAAAGGACTGTGACAAAGAACTGACTGAAACAGTGAACTTCTCCACAAACAATAATCCTCTGCATAGAAAAACTTTAAAAAGACTCAGTAAAAGATGTAAGACATGTTTGGCAGAATGCATGAACTTGGGTGGGGTTGGAGGCATGGAAAGGGGAATGAGTCCAAATTGGACTGAGAAATCATGTATGAAATGCATAAAACTTCAATAAAAATATTAAAAAAACATAATTTGTAAAGATCAGACTACCATGGGAGAAATCTCTCTCACTTTATATATGTATATATAATCTATTGCTTTATCTATCATCTATCATCTGTCTATCTCTCTTGCATAATCTATCATCTATCTATCAATCATCTATCATCTATCAATCATCTATTTATCTATCTATCTATCTATTTATCTTTCTATCATATATCTATCTACTTATATCTTTAAGTGAAAACATCAAATTACAAGACTGACTGTTCATATGCCCCTGAATCTCACTTTGAATACTTGGATATAAAACCCAAAGGCAGAGACGGGGGCAGGGGTGGTGCTTGGGCTTATGGGAGATTATATTCTTGTCTTTTTGACCTACTGTCAGTGTTTAAAACTTTTTATTTCATCATCATTAGTATAATTGTAATTATTATTTTGGGGCAGCCTTGAAACTCCAGATCTTCCTGCCCCCTCTTTCCTAGTGCTACAATTGCAGTCATGCATCATCATACCTGGCTAATACAGTTTTTAGAAATTATTTCACAATAATTAAAAGCAAAAACCAGGGGCTGGAGAGATGGCTCAGTGGTTAAGAGCATTGGCTAATGCTCTTGCAAAGGACCAAGATTCAATTCCTAATACCCACATGGCAGCTAACAACTGTCCATACTCCAGTCCCAGGGGGTCCGATGCCCTCTCTGACCCCCATGGGTCCACGCCCACTCCGCCTTCCCTGAAGGCATCCCAGCCTCATAAGCAGAGGCCATTTCTGTCCTCATCTCCTCCATCCTAAGGCATATTAGGGTGTAACCGCTACACACTGAGTTTATTTACAGTGCAAACAGTGGTGTTTCCATACATGTGTCACTGTAAAATGATCAAATCAAGCTAATGAACATTCCTATCACCCCGACCCCCCTTTCCTCTCCCATCTCTCTCTTCCCTCCTTCCTTTTCTTTTCATGGCATTGATTTCTCAGACAAATGGGGTCATTCATCTCTGAGTCTGTTCTTTGCTGTTGTTTTTTGAGATAGAGTCTTCTCTTTTTTTAAATTTTTTATTATTTATTTATTTTTATGTGTATGAATGTACTGTCTGCATGTAGGTTTGTGCACCTGTGTCGTGCAATGCCGCGGAGGTCAGAAGAGGGTGTCGGAGTCCCCTGGGACTGGAGTTCTCCTGGAACTGGAGTTATAGACGTTTCTTAGCCGCCATGTGGGTGCTGGGGATNCGAAACCCGGTCCTCTGCCAGACCAGTCAGAGCTCTTAACTGCCCTAGCCCGCCATCTCTCCAGCCCTACATTTACATTTTAAAAATCTCCTCTGCTTTCTAAGGATTGCTTAACATGTCCTTACATGCATTAGTCCTGTTTGAATGTCACACTTTCACTATGTTCTGAAATTACTCATAGCGAAGAAAATAGCTTAATCATTGTAACTACGAAAAATTGACGTGTCTTTTAAACCTTGTGTCATCCCTAAAAGCTGTCTCAGAGACCCTCAAGAATATTATGAAATACAATAATCCGGGCTGGAGAGATGACTCCACGGTTAAAGAGCACCGACCTGCTCTTGCAGAGGACCTGGTTCCGTTCCCCAGCAACAGATGGTTGCTAAGGACCATCTTTAAGTCAGGTGTCATTGTGCACACCTTTAAATCTTTAGCACGTTGGCGGAGACAGAGTCAGGAGTATCTCTGTGAGTTTAAGCCAGCCACTTGCCTACCAGAGTGAGTCCAGCCAGGCACCAGGGTATAGGGGAGGGACCCTGTCTCAAAGAAATAAAAGTCCCCCTGAAGAAAACCAAAAGGTTCTTTTCCAATATTTATTATCTTATTTTATGTGCATAAATGCTTTGCCTGCATTCCACGGTGTAAAGTGTATTTTCATTGGACCAGCCTGCAGGAAAAGGCTTCAGAAGAAGAGTTGATCCCCTGCGGAACTGACTTACAGACATCGTTTAGCTTACCAGTGGGTGGCTGGAGTAAAAGGACTCTGAGTCCTCGCACAGCAGCGTCAGTGCTGCTTAACTCATATGCCCAACTCTCCCAATGCCGGCAGGAATGCATTCTATTTTTCTTTTAAAAATCTTATTTATTGTAATGTGTATGAATGTACGTCTGCATGTAAGTTTGCTCTGCTGTAACACCTCTGTGATGCGTATTATGCAATGCCTGGACAACGAGGTCAGAAAGAGTAGGGTGTCCGGATTACCCTGGAAACGGATTCTCCTTGGAATTCGGAGTTATGGAGCGGTCTCACGCTGCCATGGTGGGCTGGGTGATCGAACCCGTCCTCTTGCGAAGAAAGCCAGTCCGGGCGCTCCCTTAACCGCTTAAGTCCCATCTCTTCAGCCCCCGTATGATTCTTTTAACTGGGCAATGGTTAAATAAATGTTGGTATTCCCACATAATATACAGTTCTGTGGTTATGGGTGGAAGGTATGCATGCATATTTTCAGACATAATATAAAAATTAAAAGGGAAAATTGTGAATCCCAAAATATGACATGGAAATAAAATACAGATTGTTACTGAACATGGCAGTTCATGCCTTTAATCCCAACACACACACACACATATATATGCATATTTTGAAACATATACAAATTGAAAACAACAACAAAACAAAGACCAGTTCAAAGAACTGACTAAAATAGTGAAGTTCTCCACAAACAATAATCCTCTGCCATAGAAAAACTTTTTAAAAATACTCAGTAAAAAGATGTAAAACATGTTTGCCAGAATGAATGAGCTCTGGTAGGGTTGGAGCATGAAAAGGGGATGAGCCCCAAATTGACCTGAAGAAATCATGTATGAAATGCACAAAAACTTCCAATTAAAAAATATTAAAAAAACATAATTGTAACAGATCAGACTACCATGGAGAAGATCTCCTCTCCACTTTTATATATGTTTATATATTAATCTATTGCTATTTATCTAATCATCTATCATCTGTCTATCTCTCTTGCATAATCTATCATCTATCATCAATCATCATCCGACTATCAATTATTCTATATATCTACTATCTATCATTTATCTTTCTACCTACTCATCTATATCTATCATCTAATCATCTTTAAGTGAAAACCAATCAAATTACCAAGACTGACTGTTCATATCGCCCCTGCAATCTCCACTTTTGAATATCTTGGCATATAAAACCCAAAGGCCAGATGACGGGGGCCAGGGGGGGTGCTTGGGCCTTATGCGGGAGATATTATTCTTGGCTTTTGACCTACTGTTTCAGTCGTTTTTTAAAGCTTATTTATTTATTTTTTTTTAAAAAAGTTTTTTGTCAGATTTCTCATTGTATAGCCCAGGCCAGCCTGAAACTCCAGATCTTCCTGCCCCCTCTTTCCTAGTGCTACAATTGCAGTCATGCATCATCATACCTGGCTAATACAGTATTTTAGAAATTATTTCTACAATAATTTAATAAGCAAAAACCAGGCGCTGGAGAGATGGCTCACAGTGGTTAAGAGCATGCTAATTGCTCTTGCAGAAGACCAAGATTCAATTCCTAATACCCACATGCAGCTAACAAACTGTCCATAACTCCGGTCCCAGGTGTCCGAGCCCTCGTCTGACCCCATGGGTCCACGGCACCCTCCGCCTTACCGGCTGAAAGGCATCCCAGCCTCCATAAGCAGAAGGCCATTTTCTGCCCATCATGCTCCTACATCCTAAGGACATTATTAGGGGTAACCGCTACACCACTGATTATATTACCAGTGCAAACAGGGAGCGTGTTTCCAGCAATCATGTGTGCACTGTAAAATGATCAAATCGAAGCTATCGGGGATGAAGCATCTCCTATCAACCCCGACCCCCTCCTCTCCCATCCTCGTCTTCTTCCCTCCCTTCCTTTTCTTTCATGGCATGATTTCCAGACAAATGCGGTCATTCACTCTGGAGTCCCTTTCTTCTGCCTTTGTTTTTTGAGATAAGTCTCTCCTTTTTTTTTAAAGTCTTATTAATTATTTATTTTTAGTGTATTGAAATTCACCTGTCTTGCCATGTAGGTTTGTGCACCTGTTCGTGCCCCAATGCCGCGGAGGTCAGAAGAGGGTGTCGGATTCCCCTGGAACTGGAGTTCTCCTGGAATTGGAGTTACAGACGGTTTTCAGCCGCCATGTGGGTGCTGGAGATCGAACCCGGGTCCTCTGCAAGCGTGGTCGGCGCTCTTAACTGCTAGGCCATCTCTCCAGCCCCTGAGATAGAGTCTTGCTGTGTAGCCCGGCCTGGCCTGAAACTCTCCATTCCTGCCCTGACAGCCTGCTAAGTGCTGAGGTTATTGGCTTGTGCCACCAGCCTGGCTAGAGAGTTCATTCTTAATGGTCGGAAAATAACAGAACTCTCTACCAGTGCTTGCCTTCTAAATCTCCTCCTGGGGCAGCACCTGCCTTATCTCCCTCATCTATTTCAGCCTCTTCTTCATACCCCAGCAGCACAGTCACTTCTCCTTTGTTCTATGAACTTGCTTTCTGCCCACCTCCCTTTGGTTCAGCCACAGCCTCTACAGTTATCAAAGAGGAGCAGCAAGGCCTGAGCTCCTGTGCCAGACCCAGAATAGCCAGGCTGCTCGATCCTGTCGCAGGGAGCCATAGGCACTTTGGTTCTTCCCAGATACTTGGACTCTTGGTTCATTGTCACATCTACAGAACCTAGAGTAGGGACTGTCAGCTTCATTCAACAAAGAAGAGATTTCTGTGGGGAGCTGGAGAAATGGCTGGGCAGTTAGGAGCATTTGCTGTTCTTGCAGAGGACCCAGGTTTGGTTACCAGAATATACATGGTGACTAACAACCATTCTAAACTCCGGTTCCAGGGGATCCAATGCCTTTTTCTGGCCTCAGTGGCACTGGATGCATTTATATGCATACAGGCAAAACACAGCACTCATACTCATAAAGTAAAAATAGATTTTAAAATTAACAGGATTCTTGGTCCTTATGGGGACAGGCAAGGGGCCAGAGATTTGGGAGACAGTGACCTAGGCACAAAGCTCTCCGATGAGGATGCTCATTGTTGATTTGTGACAAAGCTTTCGGTGACATTCTTTCTGCTAGGATTCTCTGAACCGAGCTGAAGCCAGAGCCTCCACATGGCATGATGGGTGAGTGACTCCCTCGCTCCTCACACACGCCTTCTTGCTTTCACTCTGACAGTCTTCTCTCATGACGAGTCACTGTCATCCCTGCTGAGGATGGTCCCCGGTGCCATCATTCAGCGGTTACTGGAAACCAGGTCTCTCCAGGTCCCCTCTGTAGGCTCTCTCCTTTTCTGGGGTTTTCTTGGCTCCTGCAGGCAGGTGCAGATCTCAGTTCACAGACTCCATGTGAAGGACAGAGCTGCTTTGTGTTTTCCAGGCCATTACACTCACGGAAGACGAAAGGAACTGTTCTGGGTTACATGCGAGTGGATGTAGATTTGTCTCTTCCCACAGTACAGCCCCATCTGTTCTGCCCCAGCTGCAGGTGATTTCATCGGCCTTCTGGGGACTCACAGAGCTCCAGAAGCTGCTGTGAACAAAGGTGGTAGAAGGTATCTTCGCCGAGGGGCTTCTTCAATGTTCTCACTGTTTTGCTCTAAGGCTCAGGCTACAGAGCTCGGGAGTAGTCTTGGGACTCCCCTTCCCAGGACAGAGCCCAGAGGAGACTCAGCTTTCTGGATTCTTGATTCTATACCTGCACCCATATACATCCCAGGAAATCCCTGAACTGAGGCCTCTCCCAGGCACTCAACCCATGGAGGGGCTATTCGAGAGGGGGAAATCTCTTGGGAGTTTGGGAAGAGATCCAGCCATAATGTCCCATGGGTCCAGACAGGGCCCGACATGAGGGAACTCAGGTTGTACAGCACCCTGGCCCTGACTCTAGACCAAGCGCTGACTATGGGATCCTCTAGCAGGGCCTTGGTGACCACATCTCTACAGTGAACACCACTGCACTACAGATAGAAGTTCTCTTATTCTCTCTCTCTCTCTCTCTCTCTCTCTCTCTCTCTCTCTCTCTCTCTCTTTCCCTTTTCCTTTCTCCCTCTCATTCCCCCTCTCCTTTCTTTCCTCCCCTTCCTTCTTTCCCCAACAACCTCTCCTCCCTCCCTGATACTTTCCCCTAGACTCACCTGCAATGTCTTTCCCTCCTCCTCTCCCCTCCCCCCTCTCCCACCCCCTCTCCCCCCTCCTCTCTCTTTTCTTTCACGCTCTCCATCCTCCCCTCCCTTCTCCTTCCCACCTCATAAAGTGGACTCAGAATCCAGAGCCTCAGGTTCCTGCTCCCACTCTGGACTGGAAACACTGAACACTGGGTGGATCTGTGCTCGCCTGCTCCTCCCCTTCCCTCTGCATCTGCAGCCTCTCCTCTAGCTAGCCTCCTTGCCCCTGGCTAGGCTGTCATCTCCTACTAGCCTACAGGGCTGTCACCTCCTACTAGCCTACAGGGCTGTCACCTCCTACTAGCCTACAGGGCTGTCATCTCCCACTAGCCTACAGGGCTCTCACCTCCTACTAGCCTACAGGGCTGTCATCTCCCACTAGCCTACAGGGCTCTCATCTCCTACTAGCCTACAGGGCTGTCATCTCCTACTAGCCTACAGGGCTGTCATCTCCCACTAGCCTACAGGGCTGTCACCTCCTACTAGCCTACAGGGCTGTCACCTCCTACTAGCCTACAGGGCTGTCACCTCCCACTAGCCTACAGAGCTCTCATCTCCTACTAGCCTACAGGGCTGTCATCTCCCACTAGCCTACAGGGCTGTCACCTCCTACTAGCCTACAGGGCTGTCACCTCCTACTAGCCTACAGAGCTCTCATCTCCTACTAGCCTACAGGGCTGTCACCTCCTACTAGCCTACAGGGCTGTCACCTCCTACTAGCCTACAGAGCTCTCATCTCCCACTAGCCTACAGGGCTGTCACCTCCCACTAGCCTACAGGGCTGTCACCTCCCACTGGCCTACAGGGCTGTCATCTCCCACTGGCCTACAGGGCTGTCACCTCCCACTAGCCTACAGAGCTCTCATCTCCTACTAGCCTACAGGGCTGTCATCTCCTACTAGCCTACAGGGCTGTCATCTCCCACTGGCCTACAGGGCTGTCACCTCCCACTAGCCTACAGAGCTCTCATCTCCTACTAGCCTACAGGGCTGTCACCTCCCACTGGCCTACAGGGCTGTCATCTCCCACTGGCCTACAGGGCTGTCACCTCCCACTGGCCTACAGGGTTGTCACCTCCCACTGGCCTACAGGGCTGTCACCTCCAAAGCTCCCTGTCCCCTGTCCTGCTGGCCCACTGCTTCCTTCCAGATGCTCAGCTCTGCCATCTTGCTTTGCCCTTCCCTTCCCTTTGGCACTTTTCTGGCTCAACTGCCTACTTGCCTGCTCCTGCCATCTCTGTCCTTGGGGCTTCCTAACATGACTCCATCTGTGGAGGGAGTGAGGTGCCTGCTGGGCACAGGGTTGGCACATGTTCGAGCACACCCAGGCACTCTAGGAGGCCCTATCTTCACAGTGAATTCTCCGGCATCTAGGGATCTGGCCTGGTCACTGGACAGGCGACTTTCCTTCAGGGTGGTCAATAGGCTGAAGAAAATGGAGCCATCTCCTTATTGGTCCGCTCCTAGATCCCTTAGGAAGGCTACTAGGGCCCTGAGGCTCAAGGCCTCTGTCCCTCAGGCCCCTCCCTTCCATGTCACAGAGGCAGCAGCCCTGTGTCTATGCATACCCTGGTCCCCAAACCAACCTCCCGGGGCCTCCCTTTGCAGGTAATGGCCTGTGTGGATGATGTCCAGGGTGTTGGAATGGAGGCTGGGGGCTCCTTGCCACCCCTGAGAAGCCAGACTCTGTCAGCTTGAGGATACTTAACATTTTGGGATTTAGAGCCAGAATACCCAGGGTCCCTATAGTTAGAGACCAAAGGCCATTTCTTTGTGATCCACACAATATTTTAAAGCTCATCTTCATTTTATTGAGCCGGAAGGATGAGGGCTCTTAAAATTTATAGTATAGAGAGGTAAATATCAAACAAATACTCAAAATGTGTAAAATATTTAAAGCTTATGCCTTCTGTAGGAAGATGGAGGCGTGGTTCAAAGTGAAGTCAGGACCCCCCCCTCCCCTCCCCGCCACACACACTGTGCTGGGGAGAAAAGAGGCCCTCTAGGGAGTAATATTCAATCTGAGATCTCAGGACAGGGAGGGGCCAAAGGCCTGTGACTCAGAGCTTGCAACCACATCTGTCCCTGAGTTTTCCCCAGTCACAGTCCAGTTCTGCTTAGTGTGACACTCACTCACAGGGGAAAGTCATGAGGCATAAGGGCCCCGGTGGTCCCAGAGAGAAGGCTGGGACACAGGTGGAAAGTGGGTGGGTGTGGCAGAGGGGGCTGGAAACATCTGTGGACACAGGAGAGTCCAGGCTAGGTGTCCTGGGCCTGGGAGGTTGGGCAGGACCTTGTGATGCCATTTCAGAGGCTCAGGGTCAGACCTATGCTCAAGCCTGGCAGAAGGCTCTCTGTTTATTGTGGTTCCTGTGGCTGGCTAGAGCATCTAGCCAACTCAGGACAGGGGCTTTTGCTTTTTCCCTAGGGTGGTTGCAGGCTCCCCTAAGAGTGTAGGAGGAGAGAGTTGCAACCTCTGGCCTTATTCCCTTCCTGGAAGTCCTCTGTGCAACCAGGACCTGCAGCCCCCAGTACTCCCTTAGGACAGAAGCAGGAGAAGGCTGGACTGGCCAGGGGATTGAACCTGGGTCCTCTGCAAGAGCAGTCGGTGCTCTTAACTGCTAGGCTATCTTTCCAGCCCTGACATCCATTTTCATAGTTGGCAAAATTCAAGAAATTTACACTATTGCTCCCCGGGATGAGATGAGATGAGGCTGCTGCTTTTGATGGTGCTCTGAGGGACATGGAATAACTTTGTTCAATGGCTTAAGTGTTTACCAAGAATCCATCAAAATAAATATAGTAATATTTCATTACGGAACACATTTTAATTTCCACTCATAAGGCCCAACTTAAAGCCAGGACCATCCTCTTTAAGAAAACATTAAGTCTCATAATGCAGTTTTTTTTTTTCTTTTTGGTCTTTTTGAGACAGGGTCTCCCCTTAGTCCCAGCTTGCCTGAAGCTCTCTATGTAGACCAGGCTGGCCTTGAACTCACAAAGATCTGCCTGCTTCTGCCTCCCAAGTGCTAGGATTGAAAGCGTGCACCACCATGCCCGGCAAATAGCAATGCAGTTTTTATAAGACTAAGAGGGCCCAGGGAGGCTAGAGAGACAGTATTCGGCTTGGGAAATCTGGCTCAGTTTAGAACGGAAGAATGAGTCCTCATCTTTCTTTACATAAGCCAGAGCAGCATTCTAAGAATTAGTCACTTTCTGCCTGGCTTCCAGCCTAAAGTCTCAGCAACCTTTGAGGACGCAAGTGCTAGCCAAGTGAGATTCCAGTAACTCACTTCTGAATGATAACGCAAGCAGATTTATCTGGGGAACACCCTGGACTCAAGAGTTCTTGTAGGCAGCTAAGCTTCGTGGTTGAATCCTCCTGTTTGCTGCTCTCCTTGGTATTCTTTGAGCCACTCCTGGAACTTGAACCCGTGCCCACAGTGCTGCCATCGACAAGATGTTGCTCAGTTCCTGTCCCAGATGCAGGTGCCAACTGGCTCAGCTTCAAGTTATTTTCCTTAAATAAGATGGTCCTGCCTTGGTCTCACTGCAACCACGCCCCTCCCCTAACCCTTAATTTGGAATCTCTCTGTGGCTTTTCTAACCTGTAGTTCTACCTCTGACCAACTTCTTTCCATCTTCATGGGTTCGACTCTCCCTGTCAATATCTTTAATATTGCTCTTCCCCAGAGTTAATCTTTCTCTTTCTCTTCCTCTCTGTCTCTCTCTGTCTCTGTCTGTCTCTGTGTCTGTCTCTCTCTCTCTCTTTCTCTCTCTCTCTCTCTCTCACTTTCTCTCTATCTTTTTGAGACAGGGTCTCCCTGTAGCCCCAGCTGACCTGGAACTTACTATGTACACGAGGCTGGCCTTGAACTCACGGCCATCCACCTACCTTTGCCTCCTTCCTGAGTGCTAGGCCACCACACCTGGCATTCTTTTTCTTCCTTCCTTCCTTCCTTCCTTCCTTCCTTCCTTCCTTCCTTCCTTCCTTCCTTCCTTCCTTCCTTCCTTCCTTCCTTCCTTCCTTCCTTTTTTGACAGGGTTTCACTATGTAGCCCCAGCTGGAACTTGTTATTCAGAGTGGCTGGCCTCTAACTCACAGAGATCTGTCTGACTCTGCCCCCTGAGTACTGAGCTACCATGCTCAGCCTTTTCTAACTTATTCTTTTTCCTCCTCCTCCTCCTCCTCTTCCTCCTCCTCTTTTGTGGTACTAAGAATGCAGCCTAGGGCCAAGAACCTGCTGGCCAAACACTTTACCACTCAGCTGTGTCCTGACGAGCCAGCATTCACTTCTTTAATTAAAAAAAATTTTTTTTATTAATTTTATTTATTTTTGTATGTGTATGAGTGTACTGTCTGCATGTAGGTCTGTGCACCCGTGTTGTGCAATGCCGCGGAGGCCAGAAGAGGGTCTTTAAAGTTGGCTTTTGTAAAATGGCAGAGCAGCAAGACAATGCCCTCTGTCAATTTCCTTCAGCTGGACCATCCTGCCTCTACCAAATTCTACTCTTCTTCTGTGAGAAAGATATTAAGGGGCTGGAGAGACAGCTCAGTGATTTAGAGCGCTGGCTGTTCTTACAGAGTACCTGGGTTCACTTCTCAGCACCCACATGGTGGCTAACAACCATGTGTAACTCCAATTCTGGGGATCCAACATCTCCTTCTGTCCTCTGCAGGCTCTGCATGACATGGATGCACCTATATACAGGCAGGCATAATACTCATACATATAAAATAAAAAGATAAATAAATAGAAGATATTAAGCAATATGAGATGGCAACTTTATTCTCTGTGCCTAGGTAGATTTCTACTACTCTACAGTTAAAAGTTATAACTTTTATTTTTATTTGCCTACTTTACAGAATTGAGGAAAGAAATTTCCACCACTAGCAATGCCCCTCATTGGATTTCCCATTAATAAACATATTATTATATATGGCTAACAGTTTAATAAAATTACTGCGCACAGGATATATTTACAAATAGCTAAATGGTGCTTTTCATTCCTCGTGTTACTCTCCATCGACGACGTCTCTTCTTAGTCATTCGTTGGCTCTGTGGCACTTTGGAATCCTCCTAGGGTAATGACTGTCCAAGTACACCTGGCAGAACATCTCCACCTGTGGTCCCTGGCACCGGCTCTGGCTTCAACCCTCTAGCTGCTGTCTCTTGAACAACTTGCTCCTTTTCTTCTTGGTGAGGCGTGTTTCAGAGGTCAGGACTTGGCTGTGGGAAAGGGGGAGGAACTTAGATCCAGACCAGAGCTAATAAGTTGTATGTGATCTGTGATGGGTGAACGGGTTCAAGGGTGTGTCTTCCTGAGGGCGTGTGGCTGGGCGTAGCTTCTGACTTTCCATCTCTCTGCTGACTGGTATGACTTGTGTAGATCATACATGCTTACCTGCTTGGTTGTGCTTGTAGGTGCATGGGCATATATGTGTATGAGTATGTGTGTCTTTGTAAAAATATGTGTTCATACATGAGCATGTCATATTTTTCAGTATTTATGTGTATCTGAATGTTTCCAGTCTACAGTATATCTGTGTGCATCCCTGTGTGTGTAATAATTTGTCTACATGTATGTGTGTGCATGTATCTTTGAGGGTATATGTGACCCTAAATGTATGTTTCTGGGCAAGGATATGTCCTTGGGTGGCATGTGCATGTGGGTAAATGTATATGTGTATGTATGTGTCTCTGGGTGTGCACGTGTGTACATCTGGGTTGGTGTGTATGATTCTAGCTGTGGGCTTGAGAAGGTGAAGGGAAGACTCAACCTTGATGCAGTACACGTATTCTGTGAGTGATGAACTGAGCAGATTCCCTTCATGATCAGAGCAGGAGACTCAGCGGGATCAGTCGCTGGAAAGAACTCTCTCAGTGCAGGTGATCCTGAGCAGGCTGGCGGAGTCTCCTTGAGCCTGTCATCTGTGGGAGCTGTGACGGGGTGGAGTGGCCACCAGGCTCTGGACTCCACGCTCTGGTTTCCTGAGTGGGCTCACCTCTGCGTAGCCTTCTCTGGTATGTTCCAGACATGTCTGTATTGGCAGCAAGCCCAATGATTCCCAGGCTGGAAGGGCCTCGGGGATCTTGCTGATCACCCTGGGTCAGGGGCTAGGCTGTTACTGTGACTCTTAGAGCTTTTGTCCACCTTTTCCTAAATCACTTGAAGTTGGGGCTTTCAGCACAGATTCTGAGTGTTAATAACCTTGGGTCCTTCCCCGAGGGGCAAGAAAGCAGAGTGTGAAGGGCTGCTAGACCGGGACCCCTCCCACAGAGTGGGAGCTCTTTCCTTTAGCTTTGCTGAGAGGGTCATGGAGAGGCAGATTGAGGTTAAACGAGTCCCCAGGTAGGGCTGGGCTGGAAATTACACTGTCATGAGGGGAGGGGCAATAGACCCTTTGGGTTTTAGTACAGGAGAAGAAACAGCAAGGAGTCTGGTGGACAGACAGACAGCATGCCAAGGCCAGACCCTATGGAGGGCATCTGGTCCATTAGAGGCGAGGAGGAAGTTTATAAGGTGAAGGACAGGAAAGTGGCCCCATCCCAGGTGTGCCAGCAGCGGGGGAAAGGTGACCAGATTGGACAATGGGAGCCGACCAGTTCTGGGACAGAAGCTGTGAGGCAGCTGTAAATGAAACCTCAGAAATTCAGGTCATAGACTTGATGTGGAGCTCTGATGTGGAGGGCCTGGAAGTGTCTCCTCTAAAGAACCTGGGACTCTTGTCCGCCCACCAACCTACCCTCCTCTTCTGCAACTTTGTTCTGCAAAGAGACTGCACGTTCCCCTGGAGAGGCTGGTTTGAGGGTACTGGTGTGCACGGACATGGACTACTGCTCCTTCTGGGTGAAATGTTAGGGTCTCAGAGCCAGGAGGGGACGGCACTGCAAGCAGAGAGTCTCTGAGACCCTGAAGTGCATCTCTGCTTCTCATGGCTATCTGGGGTGAGGGGCTCAAGGAAAGGAGCAAAACTGAGTGTTCTCAATTTTCTTTCCCTTGGGGAACAAACTCAAGGGTCAGTGACTAGGTCCCACAGTGGCCTGAGAACTCACTGTGAAGAGGGGGCTTCCTAGAGTTGCCAGGGTCCACCAGGGTCCACCAGGCTATAGAGCAGCTGGCCATCACACACTGTGTCTTGTACCCACAAGTTCCCTGACTCCGGCTTCCAGGGGCCCAGCCACCCACCAGCACAGATCCCAGGGAGGAGGGTGGCCGTGGGGAGGCAAGTGTGTAGGAGGAGATGGGGTGGCTTAGATTAGGGGGCTGGAGACCAGAGCAGGGCCAGGGGCAGATAAGAGCCTAGGGAGAGCACATAGCACCGAGGAGGCCCGAGGGAGGGGCAGACAGAGGGGCGGCCTGGCCACCAACTGCGGAGGGAGGTCAGCTGATGGGATGTGGGAGCCTGACTGAGCGAGGCAGGCAGTCAGGAAGAAGGGGTGCAGAGGGAGTGAGACTCAGGAAGAAGGGGTGCAGAGGTAGTGAGAGTCAGGAAGAAGGGGTGCAGAGGTAGTGAGACTCAGGAAGAAGGGGTGCAGAGGTAGTGAGAGTCAGGAAGAAGGGATAGATACAGAGGTAGTGTGATTCAGGAAGAAGGGGAGCAGAGGTAGTGAGGTGCCAGGAAGAAGGGGTGCAGAGGTAGTGAGACTCAGGAAGAAGGGGTGCAGAGGTAGTGAGACTCAGGAAGAAGGGGAGCAGAGGTAGTGAGGTGCCAGGAAAAAGGGGAGCAGAGGTAGTGAGGCTCAGGAAGAAGGGGAGCAGAGGTAGTGAGATGCCAGGAAGAAGGGGTGCAGAGGTAGTGAGGCTCAGGAAGAAGGGGTGCAGAGGTAGTGAGACTCAGGAAGAAGGGGTGCAGAGGTAGTGAGGTGCCAGGAAGAAGGGGTACACAGGTAGTAAGGCTCAGAAAGAAGGGGTGCAGAGGTAGTGAGGTGCCAGGAAGAAGGGGTGCAGAGGTAGTGAGGCTCAGGAAGAAGGGGTGCAGAGGTAGTGAGGTGCCAGGAAGAAGGGGTGCAGAGGTAGTGAGGTGAAGCAGTACGAAAGCAGTCTATTGCGTGGTCAAAGTGTGAGGGGTCCCTGAGCCTCTAGGATCAGAATCTGCTCCTAGGTCTGTGTCTTCAGGACTTCATGAAACAGAGACCGAGATAGAGAAAGAGAAATGTGTGTGTGTGTGTGTCTGTGTGTGTGTGTGTGTGTGTGTGTGTGTGTGTGTCTGTGTGTGTGTGTATAGAGAGAAGACAATGGCGTCCAATGTGTGGGTGTGGAAACTGAGATCCTGGAGGTCGTTGCTGGAGGGGCTCAGGCTGTGGGTTGACCCAGGAACCCAGAGGTGATGGCTCAGAGATGGGGAGCAGAGGGCATGGGTCAGGCCTAGTGTGGAGGGATCAGGCAGTTGACAGAACTCAACAGGACCCCCCCCCAACCTGCAGGGTATAGCGTGGGGTGCAGGTGGGGGTGGGGACAGACAGTGGAGACCTACCATCCTTACCCTTCACCCCTCTCCAGTACAGCCCTCTGGGGAGTGCTGTCAAGAGGCAGCTGTGCTTTTGCCTTATAAATATTCATGCCTGTGCTCTTTTCATTTGGAAGGAATGTAGCTTGAATTATTTTAATGAACACTGAAAACTTTCTCTTCCATAATAGCTTTCCCTTCATAAAACTTCGTGTGCTTTATGTAACAGAATTGGATGCTTCTTCGCAGATGTCTCTGTAGTTTAAGAATTATATAATACAGGATTCAAGACTCTTGGTCATTCTAAGTCCTGCAGGATGGGGAGGATGCTTCACTGCGGGCAGCCCTTTTACTCTTGCGACATGCCTCTGTTCCTCTGCCCTCTGGCACTCCCTGATGGAGCAGGCACCCCTAGGAGGTGGGTGGGCTCTGACAGACAGAGAGGGTTTTTCTAAGCAGTGGACACCCTCGACAGGGGCTAGCTGGATGCAGACACTGGCTGGGCTGTGGGACAAAGGCCAGAGCCTCTCACCTGGGAGGCCAAGTTTGCTCTGTGAGACTGGAGGTGAAGCTATCTGTGGATGGCCCTTAAGATGTGGAGTTGTGGGGCTGGAGACATGGCTCAGTGGTTAAAAGCACTGGCTGCTCTTGCAGAAGACCGGGTTTGATTGCCAACACCCACATGGCAGCTAACAACCGTCTGTAACTCCAGTTCCAGGGGATCCGGTGGCGTCCTCTGACCTCCACAGGCATTGCATGACATTGGGTGCACTTACCTATATGTAGGCATAACATAAACACATAAAAGTTAGAATAATAAATAAAATATTTTTGAAAAAGAAAAAAAAAAGATGTGGAGTTGCCTGGGATGGAGTGGAGGCAGATGAGGCTGCTGTTCAGCTTGTTCTGTAGTTTACAAGTAGCATGTAATAATTGCACAGATGCACGGGTACAGCGTGAGGCTTTAGGACAGACTTATTTTGTGTAATGATCATATCAGGACAACTAACAGGTCCATTACCTCAAATACTTACTGATTCTTTTGAGTAAAACATTTAAGAACCCTTCCCTTTTGGCTGTCTGGAAATACGCAGCAGAGGTCGGAGGCAGCTTGGTGACGGAATGTGTGTTGTGCGCGGGAGAGGTCCCGAGTTCCGTGCCTGTCTCTGCGAGAACAAAACCAAAACAATATGCTGTAACTTTTTTAATCAACCAACCACTCTGGTTCTTCCTCCTTCCCTCTCTCCCCCCTCCCAGCCTCTGGTAACCACCCTCTCTCTTTCTAGGTAATTAGGCCTGTTAGAGTCTGTCTGTGTGATCACATGGCGTTTGTCTTCTGTGCCCGCTCTATTCACCCACGGCAATGACCTCCCATTCTAACCATGGTGTTGAAAATCGCAGGATTCCTTTTTCCTCCCTCCCTCCCTCCCTCGCTCCCTCCCTCCCTCTGTCCACTTTCTTTCTTTCTTTCTTTCTTTCTTTCTTTCTTTCTTTCTTTCTTTCTTTCTTTCTTTCTTTCTTTCTTTCTTTCTTTCTTTTCTTTCTTTCTTTCTTTCCTTTCTTTCTTTCTTTCTTTCTTTCTTCCTTCCTTCCTTCCTTCCTTCCTTCGTTCCTTCCTTCCTTTCTTTCTTTCTCTTTCTTTCCCTTCCTTCCTTCCTTCCCTCCTTTCATTCCTTCATTTCTTTGTTCCTTCCTCTCTCTCTCTCTCTCTCTCTCTCTCTCTCTGTATGTGTGTATGTTTGTGCATATGTGATGTGCACATGTATATGTGTCCAAATGGATTGGGTGGCTCTTCAACTACTTCACCCTGTTCTTTGAGACAGTTCACTGCTTTGACTAGACTAGACAGGGCTCCTCCTGTCTCTCCCTCCCCAGTGCCTGGATTACAGGTGCATGCAGCATGCCTGGCTTTTTTATATGGATTCTGGGAGAACTAACTCAGGTCCTCCTGCTTATATTGCAAATACTTTACCCACTGAATCATCTGCCCAGTCTCTCTCTCTCTCTCTCTCTCTCTCTCTCTCTCTCTCATTTCCCTCCTCTCTCCCTCACCCCTTCCCTCCCTCCCTCTCCCCAGGCAGGCCTCAAATTTGTTATGTAGCCAAGGATGACCTTGAACCCCTGATTTCCCTCCCCTCACCTCCCAGTGCCAGGACTAGAGGCCTGGACCACCGACCCTGACAAGATTCTGTCTTGAAGGCTGAAGAGTTCTTCATTGTGCACATGTATCACATTTTCTTATCCACTCACCAGCTGATGGACACTTGGGTAGATTCCATGTTGACCGCTGTGACTCATGCTACACTGAACACAGACAAACACACAACTGCTTGCTGAACTGACCTCGTTTCCTTTGGCTTATAACCCAGCAGAGTGCTTGACTTCTCAGTTGGCTACTTAGGGAAGTCGTTGCATCTTTAGGTTCCTATTTCAGCACATCTGTAGAATGGAGGGTACTCACTGGCCCTGCCTCCTTGGGCTTGGGGAGGATTCAGTGCAGGATTGTGCTCAGCACCGGGCCTGACAGATTCAATCCTCGACTCCCGGTTGCTGTGGTCTGAGAAAGGCCAAACCCCAGCTCTGCGGAGCAGGAGTGATGTGCATCTGGGTGCGCTGCTGGAGCTCCCACCTAGGTTTCCTTCTCTGTAAATGGGGCTGTGAGGCCATTGTAGTGTTACAGTGTATCTCCTAGGTGGCTAAAGAATGAGTTGGCTAGTCCCTGGGACGTGTAATATAAGTGAGGAGGCTGCTGTCACCCTCAATAACATCTCCTGGAGCAGTCAGGGTGCCTAAGGGGGAAGATAGTGAGTTGTGACTGGGAAGATACTTGATGGCATCAGGGAACACAGTGAGGCTCTGCGTCTGGGACAGAGTGAGTGCTGGCATGAGTGAGTGCTGACAGAGTGAGTGCCGCCCCCAGGTGACGGCAGTGTGTGGGGACTGTCACCATAGTCCTGACTGTTGGGTTCTTAGTATCTGAGGATTCCTCTCTTCCCTCAAGGGATTAAAAATAAAATTACAGCAAAGATGCCCAGAAAGAAAATGAATATCAGTTGGTGTGGGACACTCGGTCCCCAGATGGTGGCGCTATTTTGGGGAGTAGTGGAAACTTGAGGAGAAAGTGGGCTCTGGAGAGATGCCTTTGAAGGTTACGCCTGGTCCCAGGTCCCTTCCTCTTTCTGCGTCCTGTCCATCATGAGGTAAGCAGCTTGTGGCAGACACGTCCACTTCCCTGATCTCCTACCTCACTACAGGTCCAGAAAGATAGAGGTCAGCAATGGCTGAACCCTCTGAAACCGTGAGCCAGACTCAGTCCTCCCTCAGTTAAGATGCTTTTCCTGGGTAGAGCACAGTAGTGCTAACTAACAGGATTAAAGAGGTCCTCATTATCAAAGAGCCGGAGGGAAGAAAAGACAGGTAGGTTACACTGGAATTAGCAGTTTCCATGCAGTGAAGTAAGAGTAAAAATGTACATAGTAGAGGGATTGGAGAAGGAATGGAGAGGTGAGAGAATGCTCACAGAGACCAGGGATAGAAATGTAACAGCTAGAGTGTGAAGGGCGTGTAGAGAAAGAATACAGTCCACTCTAGGCAGTATAAGCATGAAGAGGAAATCCGTATTTCAAAGGATTTCAGCACCTGTTCATTCCCCCATATCCACAAGAAACAACAACCTTGGGCAATGTCAAGGAAGGAACAGAGGTGGCCTGGGAGGTTAGAGGTAGCACTCAGGGATGAGAAAATGTCCCAGACTCAGGCAATTGTGGCTGGGCCCCCCGGTTGCCAGGTGCAAAGTCCAAGGCCAGGAAGCTCTGCAATGGTTCAAGCCAGGACCCTTCTACCTCAAGCTAGACGTCCCATAGGCCCAGGCCCTGCTGCCTCAAGCCAGGCGTCCCTTAGGCCTAGGAGAAGCTAAAGACGAAGCCAGCACAAAGCACTGCAGTGCTCATTTAGCATTTATAAGATGTCTGAGGGCTCATGCAGTAGGTAGAGTGGGAGACCCAAAGCAGGGTGGGCTTCCTTTCCACCACAGCAGCCTTGTTAATAAACACAGCGAAGCCTTAGAGTCCAGCTTCTCCAGAAAATTCTTAGTGACGGGGTCCCTCCGGAGACTGGGGACTTTCAGCATTGGGACGACTACCCGGCTTGAAGAGTACCTTTGTCTACATCTGCCTGCTCAGGAGGCCCCATGGGCCACCAGGGCTAAGGAGGAGTAGTCCCAGACAGGAGCCAAAGGAAGGAGCCAGGAGCCTCTGAGACAACAGGCCAGCAAGAGCAGCAGCCACACACATTTGAGCACCTAGAACTTCCTCCTTCATCTCACTGTCAGCTTTCCAGAAAGAAACAGAGGAGGGGGAGGGGCCTTCTACCCAGTCGTCGCCCCTGTCTTGACATGAAGTATTTTAGACCTTGCTGTATGTGATCTCAGGCTGTGACCCGCCCACGTGACCACTCTCAAGGGGGACGGACCTCTTCACTCTCTGCTGGTGGCTAATTAGTCTACCTGGAGGGCAGGAAAGGGGATGGTCCTTCGGAACTTGGCCAAGACCTCAGGGCTGGGTCTCATTGCTCTCAGCTGATTGACCATGGAGCCATCTGGGCCTAAGGACAGAAGTATGGCCAGACTTGGGGATGTGGAGGAAAGGTGAGAGAAGCCTCTGTAAACATCGAGGTCCTCGGCACACCTTCCCTTCTCGGTTTCTCCTGCCTTCCTCTTTTGGCTGAAGCTTCCTCTGCCCCTAACTAGGATGGGATTACTGCCAGTGCCATTTCTCCTTGCTTTCCTCAGACTCTTTTTTTAAAAAAATTTTTAATGTATTCTTGTATGTGATGAATATACTGTCTGCATGTAGGTTTGTGCACCCGCGTCATGCAATGCTGGGGTCAGAAGAGGGCGTCAGATTCCCCTGGAACTGGAGTTAAAGACAGTTCTCAGCCGCCATGTGGGTGCTGGGGATCGAACCCGGGTCCCCTGCAAGAGCAGTCGGCGCTCTTAACTGCTAGGCCATCTCTCCAGCCCCTTTCCTCAGACTCTTTATGGGAGATGACGGCAGACTGTTATGTATGTCAATGGGGATGAAGGGTCTGAGTCTTCTGCTGAGTCTCAGGTACTTGCTGGTCACTCAGCTCTCTCATTGCTCCTCAGTGGCTTTGAGACAGGTGATATTGTCATCTTGGATAGACAGTATACTGGCTACCTAAGTGATCAGCAAGCATTTCTTGATCAAATGAACTTGTGACCCCAGTTTACAGATGAGGAAGTGGGCTCAGAGAAGCTACGCAGAACCTCTTCAAGGGGATGTGGCCACTCCTGATCTGCCGCGCTTTCTTAGGAATAAGGCTGTCTCTGACGACCTTCTCTCAGACTCCCTATGCTCTCTTCCACTCCTGATTCCTTCTTGTTATGGGGATTTTCCTTACTCTAACTTGCCTTCTGCCCCCGAGCAGGCTTACCTGTGTTCAACCCCTTGAACATCTATCTAATGAAGCCATCTTGATTTGGACAAGAGCTGGAGAAACCTCTGAGGTTTCCTTTCCATGGGTCAACTTCCTGTATGATGTTCCTGTTCAGTGTGTGTTCCTGGGGACCCTGAGAGGCCCCTGCCCTTGGCTGGCTTCCCACCCCTGTGCTTGCTGTTCCTTACAATCCTTGGTCTTCAGCTGCACAGAGACCCCTTGGCCTCCCAGAATACAAGACACTCCTATATTCAAGCACACCACTTGTGCTCTTCTCTGGCCTCTCTGCTCCCAAAGCCCTGCCCCATTCCCTGCTTCACTGCCAGGCCCGACTTATACTCCTGCAGTGCCTGGTGGTCAAGGCTGCCTCTTGGGAGGGATGCTTCATGAGTACAGGGATGGGCCTTTGATAGCTGAAGGGACAGACAGAGCAGAGTCAGGGAGGATGTGGTGAGTCCCGGGGTTTGTGGAACAGCAAATTGGTGAACATCCAGAAGGGCTTGCTCCCCTACTAGAAGGAGCTGGTTCCTGGGGCTCCCTCGCTGTCTTGGTGAAGTTGGAGGTATGTGCTCCAGTGTCATGCCTGTAGGGTCCCCCCTCTGGAAGGTAGCAGGAACCCACCCCAGGCTGCCAAGGTCTCCAGATTGCTCTGGATTGAGAGAGGGTAGGAATAATCAAGGTGGTGGTCCCAGGAGATTTAAGAAACCTGAGAAAGTTTTTATTTATTACTCTCAGGTTTCAGAGGGCTGCGAGGTGCTTGCTGGACAGAGGGCTCTATGCCTGGGCAGGTCCCTGCCTGACTACTGCCAAGGAACTCAACCCTTCAAGTCAGCACGCTCAGAGCTCCATTTAGGGGATTGGGGGTGGAAGGTGGGGACAGTTATGGTTTAGCTATTTTACTAAATGTCTTTACTTATGTATTTGACTCATGTACATGCATTTAAATGTTTCAGTAATAAGCAACAGCAGTAAGACATATTAATTTGAGGCTTGGGAGTATACACCTATAAATTCCAACACTTGGGAGGTAGAGACAGGAGAATCAGGAATATCCTTGGCTACATCATTTGAGGCTGGCCTGGGCTACATGAGAATCGCCCCCCCCAAAAGAAAAAGCAACAAGAGCAGGAAGTGCAGGAGGCCCTCTTTGAGGAGGTAGGAGGTGTGGACCCCTACTGGGTTTTTAGACCCAGGCTCTGGGCATCAGGGCGGGAACTAAACATTTGTGTGTATTCTGTCCATCAGGACCTAGGCTCCTGGGCTCCTATACTCCAGCTGCCCCAGGTTAGGCGCTCTGCCTTGCCCTGTGGCCAGGCTCTGGCTAGGATGGGACTGGGGACACTAAAGGGGCCTTGCTTGGGCTCAGTGTCGTGGTATAGAAAGTGGGCTTAGTGTTATTCATTACTCCAACCTACTGTGGTCAGCAAAGGTTGGAATGGCTGTCAGTTCTGTCAAGACTTCACTGAGCAATGGGCGTGCCGGAGGAACCATGGCCTCCTGAAATTGTGCGGGAGCTGCTGTCTATGCAGGGAGCACCCATATGTTGGGATGAATCATCCAGACCCACCTCGGGGAAGTTCTGTTTTGCAGGCACCTGAAAGTCATAGCATGTAGTCTGTGACTACAGCTGTGCCTTGTCCTCTGAGGGGCCCCCGGCTCCTCCTGGCATAAGAGCTGCATTGCCAAGCCAGACATTTCCAATTCCTGGAATGCGTGCGGGTTCCCTGCTGAGTGCCTGTGTGGTGAAAAATAGCCAGCTCAGCTCTCCCCTGAAGAAAGGCCCCAAGGAAATATCCGCTGACCAGCCTTCACAGACATATATGTGGGTCTGGCACATGCGTAGGCTAGATCATGAGGACTTGCTCATATCCATGTGAGCAGCTGTTCCCCATCCTAAGCCTCAGAATTGCTGGAAGTCAGAGTGGCCTTCTTCAGGGGGTGATACTTAAGTTTAAATGTCATGCGTAAGCCAGGCGTGGTGGCACACGTCTTTAATGCCAGCACTCGGGAGGCAGAGGCAGGCAGATCTCTGTGAGCTCAAGGCCAGCCTAGTCTACACACTGAGTTCCAGGCCAGCTGGGACTACAGGGAGACCCTGGCTCAAAAATACATACAAACAAAAAAATGTCATGTGTGAGAGGCTTCCTTTCAAAGTCTTCCCAGGACGTTCCAGGCACACACACACACACACACACACACACACATGCAAAATGTCATGTGTGAGAGTCTTCCTTTCAAAGTCTCCCCAGGACTTTCCAGGCCTACACACACACACACACACACACACACACACGCACGCACGCACGCACGCACGCACACACACACACACACACATGCAAAATGTCATGTGTGAGAGTCTTCCTTTCAAAGTCTTCCAGGGACTTTCCAGGCCTACACACACACACACACACATACACACACACACACACACACACACACACACACACATGCAAAATGTTATAATGTCATGTGTGAGAGGCTTCCTTTCAAAGTCTTCCCAGGACTTTCCAGGCCTACACACCCCCCCACACATACACACACCCCCCCCCACATGCACACAGACACTCTCATCAACCCCCACACCCATGCTCATACACATAGAGATACCCCCCACATAAAGACACACACACATAGACCCGTACATAAACAGACCCACTCCTGTATCCGTATCCCTCCACCCATCCTCTGCAGGTCCTCACGTACCCTCACATTCCATGCACCCCCTGACATGTCCTCACGTACCCTCACACTCCATGCACCCCCTGACACATCCTCACGTACCCTCACACTCCATGCACCCCCTGACACGTCCTCACGTACCCTCATACTCCATGCACCCCCTGACATAGCCATGGATTCTAGGCTTTTTATTTGTTGAAGCTGAGTGGATATCCATCTAGGGACACAAGCAGGAGAAGGTGGACCCCTTCATGGAAATCCTCTCTGCTTCCCGAACATTCTGGTTTTACTCAGAGCTGAGCAGACCTCGCCAAGCCCTCTCGGAACCCCGCTTCCCACCCTAGGAAGAGCCCCTAGGCCAGACAGGTTGACTTTGGAGCTGCCTTGAAGTCTCCAGCCCCACCCCTGCATCACCTCCCCCCACCCGAGGAAGTGCAGACCTAGAGAGGGGAAGTGGCCCTACCCAGAGCAGGCAGGTGGCCCGGTCCTGGAGGAGAAATGACACCTCACAGCTCAGTCAGCTGCATCAGACTATCCACAGGTAATGGTCCCTGGGCCACTTAGACAGACTGAGGGATGTTGCTTCTGAACTGACCTTCTTTTTGTGGGCCACAGGGGGCTTTTCTGAGGGTCTGTGGTCTTCTATATCTGCCCAGGTGGCAGGCCAGCGGTTGCCCAAGTGTGTTCTGTGTACTCCAGGACAGCAGCAGCCAGCAAACCTGGTTTGTCCTTGATAATGGGTGACATTTTTCTAAGAACCCTCAACTTCCTCCTGATTTGAGTCAAGGTTGCAGGTTGGGGAGGGGGAAGCTCCCCACGGCAGCGGAGCCTTCCCCGTTAGCTTGGCTCGCATGCTATCAGCCTCCAGCAGCAGAGTTCCACTCCCCAAAATCATACTGGGAAATCACCAAGTGCCTGCAATTCAGTACACTGGGGAATCGTCCTGCAGCCCTAAATCAAGATGCTTGTGGCATGTCATGGGTGTGTGTGGGAGTTGAGACCTAGCCACTTACCAGCTGTGACAGTGTCTTAGTCTCAGTTTACCTCTCTGGGGAATGGGATGGTATTGGTTTCTTCCTTCCTGGGCTCTTGAGGGCAGTAAATGATGGGAGCTACTTGTCGCCCGGTAAGCAAGCTGTCAGCTCAGACTGCTAGCCTGTAACTGGATTGTTCTTGAACTCTAGTCAAGTGTTTTCTGGAGAGGCTAGGAGACAAAACACACCAAGATTTAGAACCCTGGGAATTCTAGATTCTTCCTTTACAGAACATAGGTTGGGAAATGTCTGTTGGACTGTGCTAGGCTGGGATTTGTGCTGCTCGGAGTGGAGGGATAGGGACAGGGGTGTGCAAAGTGCCACCCGTAGCTCTGTGGCAGGTTTGTCTTGTCTCTAGCTTGCTCCCCTAAGAAAGCACTAGTCTTTGGTGCTGCAACAGACCGGTCCCCTTCCTTCTCCCTCCCCTTCCCCCTCCCTCCCCTTCCTTCTCCTTTCCCTTTCCCCTCCCTCCCCTTCCTTCTCCCTCCCCTTCCCCCTCCCTTCCCCTTCCCCCTTCTTCCCCTTCCCCCTCCTTCCCCTTCCTTCTCCCTCCCCTTCCCCCTCCCTTCCCCTTCCCCCTTCCTCCCCTTCCCTCTCCCTTCCCTTTCCCCCTCCCTCCCCTTCCCTCTCCCTTCCCTTTCCCCCTCCCTCCCCTTCCCTCTCCCTTCCCTTTCCCCCTCCCTCCCCTTCCTTCTCCCTCCTTCCCCTTCCTTCTCCCTCCCCTTCCCCCTCCTTCCCCTTCCTTCTCCCTCCCCTTCCCCCTCCCT
>VZQC01003012.1:859384-1060436 GCA_009823505.1 Rhizomys pruinosus | reverse complement strand
CTTCCCCCTCCTCCATCCGTCCTACCCCTTCCCCTCCCTCCCCTTCCTTCTCCCCCCCCCTTCCCCCTCCTTCCCCTTCCCCTTCCCCCTTTCCCCCTCCCCTTCCCTCTCCCTTCCTCTTCCCCTCTTCCCCCCCCCCCATTTGGTACATAGACAATTCCTTACTGTTTCCCTTTCCTGCAAGTCACATCTTGTCCCTCTGCTTGACCCCCCCCCCCCCCCATTCTGACACTTACTCTGTAGCCTAGGCTGGCCTGGAGCTACTATGCTTCCCAAGCTGGCCTCTGACGAGGCAGTCCTGCTTCAGCCTTCCTGGTGCTGCGATTACATCTGAACTGCAGCATCCGGCTGACTTTGGGCAGTCTCCAGCATCTCTGAGTCTTACTGTCCTCATTTATAAAATGGGCATAATTCTAACAGCTCCTAGTGTGTCTTGTGTGGAGTGCTAACTGCACAGCCAGTCGCACCTCAGGCCCTGTTGCTGCCCTGTGCTGCCCTGTTGCTGCCCTGTGCTGCCCTGTTGCTCCGTCTACCCTCCCAGCCCCACTCCAACCTTTCCAAGCTCCAGACACTGCTGGTATCAGGGAACGTCAGATACTTCACCTCGTGCCTTTTTGTGTGTCCATGTGGGTGTGTGAGCAGGTGTGTTCAGGCGTGTGTGGAGGCCGGAGCTCAATGCTGAGTGCCGTCTTCAACTGCCTTCCACCTTATTTTTGACACAAGGTCTCTCACTGAACTTGGAGCTCCCTGACTTGGCTAGACTGGTTGTCCAGCAAGCGCCAGGGATCTTCCTGTCTGCCTTCCCAGAGCTGGGATTGCTGGGGTGTGCCAGGATACCCAGCTTTTATGTGGGTACTGAGGCTCAAACTCATGCTTTGTGAGGCAAGTGCTTTATTGACTGAGCCCCTTTTTGTGCCCCGAGAAGCCTTGCTTAGGCACAATGGATGAAGTATTTGGCAGATTTTGAGTTGTTATTTTCATTTGAACTGGTGTTCTGGGGGAAGCTACGGATTTCAGGCAACGAATTTGGATGGGCTGGTGTGGGTCTTGGGAGCTCATGGACCCCTTCAGTTGTTTCCCCAAACCTGCACCAACCAGTTGTTCTCTCACTGCTGGAGGTGCCGTCTTTGTGGTGGTCAGAGCAGGCACTTGGCGCTGATGAACTTGCTGCAGCAGACCAGGAAGCAGGTCCTTTTGGCCCATGTTCCACTGTGTGTGTGTGTGTGTGTGTGTGTGTGTGTTTTGCTGTTCCAGCTGCCTCTTTGGGATCTAGAAAATGCAGGCTGCTGGGAGAAGAGAGGGGTCTGTGGTGCTGAGCCTGTCACAGCTGCGCAGACAGAGCCTCTGCCTGCCCCGAGCAGTACACTGTGGCAAATGGGCGCATCCCGGGACCTGAAGATGTTGCAGTCCATAACGCAGTGGGCTGGTAGTAAGAGCTTGCTGTGATGAGGTTAGTTCTGAATGCCTAGGGCTGAGCAGGGTTTTGACAGGAAAACAAATGGAGTCCTGTCTCTTGAGAGAGTCAGAGGTGAATTAGAACTCTGTACCTCAGTGCTAGTACTTTCCATGGTGTTTTCTCTCCTCTTTATTAAAAACAACACTATGTTGAAAGAAGATTCCATTTCAGGGTTAAACAAGCAAACCAAAACCCCCTCCAGCAACGCCCTGTTATACGTGTGCATTCTCTTGACAATAGTCTAGATAAGCTGGTCTCTTGTCTTTCTTTTCACGCATACCTCTGGTGACAGGGAGCTCAGGTGACTGGGAGGCCTCTGTCTCTTCTCAGGAGTGCTTCTAGAAACCTGCTTCCTGAAGCACCTGGATCTCACTCTTCCCGCAGGTGAAGTCACACTTGAGCTGAGCGTGTCCTGAGCTCTGGAGGGTGGGATTTCCCATCTACGAGTTAGGAGCTCACCTAGTCTGTGTCTGTCCCCTACCCTGCAGCCCCCATCCGCAGCCCTTACAGCCAGCCAGGCATGGGGCACAGTGACCAGAGTCAGGAAGATCCCCCGCAGCCCCTTTTCCTCCTCTCAGTGGTGTCAGGGTAATCTTGGCACCCCTCATTTCTTACTTTCTTGTGAACAGGAAAGAATACTTAGAAGTTAGTTTGCTGTAACTCCATCCATATGTTTTCTATGTTGATATTTGTTCTTTCCAATATTTCAGCAATGCACTTTTGATTTTACCTCTGACTCACTTCTGTTAGAAACGTCTAGAAAAGAGGGCTTGTAGGTGAGGGGCTTTGAATCTGCCAACAGCTGTTTTCTTTGCGGCTCAGGAAAGAGTATGAAATGGCCTTGCCTGGACGCAGGTAAATTTTAGAGACTCTTTCCTGGTTTAGCTGCGTTTTCTCCACTGAGCTGCCAGTTCTGTAAACCAGGCTGGCCAAAGTTCTGTGTTCTGTGTCTATTCGACTGATGCTATTTTTAAACAACCACTATGGTCTCTAAATATAATTATTTTTCCCTTTTTGCTCAGTTTGCTTTGCATTTCTGGTGCATTTCCAGCATGCATTTCTTTGCTATACTCAATTGGAAAATAAATCAACTATTTTGTGTTTCATCATTTGTTGTCATTCTTATTGTAGCGTCTCCATTACCCTATTAATTCTTTTTATTAAAGAATGTTTTCACGTTTTCTTCTTTTCTAGCATCATTACTATGTGCCTGATAAACTGTAGATGAAATCATCATTTTAGTACACTTGCACATTTTATTTTCTGTGTTTCTTATCCACAAAAGAGCTTTAGATTTTTTTTAATGGATGCTCTTTTTCAGAGATTATATTAATATTATAATCTTTATATATTTGTATAAACCTCTGGAAGTTGCCCCCACCCTTGCTTTCTATATTGAGACACTGCTGTTTTTTCAATTTCAGTTTCTATCGTAAAATTTCTCTTCCTTTTATCTTTTTAAAGTGGATAAGATCATTTAACCTAAATATCAAATTAAAAAATATTAAAACTCTAATATTTACAATGATGTTATTTTAATAGCCCACCAAACTTTGGGATAAAAATATTTTAGTTTATTTATTATTTATTTATTTATTTATTTATTTATTTATTATTTTAAAGACTGGGTCTCACTATGCAGCCCAAGTGTGCCTCCATTGAGATCCTCCTGCTTCAGCTTTTGGGGCGCTGGGATTACAGATGTGTACCACTCCACTTTGCTATTTAAAATAATTTTTTGAAAAATCATGGATAAAGTTCCTAACAATCTATCGTCTCTTAGTGACATGTGCTCTTCTCTGTCACCTCACACTCTGTTCTCAATTCTGCTTGTTAACTTATTACAATGTTCCTCGCTGACCTGCCAAGATTATGCTTTGTGAACTGAACGCTGGGACTGTTCCAGTGGATTTCTTTTAATGTTGTATAAACCTCACACCCTTGCCACACCTCTGACCCATCCAGTATATACTTTATTTCTTTGATATTTAAGGGAAAATCTAAAGCTATTCTTATAGTCTTGTTTATATAAAGCTATTCTTAATATTTTCTCTTGATTTCCTTCTGTCCCTGGTATTTAATATATATATATATATATATATATGTGTGTGTGTTAAAAAATCTTAAGGTTTTTTTTTTTTGTATTGCATAGTTTTCCTGTATTTTGGTGTTAGACATATGCATAGAAATGAAGAGATCCAAAAAAAATTTTTTTTTGGTCTTTTTGAGACAGAGTCTTCCTGCAGCTCCAGCTGTCCTGGAGCTCACTCTGTAGACCAGGCTGGCCTTGAACTCACAGAGATCCACCTGCCTCTGCCTCTGGAGAAGAGATAAAATATTTTAAAATCTCTCACCATCTAACAGAGGGCAACACTATCTGGCATATGGAATTTTTTTTTCTAAGTTTCTCCCTCCCCCTTCCCATATGTGGGTTTTTCAAAATCATGTTCTGAATGTTTGATTCTATAGTTTGTGGGTTTTATGTAGCCTAATCAGCATAAACGTAGCATCAAAAAATTTTCATTCGGTGGATTTATCATAGTGAAATTAACCTCTGGTTGGAATTTGAATGTATGTTTTTAACTATTAGAAAAAAAATGCCAAAAGGAACGTATTTCCCTATCCAACTTTCCTTCTTTTACATAGTTTAAAGTCTAAGACTTACTAGATAGATTAAAAAAAGAATTATTAGATAGAAAAATAATAATATTTTTATGGCTTGTAATATAAATACTCAAAGTTGCATATTAGCTTGTGTGTTTGTTGGTCTTTGGTGATTGTTTCATGGAGTCCTTGCTGGTTTGTAAATTTGACAAACATTTTCTCTCTCTGTAAATACTCTTCTGTGTTCTTTACCTGTTTATCATCTGTCTCTTCTTAGAGAAAGTACATTATTTATCTGAAATATTAGCTGCATTTTGTTTAGTCCAGTATATTATTTTATCTTAAAATTTTTAAAAATAAAATTTTCATTTTTGTGCAAAACTACCTGTTCATTTTCAGCTCTCTCTCTCTCTCTCTCTCTCTCTCTCTCTCTCTCTCTCTCTCTCTCTCTCATTGGAGATTATATCCAGAGTTTTTTTCTTTTACTTTCTGACAATCCTAAATTAACAGCGAGCCTTTCTTTCCAGTAACTTTCATAAACATGTTTTTTTAAAATCTCAGTTTGCTTTTTTCTCAGGTTTGATTTGTCAAATGTAATTCCTTAATTTGAGTATCTTTAGCTATATGACATGACATGAAATGAAGATGTAAGTTAATTTTTACCAAATGTTCACTAATATTCTCAAATGATTGGCTAAGGCTTTTATTATTGATTTTATTAGGGGGAGGTTGGAGACCTCATTTTATCTTATTTCTGTTAAACATCTTAGTACATTATCTGGGCTAGCTGAGTGTTAGTGTCTAATTTCAACAAGATTGCTTTTATTATTTTACCATTAAATATAAAGTGCCTCTGTTGTGAGAATGTTACTCTTTATCTTATTTAAGTACTTTTTATTCCTTCCTTTCAATAACTTTCATGAAAAACTAGTGATTTAAGCATATGGATTTTCATTTATGCTTTAATGATGAGAGACACAACATTAATAGATTTCTCTCTGCAGGAACGAGTTTATATTTCTATCATGGCTCTGACTTAATCCCAATGATTTATAATTGTCATGTACTGAATTCCACATGGTAGTATTGTGCTTATTATGCTTACATGTGCAGTCACAGGTACATCTAAGCACCAGTTTTTCTCTTTTGAACTACATGTACCATTTTTGGTACATGGGTAGGCTTTGGTAGCAGAAATTCATTAATATTGTCTTATATTCTGAAATAGTTCCTAGGGTTGTGGGTATTATCTGTTGCTTAAAATAAGCTAGCACTTGTTGTAAGAGTAATTCTTTGATAACTCATTCAGTTTCTTTCATGATTACTGATCCAATCAAAGCTTCTCCTTGTGTCAGTTCTAGTAAATTGTGCTTTGCCCCCAAGTCTTTGGCTGAGTGAAGGTTTTGAAGTGATCGTTCACACCGGGGGCAGCGTTTCTTACTGTGGTTGCTCTCCTCCCCTTCTGAGCTTAACCACTTCTGATTCTAGACAGTCTTTCCAGTCTGTTTTCTCGATCATGGCTGATGATCACATTAAGGATGTGTGCATGGCTTGTTCACTGTCCTCCCCCAGTACCCAACTATCATACTTCTAGCTTCTACCATGTCCTCTTTTCTGATTCATGTATTTCTATTTATTTATTTATTTATTTATTTATTTATTTATTTATTTACTTATTTATTTATCTGATTTCCCCAAGAATCTTTTTTTCCCTTTCTAAATGCTCAAGTAGAGTGCTTAATTCATTTGCTTAGTTCTCTCTTCTATTTTCTTTTAAAGAATCAGAGCAGTCAGAGGAATATATTCATCTCTGAGACTGGTTTTTGGCTGCCTCCTGTGAATTAATTTTTTTAAAAGTTTTATTTATTTATTTCAAATATTTTCTTTTTTATGTGTATGAGTGTATTGGCTGCATGTGTGTAAGTACACCCATGTTGTGGAATGCCCATGGAGGTCAGAAGTGGTTGTTGGATCCCTTGGAATTGGAGTTACAGAAGTTTGTTAGCTGCCATGTGGGTGCTGGGAATTGAACCTGTGTCCTCTGCAAGAGCAACCAATGTTCTTAACCACTGACCCATCTCTCTAGCCCTTATTTATTTTTTAATGTTTATGAATGTTATGCCTGCATGTATATAAATGCACCCATGTCATGCAGTGCCTGCAGAGAACAGAAGAGGGTGCTGGAGCCCCTGAAACTGAAGTTACAGAAGGTTGTTAACTGCAGTGTGGGTGCTGGGATGCAAATCCAGGTCTTTTTTAAGAACAGCCAGTGTTTTTAACTGCTGAGCCACCTCCACAGTGCCAGAATTAATTTTAAAAAGTTTATTTATTTTTATTTTATGTCTATGAGTGTATTGCCTGCATGTGTGTAAGTGCTCTCGTGACATTCAGTGCCCTTAGAGGCCAAAAGAGAGCACTGGACCCCCTGAAGTGGAATTATAGGTGGGTATGTTAGCCACCATGTAGGTGCTAGGAATCAAACTCCTCTGCAAGAGCAGCCAGTGCTCTTAACTGATGAGCCATCTCTCCAGTCCCCTGAATTAATTTTTTTTAAATAACAAACTAAATACTTCTTGAATTTTGGATTACAGCTCAACATTTTATCTGGTTCTCACTTTGTTTATATTTAAATAGCCAATTATTTTTCCCCCACAAAATTTATATATACTCAGAGACTAGAGCCAATATAATTTATCCCTTCTTTCTGTCTGAGACAATATTGGCTGGCCTTGAAATTGATACATAGAGTACAATGGCCTTGAATTCACAGAGATCCTCCTGCCTCTGCCTCTGAGTGCTGGGATTAAATGTGTGCAGCACCATACCTTTCCTGCCTTGGTTTTTTATTTTTGCTAGATGGATAATTCATTTTAGCTACTGTTTCTTGGATACATGAGAGGAAAAAATGAACTACTTATTTGCTTAAAACTAGACTCAAGAACTGTTAAGTAAACAGCATTAATTATATTGTTTGTGTAATTATGGACTCTTCTTTTTGCCTATTCGTCATGCTTAAATTTATTATTAAAGACTCTTGATGCCATTCATCTTTGCTCGTGAGTCTCTGAATTCTGTTTTCCTTTAAGTACTGGTAGCATCCAGTGCAAATGATGACAGTGTTGGCCTTCAGAACTGCATTTTCCTTTCCCTCCGTAGTTTTGTTTGTCTTTGTTTTTTATGGTGTTGGGGTTCCAACCCAGGACCTTATGACCTTGTATATACCAAGTGAGTGTTTTATCTCTGAGCTGTATTCCCAGCCTGTATTTTCCTTTTATTCATAGAAAATTACCTTTTTTTCTTTTCCTCTATTAGTGTATATTTGTTGTACAAAGTAATAGGTTTCACTATTACAGTTTCATATGTGCACATCATATGCTTTGATTATCCTTATTTCCTATCATTCTCTCCTCCCCCAAACCCAACAACCTCAATCCTGCAGTGCTGGGTCCATATGCTGCTACCTGAGCTTTCTTTTATTTCTGTTTGGTGTGTCATTGTGGGATGTTCATGCTGAACGCTCCGTGTCATTTGTGTACCCTTGATAAGAGAACTGAACTCTATATTCACTAATTACTTTGTATACATATTATCTCTCCTTCTCCATCTCCCTGTATGCAGCCTAGAGCTTCTTGTTCACCAGTGCTCTGCCACTGAATGATGCCCCAGCCTTTTATCAGATCATCTCTTACTATGTTTTCTCTATAAGACCGAGTATTTATGGGCCTGGAGAGATGGCTCAGTGGTTAAGAGCACTGGCTGCTTTTTGCAGAGGACCTGGGTTTGGTTCTTTTTTTTTTTTTTTTTTGGTCTTTTTGAGACAGGGTCTTCCTGTAGCCCCAGCTGTCCTGGAACTCACTCTGTAGACCAGGCTGGCCTTGAACTCACAAAGATTCGCCTGCCTCTGCCTCCCAAGCGCTAGGATTAAAGGCGTGCGCCACCACGCCCGGCTTCTGGGTTTGGTTCTTATCACCCACATGGTATCTAACAACTGTCTGTAACTCCAGTGCCAGGGGATCCAACACTCTCTTCTGACCTCCACAGGCATTGTATGCATGGGTGCACTTACATATATGCAGGCAAAACATTCATGCACAGAAAATATAAACAAATAAACACAATTTTAGAAAAAAAATTTAGCGTTTGTATTCATTCAGACTGTAGTTCCTTTCCATGGTGTCCTGATGCTCAGTTCCAAGCCCCCCCCAAATCTTCACTCTTTGTTCTCTTGTTAACTCTTGAAATTCTGAAACTTTGAGGTGATATTTTTTTTGGGGGGGGGGAAGGCACACTTCACTTGAAAGTGGTTTTCCATGAGCAACAATCTGGTTGGTTATGAGATCCCTCCATCCAAATATTCTTCCTCAGATCTCTGCTGGCGTTAAGCAGTTCTCAGGGAGGTGTCTAAGGAACATGGCTGATTTGTTCATGCATGTCTTGGCATTGAAAGATGTCAGCCCAATGAGTAAATAAATAGTGAATAAAATGAATTGAAGATGTTAGCAGACACCTGGGCATGGCCCTCTGTTCATCAGCTTTGCATCTGGCTTCTCGGTGGTTCTCATTTTCCAAGTCAGCCCCTCCCCTCCGGGCTGCTGCTGTTGCTGGTGGCTAACAAAGTTCACCTTGGGCTCCTCAGCTGTAGCCACAGACTGTATTTGTTTGGCCTGTAACTGTTCCTCATTGATATCTTTGTCCTTCCTGATAAGAAGCTAAATTTAGGCCTGATTCACATTCTTCTAGAAGAAAGGGAACCCAAAGTTTCCTGCTGCAGACAGTTGAGCCCACCACCGATGCTGCTGCTGGGATGGAAGCTGGGACGATCCCATGCTGCCCTTGGGACTCTAGCATGAGGATGGTACTGGTGGTGGCGGCGGTGGTGGTGGTGGTGGTGGTGGTGGTGGTGGTGAGCTGTTCTGATCACCCTTCCAGAGAACTTGCTACCAGAACCATACAGCTCAGGCCCTAGAGGTCCACTGTGAGATTAATACTGAGGCTATGCCTATTGAGACTAAGGCTTGCTCCCAGCCACCAGAGCTGCTGGTACTGGGCTAGTCCTGTTCCTTGATTGAGGCATCCTCCCACAGGCAGGTAGGCTCAGAGACACCCCATGGCTTCACCATGATAGGGCTCTGAGCTGACTGTGGTCTGAAGCTTTCTACTCACTCTTTCCTTCCTGCTCTTCTTCCACAGGAGTAGCTCTTCAGGGGTCTGAGTACTCACCCCCTTTCCCCTTTGTCCTTCTCAGGCCCTTCTCTGAATCAGCTTCTTGGATGTCTGATTCCTTCTTAGCATCTGCTTCTCCAAGGACTTGGAGGGACTCAGTCACCCACAGTGTGCTCTGTGCATTGCTACAGACCTGGGTTGGCTGGAACAGAAGGTACCAGGAGCCCCAGGCCTCAGGCCCAGTGCAGACTGGTCTTTATCATAAGTGCCTCTTTAGAAGGATCACTGTTTCATTTCTTGCTATAGCTGAATGCATTTATGCCTTTAAAAAATCTTATTCCTCTGATGATCCTGATTTTGTTATTAAACTTTTTCCATACACCATACATCATTTCTCAGTCCAATTTAGAGTCATTTCCCTTTCCATGCCCTCCACCCCACCTGAGTTCATGCACTCTGCCATACATATCTTGCATCTTTTTCTGAGTCTTTCTAGAGTTTTTTCTTTTTCAAAGAAGAGTCTTATTGTTTTGGGCAGAACTTCACTGTTTCAGTCTTTTTTTCCCAGTTCTTTTGTTGTTGTTCTCTCCAACTTGTATTGCATGCATATATATAGATAGATAGATTATTTATATATATTATATATATACCACCACACACACATTTCATCTGAATTGGAGGATTTTCTTTTCTTTTCTTTTCTTTGGCTAAAAGATGTCATGTTTTCCTTAAGAAAGTGTTTGAAGATTCCTCCTTGGCAAGCCCAAACAACCATCAATCCTGCCCTTGTGCTCCACACTGGGGTTTTCCCTTCCCATGGTCACCGGGTCCAGTAAGCACTGTGTCCTGTCTTGATCTTCCTGTACTGGCCTCCATGATTCAGCCTGGGCAATCCAACAATGGCAGTCTATACTCTGAAGAGGCTGAAACCCCAGTAGCTGTTCAGTCCACAAGCTGGAAGTCTCAGCAGTCCCTATCTGGCATTGAAGGTTTGGAGGATTCTTGGAGAGACATGAGTCTTCAGTCCATATTGGAAGGTTAAAAAGCTGTGTCTCATGTCTTTGAAGAGTGGCAAAGGAGTGACAGCCACAGAGTAGATGTACTTGCCAGTAAGAATTGAAGACAGGCCAAACAACAGTGCTCTCTCTCTTTTTTTTTTTTTCAAAGCCATTTTTTTTATTATTAATTTTATTTATTTCTGTATGTGTATGAATGTACTGTCTGCATGCAGGTCTGTGCACCCGTGTCGTGCAACTCCTGGAATTGGAGTTTCAGACGGTTCTCAGCCGCCATGTGGGTGCTGGGGATCGAACCCGGGTCCTCTGTAAGAGCGGTCGGCGCTCTTAACCGCTAGGCCATCTCTCCAGCCCCAAAGCCATTTTTTTTTAATTGAAGGTTTGTGCATTTCATACAAAATTTCAAATCAAATCTAGACCTGTGCCTCCCTCTTTGCCCTCCTCACCCCACCAGAGCTCATGCATTCTGCCAAACATGTTTTTAATATTTTTCTCAGTCTCTCTCGAAATTCTTGATGCAGAAGTTTACTGTTTCAAGCAGAAGTTCACGGTTTCAGTCCATTCTTTGATCCAGTCTTTTTCTTGTTGTGTTGTTGTTATTCCTTCCAATATGCATCACTCCAAAATATGCATATATGCGTGCCACATATATCATAGGTTTTAGCATCTTCAGTTTATGATTTTTTTCTTTATTAGGGTGAAAGATGTCATGTTTGAAGGCTCCTCCTTGGCAAGCCCAAACAACCATCAGTTCTGCCCTTGTGTTCCACACTGGGGTTTTCCCTTCCCATGGTCACCAATTAGGTCCAGTAGACACCATGTCCTGTCTTGATCCTCCTGTACTAGTCTCCATGATACAGCCTGGGTAGTCCAACAATGGAAGTCTATACTCTGAAGAGGCTCAAACCCCAGTAGAAGCTCAGTCCACAAGTTGGATGTCTCAGCAGTCCCCATCTGGCACTGAAGGTTTGGAGGGTTCTTGGAGAGACATGAGTCTTCGGTCCATATTAGAAGGTTGAAAAGCTGTGTCTTCTCATGTTTTTGAAGGATGGCAAAAGCAGTGGCAGCCACAGGGTAGCTCTGGTCCTCAGGGGTCACTCGGGGTTTTTTTTTGGGGGGGCGGGGTGGGAATCCCTGACTCCTTTTGGCTTTTCATTTACCAGTTCCATTCACTCAAGGACAAAATCAGGTCTTGCTAGACCAGGCTTCCCTTTTTGAAGCATGAGCAGACTTTCCTCTTTATAGACTGGACACTGGCTAAAGTCCCTTTAGTGGGTCTCCAAGACCTCCCTGCACAGGAAGATTGGTGACTCACATTTGCAGATGGTTCCTCTGACCTTTAGAGGGAATTAAAAAGATTAATATTTCAGACTCTGGGATCACTCTGTTATTAGCTGGAAGTAAATTTTTTCAATCTATTCCTTTGTGTCAGTCTGTAGACTGAGAGGATCCTCGGGCTTCAAAGATCAACATCTGAGAAGGTCCATTTGAAGTTTGTCAGTAGTTAAAGTGGGACCTTTAGGACAGTCCTACTGGGGATGCTGACAGGCGCATCCTGTCTGTTCCCCACGGAGGCCTTCTGCAGTCAATGCAGACAGACACGTCCCTGTGTCCTAGGTCAGCTTCTAGCCAGGAACCTCTTTTCCTTTTGCTCTCTGCTTTTCTCTTTCCCTCCTCTACTCCCTCCCTCCACTCCTCCCTTCATCTTCCCTCCCTCCCTCCCTCCCTTCCTTCCTTCCAGCTTTCTTTTTTTTTTAATTTTATTTATTTCTGTATGTGTATGAGTGTACTGTCTGCATGTAAGTTTGTGCACCTGTGTCGTGCAATGCCGTGGAGGTCAGAAGAGGGTGTCGGATTCCCCTGGAACTGGAGTTCTCCTGGAATTGGAGTTTCAGACGGTTCTCAGCCGCCATGTGGGTGCTGGGGATCGAACCCGGATCTTCTGCAAGAGCAGTCAGTGCTCTTAACCACTCTGCTATCTCCAGCCCCCCAGCTTTCTTTTTTATTTTAAAGAGATTACACTGTGTTATACAGTGTGATCTTGAACTTCTGAGCTCAAGTAATCTTCCTGCTTCTGGTCCCACGTGCTGGGATTACATTATGTCCAGCTGGTGTGTGTGTGTGTGTGTGTGTGTGTGTGTGTGTGAGTGTGTGTGTGTGTACATATGCGCATGCCTGTATGGCTTGAGGTCAGTGTTACCTGTCTCTTTTTGATTGTTCTCTACCTTTTTTTTTGAGACAGGGTCTCACTGAACCTGGAGATCTTCAGGTCAGCTAGGCCAGCCAATGAGCTTCAAGGCTCTGTCTGTTTCTGCTCTCCCCAAGGCTAGGGTTACATGCATGAGCTACCACCCTGGCTTTTCTATGTGAGTTCTGGTGCTCTGAGCTCAGGTCCTCTTACTTATGTGGGAGGCTTTACCAGCTGAGCCATCTTCCCAGTCCCTGGCTATGTTTTCTTCCTATTTGGCCATTTGTGTGGTTTGGGTTGGCCTTTGAGCATTGCTGTTTTAGGTTTTTTTTTTTCTACTTTAGTTCTGGTCTTAGAACTTCTGCCAGTGGGTGGATTCATCCATGGAGTTTTCTTGAGTATGACCCTGTCCCAAACACATGCCTGGAGTTCTCTTTTTGCTATTTGGTTGGATTTCTTTTTTTATTATTTTTTTAAATTTTATTTTATTTTATTTATTTATGTGTATGAATGTATTGTCTGCATGTAGGTTTGTGCACCTGTGTGGTGCAATGCCACGGAGGTCAGAAGAGGGCGTCAGATTCCCCTGGAACTGGAGTTCTCCTGGAATTGGAGTTACAGACGGTTCTCAGCTGCCATTAGGATGCTGGGGGATCAAACCCCGGTCCTCTGCATGAGCAGTCGGTGCTCTTAACTGCTAGACCATCTCTCCAGCCCCATTTAAAAAAAAAAATTTTTAAAGGATTTCTTTAAACATAAACTTGAACTTACAGCTGCAGGTTCTGGTTTTCAGCTGTTGTCCAACTTGTGGTGACCGTTCTGCTCTTGGCTATTGTGACACTGTTCTGTTCACCCTGCAGTGGGTTTGGACCTGCTTTTGTCATCCGTCTAGAATTTACCTTGCAGCTTCCAACTCATGATAGCTGTTTCTGAGATTGGCCTGTGGCACTCTGGGCAATTTTGTCAGGAGGAAGCAGCCTGTCAGTTTACAGTTTTCATTTCTTTGAAGCCTGCTGCAGCAGGCCTCTGCTACCACCAAGCCCTCAGCAGAATTACATGGGGCGTGTGGGGAGGCTTGGCTTGGAGACCCATCTTATCTGAGGTTCTACTCCACAGTTCTAGGAGGCACTGTTCCACATGTTCCACACTGTTCCACATTGTTTCACACTGCATTAATCATGAGGAAAGATGCTTTCCTGGACCTCTGTGATGTGAATGGAAGACAAGTTCACACACAGGAAAACACAGACTATTTGGAAAGCCACCCAAGTCAAGTAGTGTATATTACATGTTTGACACAGAACACTTGATGGAAGGGGTATATTCTATATGTGTATAAAGATGTCTACATGTCTCTGTCTCTCTCTATAATTCTTTTTTTTATAATTTTTTTATTAGTTTTATTTATTTCTGTATATGTATGAATGTACTGTCTGCATGCAGGTGTGTGCACCCGTGTTGTGCAATGCCGCGGAGGTCAGAAGAGGGTGTCGGATTCCCCTGGAACTGGAATTCTCCTGGAATTGGAGTTTCATACGGTTCTCGGCCGCCATGTGGGTGCTGGGGATCGAACCTGGGTCCTCTGCAAGAGCGGTTGGCGCTCTTAACTGCTAGGCCATCTCTCCAGCCCCTCTCTCTATAATTCTTTCTCTTGAATTAGGAGTTAGGAAGGGTTTTAGAATAGTATTCCATTTAGGATATTTATTTATTTATTCATTTATTGTGTGTGTGCATGTGGGTGAGTGTATCACAGTACACATATGGAGGTCAGAGGATAACTTGCCCAACTCTTTCCTTCCACCATGTGGATTCCGAGGACTCAGTTTGTCAGGCTTGGTGCCAAACAGCTTTACCCATTAAGCCATCTTGCTTCCATTTTTATTTTTATTTATTTATTTTTTTATTTTCACTTTTTATTGATGCTTTGTGTATTTCATACATCATTTTCCCAAATCAGTTCAGGCATATTTCCCTTTCCATTCCCCCCACCCCACCCCACCCCATCCCAGATCATGCCTTCTACCATAACTGTCCTGCATCTTTCTCTAAGTTTTTTTTTTCATTTTTTTTTCTTTTATTTTCCATGGGGACGTTGACTGTTTTGAGCAGAAGTTCACTGTTTCAGTCAGTTCTTTGATGCAGTATTTTCTGTTGTTGTTGTTGTTTCCAAAATGCATTATGTCCAACTGCTTTGTACAGAAGCTCAGGGGGCCCTACACAAGAAATACTTACAACTGGGTAATTGGCACTAGCATCCACAGATGAGGGATACCATTCGTCGTTTGTTTTTCTGGGACTGTGTTACTTCACTCAGCATGATGTCCTCTAGCTCCAGCCATTTTCCTGCAAAGCTCGTGATGTCGTCTTTCTTTACTGCTGCATAGAACTCCATTGTGTAGATGTACCACATTTTCTCTATCCACTCGTCAGTTGAGGGGCATTTAGGTTGGTTCCAGCTCCTTGCTATTGTGAAGAGAGCTGCAATAAACATGGCCGTGCATGTATCTCTGTGGTGGCGTAAGTCTTGAGGGTACATGCCCAGGAGTGGTATGGCTGGGTCGGGTGGCAAGTTCATTCCAAGTCTTCCAAGGGTTCTCCACACTGCTTTCCATAGTGGCTGTACGAGTTTACATTCCCACCAGCAGTGGATGAGTGTTCCCCTTTCCCCACAACCTCTCCAGCACTTGGTATCATTTGTTTTCTTGATCCTAGCCAGTCTTACTGGAGTAAGATGATATCTTAAAGTGGTTTTGATTTGCATTTCCTTAATGATTAGTGATGTTGAGCAGTTCTTGAGGTGTTTCTCAGACATCTCTAATTCCTCGCTTGTGAAGTCTCTGTTCAGTTCTTTGCTCCATCTATTGAGCGGGTCGTTTGTTTTCTTTTTTCTTTGTTTTTTGAGTAGTTTATATATTCTGGAAATCAATGCTTTGTCAGATGTATCTGCAGTGAAGGTTTCCTCCCACTCTGTGGGATTTCTCTTCACTTCCTTGATTGTTTCTTTTGATGTACAGAAGCTTTTGAGTTTGATGAGGTCCCATTTGTCAATTGTCGACCTTAATTCTTGTGCAGCTGCTGTCTGATTTAGGAAGTCTTTTCCTACGCCTATGTCTTGTAGTCTGCTGCCAACTTTTTCTTCTATCACCTTCAGAGTTTGGGGTTTCACGTTGAGGTCTTTAATCCATCTGGAGTTGACTTTTGTACAGGGTGAGAGGTAGGGGTTTAATTTCATTCTTCTACAAGTGGTGATCCAGTTTTGCCAACACCACTTGCTGAAGATGCTGTCTTTTCTCCATTGTGGTTTCTTGGCCCCCTTGTCAAATATGAGATGGCTGAAATTGTATGTGCTCAGATTTGGATCTTCGGTTTTGTTCCATTGGTCAACAGGTCTGTTTTTGTGCCAGTACCAGGCTGTTTTTATGACTATAGCCCTGTAGTATAGTTTAAAATCTGGTATAGAGATCCCTCCTGTGTAGCTCTTTTCACTCAGGATTGATTTGGCTATTCGGGGTCTTTTGTTTCTCCAAATGAATTTAAGAACTTTTGTTTCCAAGCCTGTGAAGAAACTCTTGGGGATTTTGATTGGGATTGCATTAAATCTATACAAGAGTTTTGGTAAAATGGACATTTTTACAATGTTAATTTTCCCAATCCATGAGCATGGGAGGTTTTTCCATCTTCTGAGGTCTTCTTCAATTTCTTTCTTTAAGGGTTTAAAATTTTTGTTGTAGAGGTCTTTGGTGTCTTTGGTTAGGTTTGTTCCTAGGTATCTTATTGTTTTTGAGGCTATTGTGAGTGGGAAGGTCTCTTTGAATTCTTTCTCCAGTTGCTTGTTCTTGGTGTAAAGAAAGGCCATTGATTTTCTAAGGTTAATTTTGTATCCTGCCACTTTGCTGAAGCTGTTAATCGTTTCTAGGAGTTTTCTGGTGGAGTTTTTTGCATCTCTTAAGTAAACAATCATATCATCAGCAAATAGGGATAGTTTGACTTCCTCTTTTCCAATTAGTACTCCTTTAATATCCTTTTCTTGCCTTATTGCTCTAGCAAGTGTTTCAAGCACTATATTGAAGAGGAGTGGTGATAGGGGGCAGCCTTGCCGAGTTCCTACCTTTAAAGGGAATGTTTCCGTCATTTCCCCATTTAGGATGATATTGGCTGTGGGTTTCCTGTATATGGCTTTGATTACATTGAGGAATGATCCCTCCAATCCAATTCCTTCTAGGACTTTAAGCATGAAGGGATGCTGGATTTTGTCAAAGGCTTTTTCAGCATCAATTGAGATGATGGTGTGGTTTTTGTCTTTGATTCCGTTTATGTGTTTGATGATGTTTATTGATTTTCGTATGTTGAACCATCCCTGCATCTCTGGTATGAATCCAACTTGGTCATGATGGATGATCTTCTTGATGTGGGTCTGTATGCGATTTGCCAGTATTCTGTTTAGAATTTTGGCATCTGTGTTCATGAGGGAGATGGGTCTATAATTCTCCTTTTTAGTTGGATCTTTGCCTGGTTTTGGTAATAGAGTGATGTTGGCTTCATAGAAGGAATTTGGGAGAATTCCCTCTGATTGTATACTTCTAAACAGTTTCAGAAATAATGGTTGTAGGTCTTTTTGAAATGTTTTATAGAATTCTGCTGTGAAACCGTCTGGGCCTGGGCTTTTTTTAGTTGGGAGGCTTCTTACTACATCCTCTATTTCTTCATATGTTATGGGTCTGTTTAAGCTGCTGGTCTCCTCTTGGCCAAGCTTTGGTGATTCCCAAGATTTCAGATATTCATCCATTTCTTCTAGATTTTCAAACTTGGTAGAATATAGGTTCTTGTAATATTCCCATATAATTTTCTTGATCTTTTCCTTGTCCGTTGTGATATTTCCCTTTTCATCACAGATTGTATTGATTTGGAGTTGTTCCTTCTTTCTTTTTGTTAACTGGGCTAGAGGTCTGTCTATCTTGTTTATTCTTTCAAAGAACCAACTTTTGGCTTCATTGATTTTTTGTATTGTTTTCTTTGTTTCTATTTCATTGATTTCTGCTCTGATTTTTGTTATTTCTTCCTGTCTGTTGCGTTTAGGGTTCATCTGTTGTTGCCTCTCAAGTGCTTTTAGCTGTAGTGTTAGATCATTCACTTGTGCTCTTTCTGTTTTTCTAATGTAGGCACCCAGGGCTATAAATTTCCCTCTTAGGACTGCTTTTAAGGTATCCCATAAGTTTTGTTGTGTTGTATTGTCATTGTCATTCAGTTCCAGGAATGTTTTTATTTCTTTCTTTATCTCTTCCTTGACCCATTCATTATTCAAGAGTGTGTTGTTTAGTCTCCATGTGTTCTTGTAGGCAGGAGGGCTTGTCCTGGTGTTGATGTTGAGCTTCATTGCACTGTGGTCTGACAGGATGCATGAAATTATTTCAATCTTTTTGTATTTGTAGAGGTTTCTTCTGTGTCCCAGGATGTGGTCGATTTTGGAGAATGTTCCGTGGGGTGCTGAGTAGAAAGTGTATTCTCTGGTATTAGGATGGAATGTTCGGTAGAGGTCTATGAGGTCCATTTGGTGTATCATATCGTTCAGTTCAGATGTCTCTCTGTTTATTTTTTGTCCTGTTGACCTATCCAAAGGACTCAGTGGGGTATTGAAATCTCCCACTATGAGTGTGCTGGGGTTAGTCTGTGACTTGTGGTCCTGGAGAATTGTCTTTATAAAGTTTGGTGCACCAGAATTTGGGGCATATATATTCATAATTGTGAAATCTTCTTGGTGGATTGTTCCTTTGATGAAAATGTAATGGCCTTCTTTGTCTCTTCTGATTTCTTTTACTTTGAAGTCTATTTTATCCGATATTAAAATAGCAACACCTGCTTTCTTTTTGGTACCATTTGCTTGGAATATTTTTTTCCATCCCTTCACTTTAAGGTGGTGCCTGTCCTTGAAGGTAAGATGTGTTTCTTGCAGACAGCATATCGATGGATTCTGTTTCCTAATCCAGTCTCCCAGTCTATGTCTTTTGATTGGGGAATTTAGTCCATTAATATTTAAGGTTATGACTGATAGGTTTGTGTTGCTTCCTTTTGCCTTATTATCCATCTGCGGTTTTGATTTAGGTTTCTACTTCTGCAGTTATGCTTTTATTGATTTCTCCTTCTAGTTGCCTGGGGTTGGTTGCTCCTTTCTTCTGTTCTTTGGATTGCTTCAAGTATTCTCTGAAGGGTTGGTTTTCCGGACATGTATTCTTTCAAGTTGTTTATGTCATGGAAGATTTTCCTCTCTCCTTCCACTATGATTGACATTTTTGCTGGGTATAGTAACCTGGGCTGGCATCCATTGTCCCTCAACACTGGGAATGCTTTGCTCCAGGTTCTTCTTGCCTTCATCGTTTGCTGTGAGAAGTCCGTTGTTATTCTGATAGGTTTCCCCTTATAGGTCACTTGTTGTTTTTCTCTTGTCGCTTTAAGAATTTTCTCTTTGTTTTGGGTGTCCAGCATTTTAACTATGATGTGGCGTGGAGAATTTCTTTTCTGATCTTGTCTGTTTGGAGTTCTATGTGCTTCTTGTATTGGTATTGGTTTGTCCTTTTTTAGTTTGGGGAAGTTTTCATCTATTATTCTGTTGAAGATCTGATCAATACCTTTCTCTTGGGATTCTTCTCCTTCCTCTATTCCTATGATGCGGAGGTTTGATCTTTTCATAGTGTCCCACAGCTCCTGGTTGTTCCATTTTTGTGTATTTTTAAATTTTTCATAATCTTTCCTTGAGGTTTTTAGTTGTTCTGTGTTGTCCTCCAGGTCTGATATTCTTTGTTCTGCTTCCTCCATTCTGCTTCTGAGGCTTTTTTCATTCCTTTCCTCTTGAATGGATGAGTGTTTGATTTCCTTTTTCATTTCCTCTTCTGATTTCTTTAGTGTTTCTATTTCTTTTTGGAGCTTCTCGATCTCTTTTTGTAGCTCTTTTGTTTGCTGGTTGGTTTCTTTTTCTTTTTCAGCATGGGATCTTTTCAGTGTTTCTACTTCCTTCCGGAGCTTGTCATTCTCTCTCTCTCGGTCCTCATTCTCTTTTCTTAGTTCTTTAATTTGTTCTTTATGATCTTGTAGTTCTTTAAGTATGTTCCCAATTGTGTTTCTGATGTCTGTGTCCTGGGGCATCCCCGGGGGGATCCCACTGCAGGAGTCATCCATAGGGTTGGTAAAGCTTGGCGTGGGATTATCCTGCACCTTTCCAGTGTAGTCTCTTCTTCGTGATCCTGGCATATGGGCTTTTCCTTGCCTGTATTCCAATGTGAGTCCTAAATGCCTCTTCACTGTGTTGAAGGCGTGCTTTGCTTGCCTCCTTCAGATCCTTCTTCCTGTCTCCCCCTCTTCCTGCCGCTGGGCTCAGGAGATCTCAAATCCCTTGCTTCCATTTTTAAAATGCCCAAATTGAGAGCTGGGGTGGGGTGGCTAAGTGGGTAAAGTAACTGCTGTGCAAGCATGAGGACCCAAGTTCAGATTCCCAGCACCCACATAAAGCCAGGTACAGGAGTGCCAGTCTATAACCCCAGCACTGGGCAGTAAGAGACTCTGTCTCCGGAAAAAGAATAAAAAAGGAGAAAGTTGGGCAATAGAGGAAGACACCAGACATCAGCCTCTGGTCTCCACAAGTGTGGACATCCATACACAGACAACTGCATCCATACACATATATGCACACACATGCATAGACCACCACCACCTCCCACCCAAAAATACCCAGATCTTTCCTTCCTACATGTTCCCTACAAAGCTGCAGTGATGAGAAACAGCAGAAGCATGGCAGTTCTCAGCCATGATGAGGAGAAGGGCAAGAAACAAGCACGGCGATGTTTAGCATGGAATTCTTGGCCACCTAAATGTTTATTAATAGGTTACTGGTTGAACGCATGAGGCTCTATCTCATGATGGAGTCAGGGAACTCTTAGAAAGAGAAAATTGACTCATATGTACTGATGTGGAACAATTGCTAAGAAACATTGTTAAGTGGAAAAGCAAGGGGGCAGAGCTGTAAGTCTAATATTTTTTAATTTTAAAGACATCATACTTATGTGTACATTTATGAAAATATGTATGCAATTAGAAACTTCTGGGGAAAATACACAAGAAATTGTTTTAACATGGCTACATGCAGAAAGTACAACTGAGGCCCTGCGGTAGAACGGAGCTGTCCTTCTGTGGCATCTTTTCTTGTCCCTGAGTGGCTTACTGAACAGCCAGATTCCTTTTGCAATTAGAAAAAGAACTGGCATACTAACATGCTCCGATCATTGGTGCAGGATTCTCTGGTAAAAGGCTTCTCCTATTTTGGGATCTGTCCCCTACTAGCCAGGACCTCAGGGAGGGTAGAGGAGGGACCAAAATGGAGGGTCAGCGTAGGCCTTGGCTGTACTTGTTCCCCAGCTTCCTGCTGTTCAGCAGTTAAAGAAGAAGCCAAACAGAAACGACCTTTCACTGGAGAGACCTGTGCACCAGTGGACATGGCCCATCTAGTGTCTAGGCTTCTTGCATCAGTGGCTTTGCCTTACTCGAGGGTGGAGGAAGAGTGAGTGGGAGGTGGAGAGAGAGGGATAAGTGAGGGGTGGGTGGGCATTAGGTCATGTTTCCATTCATTTTTTAGAGGTTTTAGGTCTGGAGGCCTGGGTCGATCATCTGGTTCACATCTGCTCCAGGGCCACCTTCCTTCATAATAAAACTCATGGTAACACGTCCCCCCAGCCTCCTAAACTGGCCAGACTTGTAAGCAGGACCTGGTCAGAGGCTGCCTTAGACCACACCCCCGTGCAAGCACATCTCCAGCTTTGGCCCTGGCCTGATCTGCTTGTCTAACGGCCTTTCTTTGTTCCAGGCAGGCCTCAGGCCCTACCCCATTCCGTCTGAGAATGCCCTTTCTTCCATGTGGAGCGCTCTTCTGCATGGATTTCCCTTCTGGGTAGCAGAAGCTGCAGCTGCTCCAGACTTTCATCTGTTTAACTTCAAACCCCACAGAAAAAAACTCATGTGTGAATGTGATTGTTTTAAATTGCTTCTGGATGAGTCAAACATCCTCCCCTGAGCCAGTGATCAAACCAGGGGAATGAGGCCTCCAGGAAGTGGGTGAGGGAGAGCAGAGGGTTCCACGCATAAAGAGGAACTGGGTCTCTAAAACAGCATTTGAGTCCCCGATGCAGCTGCATCCAAAACCCAAGTTCTCGAACATACCGGATAAGTGCTCCACGACTGAGCCATACCCCAGCCCTCTTTTAACTTTGTCTAAGTTGACAAGGTCTCATTAAGTAGCCAAGGCTGGTCTTGGACTTGTGGTCCTCTTGGAGTCCTCCTCCCATTGCTAGAACTACAGGTATGCACCACCAGAACTAGCAGTTTTTATGTTTTCTATTCTGTGAAATTCTCTCTTTGCTTAAACTAGTCTGTGTCAGAGTTTGTTGTTAATTCCTTTCACCATGAATTCTGATTGAATGAAGAGAGAAGTATTCATGCACAAAAGGGTCTTGTCCCATTTTTATAAAAGAAAAATTCGTGTGTGTGTGTGTGTGTGTGAGAGAGAGAGAGAGAGAGAGAGAGAGAGAGAGAAGTAGAAAAGGAGAGAAATGAGTGAGACAATATGTAAACAGTCCCAACACTTGCACACAGGAACACTTGGTCTTATAATAGTGAACCACACAGCCTTTCTGCTCCTCACTGTGGCACAACTGTCAGCAAATTGCATTAGATATTCAGCATTTCATTGTAAAACAGGCTTTGTGTGAGATGATTTTGCCCAATCATAGGCTAATGCAAACATTCTGAGCATGTTCAAGACAAGCTAGTCTATGGTGTTTGAGATGTTAGGTGTATTGAATGTAGTTTTTGAGTGACAATATTTTCTTTCTTTCTTTTTTTTTTGGCCTTTTCGAGACAGGGACTCCCTGTAGCCCCAGCTGTCCTGGAACTCTCTCTGTAGACCAGGCTGGCCTTGAACTCACAAAAATATGCCTGCCTCTGCCTCCCGAGCGCTGGGATTAAAGGCGTGCATCACCACACCCAGCTTTTTTTTTTTTTTAGGTGTTTCTTTTTTTTAAAAAAAATTTTCTTTTCTTTATTTTTTATTTCATGTGTATGAGTATTATGTCTGCATATGTTTAAGTGCGCCCATGTCATGCAATGCCTGAGGAGGACAAAAGAGGGTGTTAGATCCCCTGGAAATGAAGTTACAGACAGTCATTAGCTGCCATGTGGGTGCTGGGATTTGAACCTGGGTCTTCTGTTAGAAAAACCAGTGCTCTTAACTACTGAGCCATCTCTGTAGCCCCAGTGATGATAGTTTTCAACTTGCAATGGGTTTGTCTGATCTAACCCATTGTAAATTGAGGGCATCTGCATGAAAGTAGGAGTGGTCTCATTGCAGCCTCAGGATTAGACGTAATTGTTATGTTTGAGTTTTCTTTCATAAAATTATTTTATTTTTTTCTTTATTTGTTTATTTTTTAAGGGGTTCTACAATACAAGAGCACAGTTGTTTTCAGATCACATTGATGTTGCTCAGTTTCATAAAATTATTTTAAAATCACATTCATTTACTTGTGAGTTTTTTGTGTGTTATATGTACAGGTGTGTGCATCGGCACATATGTGTGTGTGTGCATGCATGTGGCAGCCAGAAGTTGATGTCCAGTACTTCCTTTATCACTCTCCATGCTATACATTGAGGCAGAGTCTCTCTCACTTGAACCCAGGGCTCACCAATTTGGCTAGACTAGTTAGCCAGCTTGTTCCAAGTATTCCCATCTTTTCTTCTCAGGCAATGGGCCATTATGTCCACTTTTAGGGCATTTATATGAGTCTTGGGGATCCAAACTCTGATCCTCACACTGGCAAGTACTTTACACCCTGAGCCCTCTCCCCAGTGCCATGTCCAGGAATGACTTGCTAAGTGTTTATCATTCTCTGCCAAATCATTTTAGTCCATCAGTTCCAGAGCATGAGAGGGTACTCTTATCTACTGTTGATGTTGCAGGCAACATGAGTCAGCTGAACACAGGCAACAGCTGCTCGTTCAGGGATGTGGATAACCTGATGACAACCTTGCAGCTGGCCGTCCACATCCCCACCTTCCTCCTGGGCCTGATCCTCAACCTACTGGCCATTCGTGGCTTCAGCACCTTCCTGAAGAAGAAGCGGCCAGACTGCGCGGCCACTTCCATCTACATGATCAACCTGGCTATCTTCGACTTGCTGTTGGTGCTCTCCCTCCCGTTTAAGATGGTCTTGTCACGGGTGCAGCCTCCCTCCCCAGCCTTCTGCACTCTGATGGAGTGCCTCTACTTCATCAGCATGTATGGGAGTGTCTTTACCATCTGCTTCATCAGCCTGGACAGGTTCCTAGCTATCCAGTACCCACTCCTAGTCAGCCACCTCCGGTCCTCCAAGAAGACCTTAGGGATATGCTGCGCCATCTGGATGCTTGTGTGGATTGGAAGCATCCCCATCTACAGCTTCCGGGGGAAAGTGGAAACATACACATGCTTCCACAACATGTCTGACGGCACCTGGAGTGCCAAGGTCGTCTTCCCCCTGGAGATCTTTGGCTTCCTCCTTCCCATGGGCATTATGAGCTTCTGCTCCTACAGGAGCATTCACATTCTGCTAGCCCGTCAGGAGCACACCGAGGACTGGGTCCAGCAGAAAGCCTGCATCTGGACCATTGCAATCAACCTTGCCGTCTTTGTGGTCTCCTTCCTCCCCGTGCACCTTGGCTTCTTCCTGCAGTTCCTGGTGAGGAACGGCTTTATCCTGAAGTGTGAGGTCAAGCAGAGCATCAGTTTATTCCTGCAGTTGTCTCTGTGTTTCTCCAATGTCAACTGCTGCCTGGATGTTTTCTGCTACTACTTTGTCATCAAAGAATTTCGCATGGGCATCATGGCTTACCGGGCTTCCAGAGGCCCCCTGGCCCGCCAGGACCCCTTGATTGCCAGAGACTAAGGGAAGGTACCTGACTCAGAGGATAGAAACCACAGTCTCAAATTCTCGTAAGGGACCTCCTATTTCCCTTGATGCTCTCTGTGCACATCTTTGCTCCAGTCCTAAGACCTTTTCCCAGTGCCCAGACTCCTTGGTGGATATCACCCATGTTCAGGGTTTGCTGAAGAACTATATGATTTCTTCATTTCTAAGTCCAAAAAGTATAAAGTAGAAGAATTAAAGAACAAAATGCACCTTTAAAAGGATGTTTCTCAGCTTTCCCATCTTTCTGCTCTGTTGGAAGATTTTGGAAAGGAAGAGGGACATGGGCAGGGGATCAAGAGAGTGTTTTGGTGGAGATGCAGCGCTAGGGAAGGACCACGCCCCCTAAGATGGAGCAGGTTTGTTTTTCTAGTCCTTTCTGGAGCTCTTTGGCAACAACCTAACCTCGAGGAGATAATGAGGCAGAGGGATTTTTCAGGGCTGGGCAAGTTTTTCTGGACAGCCCCAGTTCCTTCAGGCTTAGAAAGGCACAGGAAACCATCCAAACCTTGCTACCCCCATGAGAAGGATGGGGGGGGTGTAGACTAGGTCATGGGGTCCGAGTGGAAAGGTGTCAGAATAGAAAGGTAGAAAGGGATTGAGTAGGAAGAGGGCAGGACACATGTAGAGAAAGGGGACAGGCCACGGGCTGGAGCTGGATGACCTCTTCCCATTCCCATCTGGGTGGTAGTGCTGGCCCAGGACTGAGCTTCAGCCTGAGAAAAGAAAGCTCCCTTGAAGGCGATCAGCCTGCCTTAGGCAGTCTGGGAAGGTTTCATTAGAACAGAATGAAGAAGAAAAAGAATCTGTCTAAATTTGGTTCAGCTGTAGAAGAATGGATGTTTTGCACATCAGGGGACTGGCTGGGAAGCTGGCACGGGTGGCAGTGTCTAGGGAGCTGTCCCTCCCTCTCTGGTGGCTAGCTGGGAACGCATGTGAGCTGGGAATGGAGGCGCTCACTCTACCAGCTAGCCCAAAGGCCAGGCCTTGAGGAAGGCGGTGGGTGAGATGCTCACCGGTTCCTGGGGGAGACTGGAAACAGTTGAACAGGTTGGTGGATCCTTCATTGGCTTCCCTCACATGTTCAGAGGAGCTCAGTGACAGCTGAAAGCATTACCGCGATGAGTCAGCTGTTCCAGAGAGTGAAATGATGAGAAGGACAAATTGTGGGGTGGTTCTGCAAGACGGAAAGAGTGGGATGGGAAGAAACCCATGAGACTTCATTTAAGGCACAGGTCTTTAGGGAGAAAAGCAACCACAGTTCATCTAACCCCAGCCTGCAACAGAGAGGCTGGGGGAGGGGGGTGCATGGGGAGGGACAGAAGGAGGAGATGTAGCTCTAACCTCGGACCTGCCTGCAGAGGAGAAGATGGAGAAGGCAGGGCAAGGTGGGAGCAGGAGGGGAGGGAGAGGGTAGGAAAGAGGAAAGGACGGGAAAAGAAGGAGGAAGAGGAAGAAAAGAGAGAGGAAGAGAATAGGAAAAGAAGGTAAAGGAAATGGAGAGGAGGAAAAGGAGGAGGAAGATGAGGGGGAAGATGAGAGAGAGGAGGAGGAAGAAGAGAAGGAGGAGGAGGAAGAGAAGGAGGAGGAGAAGGAGGAGGAGAAGGAGGAAGAGGAAGAAGAGAAGGAGGAGAAGGAGGAGGAGGAGAAGGAGGAGGAGGAGAAGGAGGAAGAGAAGGAGGAGGAGGAGGAGAAGGAGGAAGAGAAGGAGGAGGAGGAAGAGGAAGAAGAGAAGGAGGAAGAGGAGGAGGAGGAGGAAGAGGAGGGTGTATGAGCAGGAAGGGCTGAGGCAGGGCTGCTTCCTGCCTGAGAGTCTGTCTCCCCCACTAAACTGGGACCCATTAAAGGGCAGGAAGTTCTAGGCAGCAGCGGCTGCGGCAGTTTTCAGCGGTGCTGTGGAGCCATCCCGAGGCCACCGGAGGGAACTGTGAGGTGAACCGTGTCAAGGAAGGTGGCAGTGGGCAGGGGAGTGAGGACAGCAGGCCCAGAGCCCCACCCTAGGGTTGGACCTGCAGGAACCAGCTAGCAGAGAACCAAGGCTCTGCAGACCCAGAAATGAGGTCCTAGCCTTACACCAGTCTCCCTCCTCTGCCTGTGGGCTGTGCTGTCCCTCAGCCATCCTGAATAAAGACACTGCCTCTGATAGCAGAAGGTCAGACTGTCACATGCAGAAGAACACTTACGTCTGGTTTGGGTGAGTCCTTGGCTGAGTGGTTCTCTCTGTGTGGAGTAAAATGATGCTCTCCATGTGCACTTGTGTCTACCAAGGAGCCCAGCCCAGACTTTCCCAAGCAATGACTTAGCAGACCCTGAGCACCCACCATCACCAGGGATGTCCAAAGCTAAGTCTGTATAGCAAGACTCCCTCCATGGTGGAAAGGGCTCTAGGTCCACAAGGAGATAGACATTGAAGAGGGTGGGGAGGCTAGAGCTTTAAGGTGAGGAAGGGTAAAGGTGAGGTCCCTGGAGGGGTATGGCGGTGTCTGATTGATGTTATCACCTCAGATCTGTGCAGGGATATGCAAGGCATGACAATGTCTGGCTCCATTCTAATCAGTGAGGGGAAGAGAGTGAACCTTTCCCTCTTCCCATAGAGACTCATCCTGGCATGCATCCAGACTCTGGCCCAAGTCACCTTCCTATGGTACCTCAGTTGGCCGTTGGCCCAGCAGTATAGTCACAGAGGAGGGTCAGTGTTAGGATTGGGGTAAATTTAAGGTGCTGATATCCCCAAGACCCCCACCCCTGCAGCAAATAGCAGCCAATATGTAGGGGAGCCCAGGAATCAGTCAGTGGTGGCAAAAGACTAGGTTCTTGCTACCCAAGTCAGTGAGGCTAGAAGCTGTTGTTTATCCATAAACGTGACCTTATTTGTATTGTTAGCCTGGAAAAACCCGAGGCACCACCTGCTACATGTATATTTGTGAAGCCCAGTAAATTAATTGGAAAAACAATTTGATTCATGTGATTTGATAAATAAAGAGATTCATACAGTGTACTGTGACCTTGTCTTGGGCAACATTCTCTAGCTCTAGAGAAGAGCTAGCCTCTGATGGTCCCTGGCTGGGGACTCAATATCGTGGCCACTTAATCAGCTACCTGGATCCCAAGTATGAAGTTACAAAGTGCATACCTCAGGAGTAAAGCTGGTCTTTCCAAGTGGTCAGACCCCTGTGGGGTCTAGTGGGTAGCCACCGCGCAACCACTTGGGCACTCAATTTTCTGCGGTAGTCACTGGGTCTCACAGACCCCACATGTCTGGCTACAGTGCTTCCCTGGCTCCTGCCATGTTGTTCCACCACGACCTGGCTCTGCTTCGGTAGGTTCTGGCTCCTGTTCATATATGTGTGTGTGTGTGGGGGGTCCTATATATGGGGGTCCAGCCCAAGAGGCCTGCTGGCCACATGCCCTCCACTGCTGAGGCTCCCTTCCCACGTATGGTCACTCTCCTCATGCGGAATCCTGCTCAATAACCAGAGTCCCCTGACAAGTGTGGCCTGTTAGGCTCAGTCTGTCTAGGTCACCCCTTTTTCTGAAATACCCCAAGTTCTAATCTGTAACTTGAGTGTTGAGGCTGACCACAGGCATCTCATTCATCGACAGTCATTTTCTGTTAACCCTGGCTACCTCACAGGTGGCCTTGTCCTTTGGCTCCCAGGGAAGCTTTAACTAGGCAAATGCCTGTTCACCGGCAGATATTTCAGCTCAGGTCCTCCCTGGGGACTCTATGAAGCTAAAGTCATTACAGTAATTCAGCAGAGCTGCCCGGAGATTCTGAGAACATCTGCATATAAAGTTCTACCCTCTAGAAAGTTACCAGGAATCACCAGTTATTGAAAAGATGCTTGAAATTACTAAGGCCCAGTGGCAGCTGCAGAGTCTCACAGGGATTAGAAATGATTTGGTCAGTGAGGAAGAGACAGGATGAGCTGTCCAGGCAGGTGAGAGGAGAATGCCACTAAGCAGTAGACACATTCCCATCTCTGGAGCCATGTGGAGACGCCACTGTGAGATCATCCAGGGTCCTCAGAGGGTTAGCAAGGCTGTGAACAGCAGCTTTCTGGGCCTCAGAGAGGCTGGCTAAGGCTATTGTGAGAATCCCACTCTGAGGGAGGACAGGGGGACTCAAAGACCCACAAAAGTTTTGATTTTTGAGGGGCACACCCCCGAAACTACCACCACAGCACCCCTCACTTGTACCAGTGTGCCCTCTTCGTAGGCCCAGCATAGAACCACTACAGGAACGTCAACTTTAGATCATTCGAGGTGGGCCTGCGGTACACAGGTCCTCTCCTCCCTCCCCTCACAGCCCCTCCCACCTGCCAGCTGCACTAACCTGTTGGTGTCCACCAGCGTTGTGGGGTCTGTGGTGTGAGCATTGGGACTATGGGTTCTAATCTAAAGCAACTCATTGCTCCCACCACCGCCCACTTGGAGAGGCCTTAGGCAGAGCGCCAGAGCGGCTGCTGCTGACGCTGGCTGGCTTTTCCAGAAGCCTCTTCCTGAGGTGGATATGAGCCCCTGGGGCTTGCTAGCAAGAGCTTCTGGGAACGAGAGGCCACTGGGAGAACTCAGCAGCTATGGATGGCATCTTCCTCTGTGGGATGGACGCTCAGGTGCAGCCCTGGATGCAGGCCTAGAAAGGACATGACCTTGGCACATGGCTTCAGGAGCTGGGGCTGAGAGAGGCTGAGCAGCAAGTCTTCACTGAGGGACCAGGTTAAGCCTTGTGATGTGAGATCCTGGCTCTGATGCTAGGAAAGGAGAAGGGTCATGGGGACCTGGAAGTTGAAGAGATTGTCAGGAGCTATACTGTGTATTTTATTCTCCAGCACACAGGCTGCTAGGCAGGTGGCTTCCAGCCAGGCACAGGCTGCATAGAGGTAGCACACAGGCCCACAGATAAATGCACAAAAGCTTGCTGGCAAAGGTAGAAGCAAAGGCTCTAGCCTCTGACTGTAAAGCCAGATTTATACAGAACCCACCCCAAAGTGGCATTTTGGCATTATTGTTCACTTCGGGGTTCTCCCAATATCCAGTGTCACCCATTTCGCATTGACACATAGCCACCGCCTGCCCTACCCAGATATCCAGTGTCGGCCACGTTTTATCTGACTCATACTGGATATTCAGATCAGTGCCACGTTGTCTAAACATAAACTGGTCCCTACGACCTTCTGTTCTCAACATGTGGTTCTCAATGGGTGAGCAGAAACGAGCTGGGCTCAGTAGCTCTAGCTACTTTGCTTAGGTGGCTCTGGAGAGAGTGGTTACAGGCACAGCGTATAGCTCCAGGAAACAGTTGTTCACTTGGGGTCACACTGGGGCACCATTCAAAACTGTGATGTTGGGGTTCTGGTCAGGCCATCAGAGCCTTCTAGAGGCTGGAGGGTAGAAGCTGAAGTTTGCAGAGGGCACATTGGGCCAAGGTCACTTCCCGTGGGATGAATGCTGGACTCTCTAAGACCACCTCCCTACCCAACCTGAACTGACCATGAGTCTGGGAGTGTGGGTAGATCAAGCAGAACTTTCTGGAGTCCTGGATGCAGCTGCTTGAGAATAAGGAGCTCCAGTGATTGGTAGAAGGTCAAAGCTAAATCCTGGCTCCAGACACGACTGAGGTGTGATCATCTCCAAGTGACCGCAGTCGCTGCACTGTGTTTCAACTTCAAACGGAGATAATACCTACAGCACTACAATGCAACAGCGTATAGAAGACACCTGGTATGTGTTAAGGGCTAAAAAAAAAAAAATAGCTGTTAGAACCACAATGCTGGGAATGGTGGCTCACGCCTGAGGCAGGAGGATTGCCATGAGTTCCAGGCCAGTCTGGACTACATAGCGAGTATGAGACCAGTAAGACCTTGTCCCAAGTGAACAAACAATGTAGAAGAAGTGGCCAGTTGCTCTTTGCATCCAAGTTCTTAATCAACTTGTGCCATGAATTCCTCCTGCAGGGTGCTAAAGTCCATGGTCTCTGAGATATAAGGTCAAAGTTACCTGTGTAGGGTACCAGGGTAATCTAAGACAGAGCAGGAGAAGGAACAAGACCCCCAGGTAAGTCACTGGTTTCAACTCGAGGAGGGGGTTTCTGAGACCAGCGTGCTATTTGGCTGGTACTGGTGTCACCGTCCCCATCCAGGGCGGGGGGTGGGATTGAGCCTCTACGAAGCCCTAAAGTGCTAACTAGAAAGCCTGAACCTAAACCCACCAAGGGCATCCCCACCTCCAGGGGCAGCAGCTTCCTGGAGAGACCAAGTGTCAACAGTGAAACCTTGTGACAGCATGGAAGAGCCACAGAGGGTCTGTAGTCAGGGGTCGGCTCCTCTCCCCTTTGGACTCTTTAGACTAAGGACGGCACTGGGATTTTTGAATAATTTGGGAGCAACCTTCTTGTCTAAAGGATTCACAGGGACTAAAACAATGAATTGAAGCAATAAAATAAATGAGACTGTTTTTGTGGTCTGAGTTGGTGAGCTTGATGCATCATCATAATTTTTTTTTTTTTTTTGGTGTTTTTGAGACAAGGTTTCCCTGTAGCTCCAGCTGTCCTGGAACTCGCTCTGTAGACCAGGCTGGTCTTGAACTCACAGAGATCCGCCTGCCTCTGCCTCCCGAGTGCTGGGATTACAGGTATGCACCACCATCTTTATACATGACATTTATTACTGCCATCATCTCCTCCTACGAGTTGATCCCATCATTCCACCTCCTGTGGAAGCTCCTGGGGGCCCCTAATTGTCCTCCCATAGAGTATCTCCGAGGCCTACCCACTCCCAGCAGAGCCCACCTTGGGAACACTGTGAATTCAGAGTTTCCACCTCCATCAGTCCTTCCCTGCTCTGTTACCTGCCCATAGGCATGGGTCATGCCTGGTGTAACTTCTTTTTTGGGGGGGTATTTTTTAGACAGGGTCTCCCTGTATCCCCAGCTGGCCTGAACTCACTTTGTAGACCAGGCTGGCCTTGAACTCTGGCCCTGGTCTACCTCCTTTTGAACCCTGTTGAGCTCCCGGGGAGGGGGACGTGCATGCTTGTGACTTCCCGTGCTGTTTTTCCCCCTTCTGCATGCTTACAAATATGTATGCTTGTCTCCTGTATAATTCATCTTTGCCACTTTGTTCAAGAGAACTTCTGGGGTCAGACAGAGAAGAGGAAAAGCAGCTTGCTGTGTCTCTGGGCGAGAGGCAGGATTGGCTAGTCTCCCCTGAGAGTCCTCAGGACTTGTGGAGAATGATGAATGTGGGGTGTTGTCACGAGCCCCTCTGTCTGGAAATTTGACAAAGGGGGGACTGTATAAAGCTGGTAGGGCTGGGACCAAAAACTAGTGTACAGCAGGACCTTCACTGTGGAGGGAGCTGCTGTACACATGCAGAAAGTGAAGTTCACAGTGAGCAGGACCAGCTTTCTCAAAGGCATGATTCCTGGCATGCACCTCCTAAAATCCTAGGGCTCTCCATGGGTGGTGAGTGGTAATTTCATGCTGACCACATGGCTGGCAGCTGGCAGCTCCGGGTGGCTGATGAAGTGGGACTGGTCAGAAGATGAGAGAAGGGTCAGAGTTGGGATGCTGAGCCCTGTCCTTCAAACTCCTAGTAGGTGAAAAGGGCTGTGGGTTGAGTTAAGCACTGATGGTCAATGATTTAGTCAATCACGCCCCCCAAAGTGTAGGGCTCAAGGGCTTCCAGATATCCCAGAACATACAAGTTCCATAAAGGTAGGGTGTCCAGAGAAGGCATGGCATCCGAGCCCTCTTCCTCTCATCTCCATCTTGTGCATCTCTTATCTGGTACTAACTGGTACCCTTTGTAATACTCTATGCGAAACGTGAGCTAATGTTTCTGAATCCTCGATGCCTCTCTAATTATTTGAACCTGAGGAGGGGTTATAGGAACCTTAACTTAAAGCAGTGGTGTCAGAAGCCTAGGGAAAATACCCCAGGGCTTGCGGTGGTATCTGAAGTGGGTGGGCAATTTGGGGGATCAAGCTCTCAACCTGTGGGATCTGAAGCTACCTCTGAGTAGATAGTGTCAGAACGGAATTGAGTCAGAAGACACCTACCTGGCATCACTGCTTCTCATTACTTCATGCTTGTGCGCATGCACACACACACACACACACACACACACACACACGGTCACAGGAATCTTCCATGTTGATTGCTGAGTGAATATAGGAGAAATGAGTCTGAGGGTTGTTTTCCTACACCCTGCATAGATGTTCTTTCTATCACACCAGGTCCCTCCTGGTCTCTCTACCCTCTTGGGGCTCCTCAAAGGCCCTGAGCTATCCAGGGAAGCCCATCTGTGCCCGAGCAGAGGCCAGAACATCCTAATCAGCACCTGGCTGGGATGCTTTCCCTCGTCTCTTGTACCTCATGGAGTTCCCTCTGCTGCATAGCAGACATGTGTTCTAAGTCAGGAATGTTCCTGCCACCTCATCTCTCCCAGCACAGGCTCGCAGTGCCTCTCTGCTGCACCTGCCTGGCTGCTAAGCACAGCTGATGAACACCTGGTGACTGACAGCACGTAGGAGGCACGGCTCCTGCAGCCTGGTAATCCCACCTGCTGATGACAACAGTGAGTCTTGCCCAAGCAAGTAAGTCCCTCAGCATCAGTTACCAAGATGGTAACATTTCTCTTCAGGTTCAAATAGCAACTCTTAGGCCCCTTAAGAATATTAGAATGAGGACTTAAGGCATTACTACATAGAGGTTCAAAAGGTGCAAAATACTTCTCACTGAGCTGGAAGGGAAACAGTAACACCATTGGGGCCACTGTTGATTCAAACTGTGGCTCAAAATAGTGAAGAGACAGGTTCCAGGTTGCTAGTGGTAAATTGAGATAAAAAAAAAAAATAAATGGGGCTGGTGAGATGGCTCAGTGGTTAAGAGCACTGACTGCTTTTGCAGAGGACCCAGGTTCAATTCCCAGGACCCACATGGTGTCTAACAACTGTCTATCCATAACTCCAGCACCAGAGGATCTGATGCCTTCTTCTGACCTCTACGGGCACTGCACAACACAGGTGCACCTACCTACATGTAAGCAATACACTCATACACGTAAAACAAAAATAAATAAAATAAATATTAAAAATATATATTTAAAATAAAAATACGAGGGCTAGAGAGTTGCCTCAGTCAGTAAAGCACTTGCCTTGCAAATGTGAGGACCTCAGTTTGGGTCCCCAGAACCCACATAGAAAGCTGGGGATGGTGACACAAGTCTGTGGTCCCAGTAATGGCCGGATGGAGGCGGACACAGGCTGATTCCCGGAAGCTTCCTGGCCAGCTGGCTTAGTCTACTTGACAAAGTGCCAAGGCAATGAGATCCTGTTCACACAAAAAGAGGAAGACACCTCAGGACTAACACAGGAGGTCATCTGACCTCAGACATGTGCTGTGCATGTGCACACCTGAACACATGTGTATGCATACACAGAAAAACACATTCCACCCCCACAATGCTCCATGAGCTGGGTAGGGTGGCATTGGCCTGCATTCCCAGCACTCAGGAGGCAGGCGCAGAAGGATCGGAAGTCCAAGGCCATCGTTGGCTGTGTAATGAGTTCAGGGTGGCTTGGTCTACACAAGCAACAAAAATTCCATAAAATGTGAAAATGAGCCAGGTATGGTGGCACCCACATGCACTCCCACCACTTAGGGGGCTGAGGCAGGAGGATTACCATGAGTTCCAAGCCAGCTCAATACCCTGTCTCAAAATGCATCAGTTACCATCTGTGGAAGTAAACTGTCTTTAAAGCCTAATGGATTAACTTCTTCACAAGACATTTAAGCAATCACATGCACTTCCCTAATAGTTTGGGCATTCCAATAGGATCTTCTCATTTGAAAAGTGTGTGTGTGTGTGTGTGTGTGTGTGTGTGTGTGTGTGTGTTCATCTTCTTAATGTTCATCTGGGAGATGCCTGATCTAATGGGTGTGTTGGAAATGGAAGCATGTGAGTATGAATTAGTGCATATTTCATTACTGTGAGCAAATACCTGACAGAAACAACCTAAGATAGGCAGAGTTCCTCTGCTCACAGCTTCGGTGGATTCAGTATCTGGTTGCTTGGCTCTATGCAGAACAGCATGGCAGTAGGACCTGGAGGAAGCTGTTTGCTTCATGCAGACAGGAAACAGCAATGGAGGCAGGGACTGGGAAGTAGACGCATGACTCCAGGGACCTATTTCCTCCAACCAGAGCTCACCTCCTAAAGTTTCTAGAACCTCCCAAAGCAGCACCACCAGCTGAGGGCCAAGTGTTCAATACATGAACCCGTGAGGACATTTCCTATTCACACCATGATGGGGTAGCAGCATCTTGCAGATACAGCGTATGGGGCAATGCCCCTCTTTTCTTGTCTAGGACACAAAGGCCCAAGGCTAGGGACCCTCACACCACACTGCCATCAGATGTTGGGAGTGGGATGAAGGAGGCCTAAGGTGGTTGGCAGAGGCAGCAGCGACTGGTTGCTTAGCAACTGCTTTGCAACTGCAAGATGCTCCAGGTCCCCGAAAGGAGCCCCTATTTACTTGAATTAGCTCCAGCTGGATTCTCTTGCAGGCAACAAAGAATCCTACTGTTAGTGAGTGATGAAATGACATTTCTAGAACGAGAAGGACTATGGAGAAAGGGAGCTGGGCTACGGGTGAGACTGAGAGGTTTTTCTCCAAGACCAAGAGCCTTGGAGGTCCTGTCCACAGACAGAAAATCAGAGTGGGAGGGAACGGGGAGGTTTCCGTGTGTCCACAGAGGGCTGCTGGGCAGCTGGATGAAGGTTCTGTCCATACCGTGTCTGCTGCTGAGGCATTTGGCCCAGATGTGGGTACCTAGCAGCTGTCATTTAAAGGTCAAAGAGATGACAGTTCTCCTCCCTCACAGTTCCCAGAGGGTTCTCCCTTGTCTTTGTCCTTGGCTCTCTCTGGGAAACCTTCCCCATGGCCCAGGTGGGGGATGCCTCCTCTTTGTTCCCATGACACCCTTCCCACAGGAATATTGGGGGGTGGTTGGGGGTCTTCAGTGGCAGGGAACTCTCACCACATTCCTTCCAGAAAAGCAGGTGCAAAATTCATGGAGACTCCAGTCTTACAGAAATGAGTGTAGTGTTTGCCTATAACCTATGTCCATCTGCCACAAATTTTAGGGGTTTTAATTCTTTTATTATTATCTGTAGGTATGTGTACATGTGCCTGCATGATGTGTAAGTATGGAAGTCAAAGGAACACTTGGGTTTTTTTGACAGGGTTTCCCTAGTCTCAGCTGGCCTGGAAGTCATTAGGTGGACCAGGTGACCTCAATCTCACAGAGGTCCACCTGGATTAGAGGCATGGATCACCACACCTGGTGTCAGAAGTAAACGTTGTGGATTAGTTTTCTCCTTCTACCTTCACGTGGGTTTGGGGGATTGAACGCAGATGTCCAGGCTTGTTTGGCAAGCACATTACCTGCTGAGGTATCTCAAGATACACAATATAATCAAATGATATATAAATAACTTGTGCTAAATTGTTTAGAAAATAACAAGAAAAAATTCTGCACATGTTCTTTATGAATACATTTCCCCCAAAATACTTTCAGTCCTCTGTTGGTTGACTCCTCAGATATGGAATCTATAAATACAGGATGACTCTATGTGGAAATAGAGAAGCCAGGACACCCAGTCCCATGGTAAAGCTGCTGAGGGTTATAGCTGGATCTCCCTGGGATGGGCTTCATGGGGCCTGGATGCTGCTCAGGGTTTGGAAGGGATGGGGGGCTCCAGAAATCCTCCTGCTGCTCTACTCTCCCACCCACGCAGCTTGTCTCTGGCTACCATTGTTCCAGCCAATCACCGCTGTCTCTGCTGGTTTGTCCATGAAGGTCAATTGCTAGGTCAGGTGTTCACTGGCCCCATCAACTGCCATATGTTAGGGAAGTGGTGTGGGACTGACCTTTACCATATGGACATACTCTGGACAAATGACTTTTACCTGACCTTGTAACCAAAAAGTTCATCTCATCTTAGCTTGTTCACTGATCCTGGATAATAAACATATTAAATCCTTATGACCCTTCCTTACCCTGGACCTAGAATAGTGTGTGTGTGTGTGTGTGTGTGTGTGTGTGTGTGTGACAAGCAGCACTTCTCATTGAAAACAATGAGAGAAATTGATAACATTTGTTTATGATTGTGTGTGTTGGCTTAGTCTAGGGAATCAAAGAGCAAAATTGGGGTTGGAGAGATGGCTCAGCAGCTAAGAGCACCGGCTACTCTTGCAGAGGACCAAGGTTTGATTTTCAGCATCCACATGGCAGCTTACAAATCATCCATAACTCGAGTTCCAAGTGATCCGATGCCCTCTTCTGATTTCTGCTGTCAATACACGACAGAGGTACACTTATATACCGGCGCACAATACAGTCATTCACATAAAATAAAAATAACAAATAAAAGGGCAAAATTCCTTAAGAGATAAGGATTTGACTTTTGCATAGATCAAGAAGCAGAGAAGGAAAGAAAAAAAAAAAAAAAAAAAAAAAAAAAAAAAAAGCAGAGAAGGAACCGGGGCCAGGACTGGGCTCTAGCACTCAAGGTCTGCCCCCTTGTGGCCTATATTAGCCATCTGGGTCCCACATCCCAGAGATTCTACATCCACTCCAAATGGTGCCACCAGTCGGGTGTTCAAACACATGATCCTTGGGGGATATTTCACATTCAAACCACAACACTAATTGTCCCAGTTGTCTGGAGCTGAGGGGTAGGTCGGGAGGCAGAGCAGAGAGTGCTAGAGCTTGGAACTCATAGGCAAGTAGGGACAATGTGGTGATCTTGTGTTGGACGCTGGCCTCTCTCTATGTAGAAACACCTGCCTGCCCTATTTGGTCAATCGATCCACTTTGCGTTGTCAGGCAGAACATAGGCCCAGAAGAACAAGTGCACGTGTAAATTTCTGTACAATGACGACAGCTCCAAATGGCAGCACAAGAGTCTAAGGGGACCCTGGATGTCACTACTTACCTTTCTCATTGCTGTGACAAAATGCCTGGCTCAGAGAGAGGAAGGCAGGGTGGCAGCTGATCCCATTACATCCGCATATCAGTGAGGCAGCAGGAGAGAGATGAACGGGGCGGGGGGGGGTTGCAGAGATTGACGTACGAAGGCTGTTGAGCTTGGTTTCTCCTTTTTACTCAGTCCAGGACCCCACGAAGGCTGTTGAGCTTGGTTTCTCCTTTTTACTCAGTCCAGGACCCCAGTCCATAGAATCGTGCTGCCCACGTTCAGAGTGGGTTTTCCATTTCAATGAACCCACTCTAGAAACTCTCTCACAGACAGACCCCTGGTCAGACTCTTGGGTGGTCCTAGACCCTGCTCTCCTGACCATCAATGTTAACTATCACACCAAGGAAAGCAGTGGAGATCTCTCTGGGTTGAGATGATGGAGAAAGGCATGAAGGAGCAAGAGGCAGCTTGGCTCTTGAATGTATGTGGATGAACTTGAACTTGTCACTGGTCAGGAGTGTCCACAGGCCAATCCCCAGGAGCACTAAGATTGCTCTCATGGCCATTCCCAAGCCACGTTCTGTAGCCAGGGGACCAGGCATGGCTGCACAGCCTGGGTCATGTTATTACCTTAGAGGGGACCAATGGGAAGCTGCAGGTGGCACCAAGAGAATCCTGTAGAGGAAAGAGAAGCTCTAGAAGGAACTCCAGATGGCTTGGCTCAGGTGCTTTGGAAAGCAGAGTCCTAGGAAGCCATGGCTCCTGTTCCTGTCCTTTGTCCAATGTCCCAGGCCACCATAAGAAGCATGGCAGTGTTGCTGGGGAGAGATGGAGCCAGTTCTAGGTGTGTTGAGGAGCTGACTATGGTGTGGTGAGGGACATCCTTGATTTCTCAGGACCATCCTCCAATAATCTGCTGTTGTTTCTCAGTCCAGTTCTTAGAGAGGAAAAGGAGAAGACTGCTATGGCTCCCATCTTACCTGGGTTCATCCACAGTTAGTCCATCCCTGGACTTATGGCTGGTGTGTGAGTGGATACAATGCCTGATGCCCAAATGTCCAACGAAGCCCTAAAAGTTAGGGGTACCCACCCTGGACCCACGGCCAGGGGATGCCAGGGTATGGTGAGTGAAGTTGATCTGAGTCCATGAAGGGCCAGTGGACTCTCGGAGTTTCTCTCTGTGTAAAGAAGTGGCCAAAAGCCCAAAGATATGTGTGAGGGTCCAGAGTCGTCCATGAGGCTAGAGAGTAGGGACTGAGAGCATGGATCAGAGGAAACTAGCTCTAGAGCCCCTCTCATCTCTGTGGAATCTGCAAAGGGCTTACAAAAGTCAGTCAGCAAATATTTAACACATTGCCCAGAAATCATAAAATCAGTGCCTTATTTTCTTGAGGCAGTGGAAAAATTCTGAAACAGAGGGTTAGAAAAGGCAGTCAGTGGGACACTAAACAACCGGGATTGCACTTTCATCAAAGGACTTTGGAGAGGGTGGCAAGCAGGTGGGTGGCACAGTGACAGCCAAGAAGCAGGGTCTGCTCAGCCAGTTGTAGCCTGAGAAGAGTTTGGTCTGCGCCCACACTGTGAGGACCAAGAGAGACGGCAGACATCGGGGGCTGTTTGCAGGGCTGTTCCCCGTCCATTTGTATAGGAACGGCCCAGTCTTCAGCAGTGTGGTAGGAACACTGTCAAGGTCAACAACATGACTTTGAACGTGAGAAGTATCACACAGGTGTATCAGTTACTTTCCGGCTACTGAGATAAAACGCCATGACTGTGACATAGAAGGAAGAGTTGATTGGGTTTATGGTTTCAGAGGGATGAGCCCATCATGGTAGCAGAGGCATGGTGGGAGTTACTAGAGAAGAAAGCTGAGAGCTCACATCTTCAAACGTGTAGAAAGGAGAGCGAGAGAGAGAGAGAGAGAGAGAGAGAGAGAGAGAGAGAGAGAGAGAGAGAGGGAGGAAGAAGGGAGGGGAGCCGCAAGTGAGACAAGCCTATGAAATCTGAAAGCCGCCCCCAGTGACAGGCTTCCTTCAGCAAGGCTTCACCTCCTCAGAATTCCATGACAGCCTCAAACAGGGCCACTGACTGTGTTAGTGTTCAAATTCTTGAGTCTACAGAGGACACTTCTCATTCAAAGAAGCATACAAGGTCATCACAAAACTATGACCCTGACATGGGATGACATTTAACACAAGTCTGCTGTGTCTTGCTTGATTGGTCTGGACATCTCTTCCCTCATAGCCCCCTAGACTCTCCCTGTCACAACACTCGGCATGCTTCGTGACTACTTTCATCTTAACCCCCACCCACCACTCAGCAATACTGTGTACCTGTGCTTTTCGCCCGGGTCTACGTTCAAGTCTGCCAGACTTGGCTGCAGAGTCCAGGTCATCGTGGGGGCGGGATCATCAGGTCTGTGAGCTCCCAGAGGCCAGGGCTGTGCTGTGCATCCTGTCCCCAGCATGCCGTGGGGCCGAAGGACACACGCTGTGCCTGTGACTGGCCTCTCCTCCTTCCTTTTTGGATTCCATCCTGATGGACAGCTCTGCGGAGCAGGAGCTGAAGGACTGGAAAGGAAGCTCTCTTCACAGCTTGGAAGCTGTGGCAACACTCTCTCTGGATAGGATGGAAATTGGGCACTGGGGTGTCTTCTGCCCCCCCATCCTGTGAGGGCTCAGTGTGTGGAGTGAGTTCACCTGCTGTAAAGCTGATTCTCCCAAAGGACAGCAAGCAGCATGGCTGAGTGAGGAACGAGTGGAACACAGCCCTCCTAAGCCAGGACATGGCATTCCTGGGCTCTGGCTGCCAGCGTGGGGCCACTGAAGCCCCAGGACTTGGCAAGAGTCACCGAAATGCTGTTCTTTCCACTCTGGGTTTGGCCCAATTCTGCTAAGTGGGAGTTTTATTACCAGCAACAAGAGCAAGACCGAGTCAGAGGCACTCCAACTGGAACCCTTCTGAGGCATGGTTCTTGCTCAGCAAAGCTTGGCCCTGGAGCCCGGGGGACAGTGGCTTCCTTGGTAACAGTACACTGCCCTCCAGTCCTGCTGGGCTGTCTCTGGAGTCAGCTGGACAGCCTTGCACTTATACAAGGCTTACCTAAGGCAGAAACAGTCTAGGTGGGCCTGAAGGTGGGTGCCGCCTTGGGGTGGCCGGGATGCCCACCTCCCTTCATGACGTGGCCCCTGGAAGGAGACTCCTGAGACAAGACGCTTCTTTCCCCCCCTCCCCATTCTACTATGGAGGGGCCTCCCACACCTTAGCGATTCAGGCAGCCTAGGCCTGCCCTGTCCCCATCAACTGGATACCAAGAACGGCTAGACAATCAGGTTTCCATCTCTTTTGAAATAGGGAGACAGGATGTTTGTCCTTTGAGAAAGGCTCAAGCCACACTGGACTCTACAGGATAGCTTCAGCCACCACTGACTGCCTAAATCCTGTGAGCCCTGGAGAGGCCTTTAGAATCTGTCAACTCTTCCTGCTTCCTGCAGAGGGTGCTCTGTGGGGCTGGGCTGGGCCTCCAGCCTGTGCCAGCACTACAGTGCATTAGAAACCAGTTTCTGCTGGGCCCAGGCTGGGATGGGAGCAGCAGCGGGGGTGGGGTCGTCTCTGTCCTTAAAAGCCTGGCATTCTACACTTCCTTCTCTTCTCCTGCTTTCCTGTCCAGTTAATTTTCCTAGGAAGTGAAGCCTTTTGGGGTTTTGGAGCTGGAAGGCAGCAACAAATCTACAATAAATGGCTACCTGGTGGCCGGAGCAAGTGGAAAGGGCATGGTCATTCTGTTCCACAGAATGAGGAACATGGGTCCCAAACTGGGGCGTGGGTGGTCCCCAAAGCCACTCCAGAAGCTGAGTTCAGGTCCGTGGGTGCTTTGGGGTATCAGTCACCGGGAGGAGGGGAAATCAGGCCTAGGGGATGTTGGAGTCCTCTAGTGATGGGGACAGGGTGGGGGGTACCAGACAGAGGACATGGTAGATGCAGATGTGGAAAGGAATAATGGTGAGATCAGTTTGCCACCACTGTTTGAATGTTGGACGTGTTCATGACTGCAGTCCTGATACTGAATTCTTTGGAGCCCAGGGCTGTGCTTATAATACATTCTTGCTCAACTCAGAGCTATAATCCTGTCAACGGTCAAGTGAGATAGATACAGTTGTCCCTCAATGTCATGGGAGATTGGTTCCAGGACTTCTGGGATACAAAAATCTGTAGATGGTCAAATCCATTGTATAAAATGGTGCATTTTTATATAAACTGAAAAAAATCAAAAGAAGATGAGGGGGAAAGAGAGAAGAAAAAACAGTTGCAGGAAGAAGGAGAGAGGATGGGCAAGCAGAATAGCATCTTTGCTTGGGGTGGGAGGGCTCTGAGCTTGTTGTAGGTGAGCTGCTCAGCCTTGGGAAGGTCCCAGAAGGGCCATCCTGAGCTAACACGTGTCTGGGCTCAGGGGGCTCCTGCCAATCCAGGCTTTCCTCCTGTTGGGTTCCTGTATGGTGACAATTTCCCATAAGTCCCAGTGAGACAGGAAAAAATGACTCAGTTTTACCCCAGGGCACTCGACTAAGAGCAGAGCACTATTAGGCACTGTTAGAGATAAGGTTCGTGTCAATGACAAGCCTTTTATTGTAAGCAGCCTTTTAATGTTTACTTTCCCTTTAAGTGAGCCAAGATATTAGGGGTGGGGACCATTTGTCTCCCTAATTGAATGCTGTTAGATATCTTCCCAAAAAGAATCAAGAAAGTAACCCTACACAAATCTCACATGTAGTTTAAATGATCTCTAGGTTGCTCATAGTACATAACACATTGTGAGTAGTTGCTATATTGTGTAATTTGGGGAATAATAGCAACAAGTCTGTATGTGTTCAGCACTGATGCAGCATTGCAGTCTGTTGTGAGTATCAGAGATATACATGAAAATGTTTGTGCCTTCTACAATGTCACAATTTATTGAGTCAAAATAAATTTGCAATCCCAGCACTCAGGAGGCAGAGGCAAACAGAGCTCTGTGAGTTCAAGGCCAGCCTGGTCTACAGAGTGAGTTCCAGGCCAGCTGAGGCTAAAGGGAGACTCTGTCTCAAAAAAAGACCAAATAATAAATAATTAAATAAATAACTAAATAAATAAATTTGCAAGGTACAATGGTTTTAGTGGTAGCAAGTTGCCAGGTATTCCAGTTTTCCTTGAGATCCCTAGCTGAGGTGAACATAGACTATTTTACTCTAATCTTAATTACTAATACTAAGTCTTGGGTCACATATTTCATATCACACAGTAAATCTATCATCTATCTATCTATCTATCTATCTATCATCTATCTGTCATCTATCATCTATCTATCTATCATCTATCTATCTATCTATCTATCTATCTATCTATCTATCTATCTATCTATCTATCATCTATCTATCTATCTATCTGTCATCTATCATCTATCTATCTATCTTTCATCTATCTATCTATCTATCTATCTATCATCTATCTATTTACCTACCTATATCCATCTTACAGAATGACTGCATGGGGTTAAAGAGGAAAGGAATTTCAAAGAGACTTGAACAAGCAGGAACATGCTAGAAACCTACGCAGCTGTGGGAGTACGATAAACCCACCATGCGGCTTCTGGAGAAGCTTGCTGGGGCCACCGTGACTGCTGCCTGGTCACAGGCTGGAGCAGAGCTGCAGAGTTGAGTCAGCTGCAGGGGGGAAAGTGCAGGACGGAGTCCAGGTGAGTGAAAGGCAGAAAGTGCACTGCAGATCCAGACGGGGAAGCAGAGAGGAAACAAGCCGTCAGCCGTTTGCGTGGGTGGCATCAACCGCAGGGTAAAGCTAGCTGAAGCCCCAGGGACAGTCAGGAATTCTCTGCCTGCCGGTCCCTTGATGTGCACAGCAGGTGATTGACAGGCCAGTGGGAGTCATCTCAGTGTTGGGTGTCCACCTCTTTTGGGGGTGCCCAGGTGAGGAAGTTACACCCTTTCCTCAGACTGGTGTTTCCCATAAGTTCTTGGGCTTGGCTTTCCTGATATGACTTTAATATGGTCGTGTGTTTATGCAGCCCCAGCTCACCCCAATAAATTTATAGGGATGTACCCTTTCTACTCTTGGGAATAAGCCATTCATCAGGTTGTGATGCACGAGTGGTCTGGATCATCAGGTTGAGCTGCATGAGTGCTCTGGACAGATGGTGCTATTTGCACACTCACTCCAGTGCAGAGTCATCCTCCATCCACAAAATGCACTCAGTGCTGTTTGTAAAATGGAGCCTCTCAGGGCAAGAGGAACTCAGGGCAGGGCATCGCCTGATCACACGTGGTCCTCTCACTACATCATACGTGAAGGAAACAAGAGGTGAACAGCGCTCATATGATAAGTGCTGGAGTGCGTCCAAGGACTGGTGAGGTGGCCGGGGGTCCGGCAGGGCATGCCCTTGCAGCCGTCATTCATGTACGTTCAGCATAGTGTGCAATTTGTGGAACTATTTGGAATTTTGGGGATACGTTCTGAGGTTGGTTGAATTCCAGGGGATGGAGAGACAACTATATTACTATCTCAGTTTATACAAAGGGAAACTGATACTTGGAGTAGTGAGCATCTAACGATGGCCCCAGATTACTTGTCTCCCAGTAATCCGAGTGTCACTCCTCCTTTCAAGAATAAGAGTTTATATCCCACCTCTTGGTACCAAGATTGAACCCCAAACTGGTTTATTTATGCAAAGGTGTAAGAGGAATGAATGGCGCGAGGGTCTCGGAGCCCATGTGTTAGGCATGTTCAACTTACTTGGCATAGTGGCTCATACCTGTGCTGCTTAGTTTTTAGCTTCTAGTAACAGGCCAAGTCCTGTCTCCTAGATGGGTGGCTGGCACAGTGACTGCCATCTTCATTCACATCTCTCCTTCCTTGCTCTGGAGACTGGTGTCAGAGCAGGAATGTGGAGATGCTATGGTGGGCAGCAAAGGCAGACCAGGGTCTCCTAGGACAGCACTGCCTGTCCCTCCTACTCTGACGCTTAGCCCTGGACTCAGTCTCCCTTCCAATCCTCAAGCCCACCCTCAGGGAGGGTCCCAGGTTCTACCATGATGCTCTGCCGCTGTCCTCTGGCCTGAGGAAGCTCTCGGCTCTTTGCTTTTGCATTTCCCTGTTTCCTGCCATTCCTCCCCTACCTTCAGAGCTCAGGGGGACCTTAGGAAGTCTGCTCTGGTTGCTGTTTGATCTCTTCTTCCTGGGAACCCCTATGTGGCCAGGACACATGCAAATAATGTTAAAATTAAAGCTGGGAATGACCTTCAGAATGACTTCATCCAAAACCCCCCTCCATTTTATAGAGGGGCAACTTGGAGCCCAAAGAGAGAGACTTGCACAGCTATACCTATGGTCTGTGGTAGAGTCCTGACCCCTGGACTTCAGACTTAGAGACTTTTCTCACCCAGGGAATAATGCAGACACTGGCTTGGGGAGTTTCCATGTGTGTTTGTGGTATGCCTCCCTATGAGGGTATGTACAGCCTTGTAGGCGAGCTCCTTCCCAGGCAGGTGGTACCCCACAGCAGGCCTTGTCAGGGTGGGCAGGGACCATTTCACCAGCATTCTTTAAGATTGTATCAAGGTTTTAAGGTCCCTGATATGTAAGACTCCAGCACCCGTGGGTGGCTACTCCTTCAGGCAGAAGGTAGAGAATGGTTTCCATGGAGACCACCTAGGCTCTGGTTTCCAAGGCAACACTTGCATGAGGTTATAACAGCCTCCTATTTATGTCAACTTAACATTTCCAACTTCTCTATTCATTTGGCCAACCCCAAGCAGAACACAGGGCTTCCTTTCTGGGACAGTGATAGACATCAAGAACCAGAGTTTCTTCTTCAGTGAGAGTTGCAGTTAGCTGAAAGGCAGGACATCTCAGACAGCAGACTTCCTCCAGCCCAAGGGGCAGGTATACACAGACAGAAACAAGCATGAAGTTTATAGCAAGGCTTGGAATGACACAAAGTCCTACCACTGCGATTCCTGCTCTCAGGAGGGATTGGATGTTTGATACATTGGTGTATCAAAGCTTTGCACATCTGCTCAGAAAGTAGATGGATATCCATGTGGTTATCCTTTTTAAAATTTACAAATGGGAGGCTGGACATAGTGGCGCAAGCCTGTAATCCCAGCAGTTGGGAGGCAGAGGCAGGCGGATCTCTGTGAGGTCAAGGCCAGCCTGGTCTACATACATAGTGAGTTCTAGGCCAGCTGGTGCTGCAGGGAAACCCTGTCTTAAAAATACAAAAACAAACAAACAAAACTTACAAATGGGACACACGCGCACGCGCGCGCGCGCACACACACACACACACACACACACACACCTTTGCTACCTGCTTCACACTAATTACAGATTTTGGAGAAATCAATACATTAACACAGATAAATCTGCCTCATTGTAACAGGAACAAAATACTGTAATTTTTATGAAACCAAGTCTCCAATCAAGGGCCTATTTCCAGTTTCTTGCCAGCACAAAAATAAATATTATTTTCATATGTATATTTTTGTATGCTTGTTTGGTTACGGCTTTAAGATAAATTCCCAGCAGTGAAATTTCTGGGTCAAACAAAGGTACATTTTAGAATTGTATGTTGTGAAACCACTTTGGTGGTAGTTCTGGCAGAAGTGTTCTACACATGTGAGAAGACTGAACTTTTTTTGGGGGGGCAAATTATCATAAAACTAATTTCCCCAAATTAGTCTGAGACAAGCCAAACTTTAACACAAAATCCAAATAAGGAGTATATAAAAACAGAAAATTATGTGCCAGTATTACTAATCAGTATGTATCGAAACTCTTAAGGCATTGGCAAACGGAATGCAGAAGTATAGAAACACCAAAAATGAATAATGGCCAAATCAATGATTAATATTAACATCAACAGAGCAAATCATATGAGTTCTGAAAGTTATAGTCAAAGTGAATTCCTTTTAAAATCGAGAACAAAACAAAATTTGTGGCTATTGCTGTGGTAACTGAACTTCTTATTGGTGTGGTAGCCAAGAAATAAAATTTTGGGCTGAGGCTATGGCTTAGTGTTAAGAATGTTTAGCATGGGCTGGAGAGATGGCCTAGCGGTTAAGAGCACCGACCGCTCTTACAGAGGACCCGGGTTCAATCCCCAGCACCCACATGGCGGCCAAGAACCGTCTGAAACTCCAATTCCAGAAGAACTCCAGTTCCAGGGGAATCCGAAACCCTCTTCTGACCTCCACGGCATTGCACAACACGGGTACACAGACTAGCATGCAGACAGTACATTCATACACATACAGAAATAAATTTAAAAAAATTAAAAAAAAAAGAATGTTTAGCCTATACAAGGGTAAATCCATAATAAGATAAAATATTCAAAAAAATAAATGAAAATGTGAATTATCTTAATGGAAAAGAAACAAAATTTATTCATAATTAATAGAATTATATAAGCTGGGCATGGTGGTACATGACTTTAATCCCAGTACTTGGGAGGCAGAGGCAGGTAGATGTCTGTGAGTTTGAGGCCAGCCTGGTCTATTTAGCGAGTTTGGTATAGCCAGGGATAACAAGGAGACCTTGTTTCAACAAGAAGAAGAAAAAAGAATTACATATATAAAAAGGACAAAATAATTATTACACAACTTATTAGAATAAAAAACACAGTTCCTGGATCAGTACTATAAACCAGATTGTTTTTATACACTAGCCATAGATAAGGAACTTAGGAATAAACCCAATGAGAGATTTGCCAGGCCTCTATTTAGAAAAGTATCAGAAAATGCTAAAGGCCCTAGTACAATCTTTTTTTTTTTTTAAATTTTTTTTATTATTATTTATTTTTGTATGTGTATGAATGTACTGTCTGCATGCAGGTCTGTGCACCCGTGTCGTGCAATGCCGCGGAGGTCAGAAGAGGGTCTCGGATTCCCCTGGAACTGGAGTTCTCCTGGAATTGGAGTTACAGACGGTTCTCAGCCGCCATGTGGGTGCTGGGGATCGAACCCGGGTCCTCTGCAAGAGTGTCAGTGCTCTTAACCGCTAGGCTATCTCTCCAGCCCCCTAGTACAATCTTAAATGCTGTGTCATATTGAAATCCTATTGATTTCAGTTCTCCTCTAGCGGATCTATAGGCTTAATATGCATCCAGTAAGAACCTCTCAGTGGAGAGTTTTGTTTGTTTGTTTTTTTGAGACAGGGTCTCTCTGTAGCCCCAGCTGGCCTGGAACTCACTCTGTAGACCAGGGTGGCCTTGAAGTCACAGAGATCTGACTGCCTCTGATTCCCGAGTGCTGCAATTAAAGGCATGCACCACAACGCCTGGCTCAGTGCAGATTTTCATAAAATCTGATCATTGTTTTAAAGTGATATGAAGAACAAAGGGCCACAAATAAGCACAGCAGTGCTGGAAAAAATCAATATAGGAAATTTACACCAGCAGAGATCCAGACTTATTTTTAGCATGGTTCATAGCTCAAGTGAGAGAGAAAGACCCAAGAACAGAGTGAAGGTCCAGAAATGGATCTTCTGCAAATGGAAACTTGATCCATGAAGACTTGGACTATAGCTCAGTGGAGAGGGAAAGACAAACACCAACTCAGAGGTGTTATTGATGAGTGTTGGCCACATTATCAAAATATCAAATTATGTAAAGCATATTAAGAACTCCCACAAACTAATAACAAACATCCTATAAAATAGGCCAAAGACCACAAATGGTATAACAGAAATGAAATTTGAGATCCAATAGTTATATGAAACTTGCTTCAGTTTCCTAGTTGTCAGAGATAAAATTAAAATCATAATGATAAATCCTTTTTTCTTTCTCAATCCACTTGCAACAAAGAAAATCTTCAGACTTCTTAACATCAACTGTTGTCAAAGATGTGGAATGAGAAAAATGTCTCAGCAGCACAATTGGGTACACTGTGTGAGCCACATGACTCTACTTTTCTTTTTTTGACTCTACTTTTTGCTGTACATAGCAAAGAAACCCTTGTTCAGGCATATCAGAAGCCCCATACTACCCTAATTACCTTAATGGTCATTATTAACTAGGTAATTCAATTTTATATTCATATACTAGACGGGTAGACATCAGTAAACATGAATCAAATACTACAGGTATCAGTCAGCCTGGTTGGATCTGAGCAATACATTATTGATGAAAAAAGTAAGTCAGAGAATAAAACATGTGTAGTATTTTGTGACTACTTACATGCTATTTAAATCCAATCAAAGCTCAATTAGGGCCCTTAGATATGTGGTTCATTCAAGAAAGCACCTCAGAAAAAGAATAAAGAATTATCTGGCTGGGTTAACTAGTGTAAAATTGGTTGATACATGGGAAATTGACGTATTCCTTTTTTTTTTTATTTCTGTATGTGTATGAATGTACTGTCTCCATGTAGGTCTGTGCACCTGTGTCGTGCAATGCCAAGGAGGTCAGAAGAGGTTGTCGGATTCCTCTGGAACTGGAGTCCTCCTGGAATTGGAGTTTCAGATGGTTCTCAGCTGCCATGTGGGTGCTGGGGATTGAACCCAGGTCCTCTGTAAGAGTGGTCGGTGCTCTTAACTGCTAAGCCATCTCTCCAGCCCTGGGAAATTGACATATTTCAAGGCCATCTTTGGATTAAATGTGCCTTTGTATTTAGTAGGTTTACAATATCCCCTACAGGGTTTTGAGGTGTTGGGGGTGTGGAGGACAGGGACTGAGGTAATATGGAAGTCTTCTGATATGGACTGCCAGCAATTCCTTGAATCTCTGAGCCTGGATGCCCCTACCAGCCTGGAGGTGACCCACTTCTAGTCCTCTTGAATCTGGGCTGGGTTTGACTTGCTGCTATCAACAGAACGTAATGAAATAACAGGCTGACATTCCTGATCCTAGACCTTAAGGACTGGTGATTGCTGCTTCCCTTCTCTGCAGGGCTCAACTGAGAACTCTAAGCCCACCAGGGTAGACTGGTGAGCATCAGTTTCCCAAGGCCCTTGGAGATTGTGTCCATCTCCAGCTAAGCTCTCCCAGCTAAATGCAAATTAAGAAAGCAGTCCCTGCAAGAGTTGGTTCTTCAGTCACACAGCTGAACTGTCAAGCCACAGAAAGGAAAAGCTTAAAGTACCTTCAGGTCATGAAGTTCTATTATAACCAGACTCAGGTTGGTCTACTTGTTGCTCAAAAGCCAAGATGCAAAGACACCAAAGTCCACGGGAAGGAAATTAATTAAGGGTGCTACCCTTACAACGCCATCTTGCAGAACTAAGGTACATGAAGGAGTTTTCAGAGAGAGGAGGAGGTGCAGTGGGCAGAGGTTGCAAAGGTGTGTGAGGAACAGGGTTGTGTGGCATCTGTCACTCACTGCTCTTCATTCGTGTGCATCTCATTTTCTTCCCTTTGGTCAGAGCATAGCAATCGACTGCGACCTCTTGAGGCTAATTCTTATATTAATACAAACATATTACATTCCTGCAAGTTCAATCCCAGCACATTTTATGCTTTATTAGTCAATGCATGGAAGAGAAGAAGGAGGAAGGAGACTTGCACACTTTGGTGTTAGCTATAGGCCACCAAATGCTCTGAGCTCTGGATGCAAGAGAAAGATTTATCAGCATTTCAGCCATTTAGATGTAGCTTTTCTTGAGCATTGTGAATGATGGGCAAGGCAGGGGAAGTTACTCTGCAAAGAACAACTTGCTATGTTACAGCGTGGGGATCTTGTCTCCTTAAATGACCCATAGACTTTACATTGCTCATTAAACTTTTTATAACTTACTGATAATGTCATACTAATGATGTCAAGTATTTTGCCTGGAATAAATGCTTCACAATGCAAACCATGTACCCAAATGAAATCACCAACTGTGACTTCATCTATAAAAATATTGTCTCAGTAGTTTTGTGTTCTTTATTTTTTTTATGTGTATGAATGTACTGTGTGCATGTAGGTCTGCGCACCTGTCTCGTGCAACGCTGCAGAGGTCAGAAGAGGGCATCAGATTCCCCTGGAACTGGAGTTAAAGACGGTTCTCAGCCACCATGTGGGTGCTGGGGATCGAACCCGGGTCCTCTGCAAGAGCAGTTGGTGCTCTTAACTGCTGAGCCATCTCTCTAGCCCCTAGTTTTGTGTTCTTCATAACTATAATTAAACATGTTATCTTGAGATAACTGCCTGTTCATATTCTTTGCACACTTATCTGGCTTTTCATTTTCATGATTTGTAAAAACTTAGCATAGTAAGGAAAATAGCTTTTATGTCCCATGTTTGATAATCATCTGAGATTGCTACTTATAAAGGCCCGTGGAATATTTTGTTGTATATAAATTTTAGCTCTACATTCTCATTTAGAGGGAATGATGTTTATATTGCTTTGTGGGGGGAGGGGCATTGAGACAGGGTTTCCCTGCATCCTCAGGTGGCCTGGAACTCTACATGTAGACCAGGCTAGCCTCGATCTCACAGAGATCTGCCTGTCTCTGCTTCCTGAGTGTTGGGATCATAGGTGTGTACCATCTGGCTGGATTGCTTTTTTTTTTTTTTAATAACACATCTGGCTGGTTTTTTTTTTTTTTTTAATAACACATCTGGCTTTCATTCATGTATAAAACGATTCATTTGGAATTAATTTTGGCTGGAGAGGTAGGATACAGGCATGTTTCGTCAAAATGGCTTGTCAGTTGTTTCTTAAAAATATCCCACAAGTCCCCATTAACTTGAAATACCATGCTAAACCATATATTAAATTCCCCTGTAATTTAAACCAATTCTTAGTCCCCCACTGTGTCCCATTGACCTCTTCCTCTGCTACTCCAAACTCCTTAATTATCATTATTTGTACTGAGTATGTGAAGGGCAGTTCTCTGCCCTTTGCGGGATTTATATGCCTTTTCCTGTTTACTTTCTCCCAAGAACTGATTTCATCAAGTTCAAAACCAAATCTGGCTAGCATTTAATTGACTGCATGACATTTAGAATGAAGGTAACGGGCACAGGATTTTTCTCCCCCACCCCCCAACAAGGTATGTCTGCATGAGTCACAGTCTTTTGTGTCCTCTAAGAAGTCTGTAAGACCCAACAGCCCCAGAGTGTAGGTCCCCACCCACCCTCAATCCCAGGCAGGGTACAGGTTTTACTTCCTGTGTCCACTTAACCAAAGCCGGGGCCAGTTCTCCCTCCCTCTGCTTCTTTCTCTGGAGAATATGACCCTGTGACTATTTCAGATCTACCAAGAGCAGCAGTTACTGATTGCCCAGATACTGTGGAGAATTCACTACCATCTCTGCATCTAAGGAGGTGCAATGTGATGTCATCTGCCAGTGAAGTATGCAGCGGGGTTCTCTATGGGCATTTTTCAAAGCAGCTTGACCTTGGGTGGTTTCCCAGAGTTCTCTGGATACTTCCCTATTCCTCAGCTACAAAATGTGAGCCCCACTTTGCTCAGACCCTGGCCCAGCGACCAAGGGAGACGATGGAAGGGACACCACACCTTCCCTGGGTGAACAGGGCAATAAGGCTGCCTCTTAGGGGTCAGATACCAAGGTCTGCTGGCTTCTCCCTGCATGTCACCTCTACTACTCTGTCCCCAGAGCAACCCTGCCACCCATTAGGTACCTCTACCTGCCACATCAGGGCCAAAGTCAGAAGTATAAGATTTTTTTATTTTCTACAGACACTCCTGAAAAGATATCTAATAGAGAAAATATACAAAGCATTTAAGAGTTTCATCTCCAGCAGCACCCAAGTCTGACTGGAGGCACCAAAGCCTCTCCTAGGCTCAGGGCTGAGGATGGTGAGCACATGGAACATCAGTAACAACATGCAAAAGTGAGGAGAAGGGAAAACATGGCGCTCCCCCAACACAGGAGGAGGCGGGGCCAAGTACCAGGTGGCGCTCCCTCCCCCTTCCGTCCTTCACAGCAGCTCTGGCCTACAGAAAGGCATGAGCTCAGCCACTGTCCAGGGCCCGCAGCTCCTAGCAGATGGCTCCCTACCATGCCCATCCCTCCGTGCCCACCTGCTCCTGACTTGCCTGGGGGACAGCTTGTGTTCTAGGTGCCAGGCCGGGAGGTGGCCAGGTTCCTCATTTCTTTGGTTCCACTCAGAGGACAATTGTGCTTGGCAGACTCAGCCCACCCTCAAACTCCAGGCTCCCACTGGTGGGCTGAAGGCACTGACAGAAATCCTGGAGAGAGCCCAGGATAGCCACCTTTTCTTTGTGCTCTTCTGGATCAGTCCACAAGTATGCCTACAAACCCGGACAGCGGGAAGTGGGCCATGCAAGAAAAAAGTCTTTCAGGACTTCCCCAGCTGCGCAGGAAACTTCTGAACCCCATGCCAAGCCCCTGTCCATGCCACTGCCTCAAGCCCTTGTGTGTCCAGACCTTCCTTTAGTCCTTCCCCTTGGCCCAGCCACCGGGGAGCTGACTTCAAGATGATGGGTCACAGAAACCATCTTGGGTGACTGTCCTCTCCCACCCCACACCTGGGAGGCTGGCAGAGGCAGAGGCCTTGAGAGATCACGGCTCTAGGTACAGGGAGGCAGGCAGGGCTGGAAAGGAAAGGTGGGACACGTCACATCTATGGAAGGGGGCCCAAGGTACAAGCTAAGCGGGGGGAGGAAGGAGGGCCAGAGAGTGGCCAGAAGGAAAAAGAAGAGGGTGTGGGTGGGCCCAGGGGCGGCCTCACACCACTCCACAGATAAGCGTCTCCACCACAAAGGTGTTCTCGAAGTGGCGGATGGCGTTGCAGTTCTTGGCTTCCCGCTTGTTGATCCCTGGGAAGAAACAGAAACATCCCAGTAAGGCCAGAATCTGGGCTGAGAAGGCAGCCAACCTCTGAGCCTGAGGGAGGGGCCTCGGGGCCTGGCAGGACAGGCAGGGGAGGCCCTAGAAGTGGCGCCCAGAAGCAGCACTGGAACAGAAAGGGCTCCTAAGTTCCTAGCCTCAGATCTGTGCCCATTGCCTCCCGGCTGTGTGACCTTAGAGGTGCCACTTGACCTTTCTGTGCCTCTGTATTCTCATCTTTAAAAAGGACAGATTGATGATGATGAAGATGATGACAGTGATGAGGGTATGACAATGCTTGGTACATTGTAAAGTGCTCAATTAACGTTCACCAGTGTCAGGTTATAGCCACTGCTATTTGGGCTCCTGGACCACTGGGTCAGGCACTGTCAGAGGCTGACTGGGGTTTGGAGCCCAGGGCAGGGGCCTGCCACTCACGCCTCCGGGTAGCCCGGCGCCGCAGCCGGTACGTGTCCTTCCCGTTGCACAGGTGGTAGATGAAGGAGCCCAAGGCCTCCTTGTCACTGACATGCTCTGTCACCACCATCTCTTCCTGGATGATGTACGTCTGCGGGAGGTAGGTGCCTCTCTGCAAAGTGAGGGGTCATGACATGGGGTCAGGACCCAGACCCTTCCCACAAACCCACAGCTCTCACAGCTACGCCCTGCCCACCCTTCAGATCACAACGCAGTGCCGCACAAGGCACACACACCTCGTTTTAATAATTATTTTAATTTATTATATATATAGATATATATAATAGTATAGTTATATATCTGTTTTTTTTTTTTTTTTTTTTTATTTTTTTTTTTTTGGTCTTTTCGAGACAGGGTCTCCCTGTAGCCCCAGCTGTCCTGGAACTCACTCTGTAGACCAGGCTGGCCTTGAACGCACAAAGATCCACCTGCCTCTGCCCCCCAAGTGCTAGGATTAAAGGCGTGTGCGCCACCACACCCAGCTTTTCTTATTTATTATTTTTTATGTGTATGAGTGTACTGTCTGCATGTAGGTTGGTGCACTCGTGTCATGCAATGCAGCAGAGGTCAGAAGACGGTGTCAGATTCCCCTGGAACTGGAGTTAAAGACGGTTCTTAGCTGCCATGTGGGTGCTGGGAATCGAACCCAGGTCCTCCGCAAGAGCACTTGTTGGCTCTTAAATGTTGAGCCCTCTCTCCAGCCCATCTCTTGGGCCTTTTTGATGTCCCCAAGCTGGTGCTTATCCTGCACCGTGTGAGCGCTGGCTCACGTGTGTGCATGTATGGCTCACGTGTGTGTGTATGGCTCACGTGTGTGCGTGTATGGCTCACGTGTGTGCGTGTATGGCTCACGTGTGTGCATGTATGGCTCACGTGTGTGCATGTATGGCTCACGTGTGTGCGTGTATGGCCTGCTACCCTAGGGGAAGAGCTCCTGGGTGCAGGGCCTGCATCATTTCCCCACTGATGGCCCCAGACATGAACTGGAATGCTGGAGTTGCTCCTGGGATTCTCTATGAGAAGAAAAGAGAGAAGTGATTCCAAGGCTGTGGACAGAGCCTGTGGAGGAGTGACCCTCCTGGGATTCAGAAAAAATGCCCCAGGCTCCCTCTTCCATGGCAAGCACCCTTGCTTCAGGGAGGAGATAGGTGGGACAAGACATTACCCACCTTCACGTTCATGAGAAGCTCCCAGAAGTTTCGAGGGGGCAGCACGATGGTGGTGTTGAGCTCAATGACGTAGCACTTGTCCAAGGAGATGTCATGGTAGGCAGTAAGACCCTGAGAGGGAGGGGGCATCTGTCAATCTCTCGGGGAGGCAAAGGCCTGTGCCAGGCCAGACTGCTAGAGGCTTCCAGGCAGCACAGGCCGCCATTCAATCCCAGGGCTGGGGCCTCAGAGGTAGGCCCCCCAAGTTCCTGGACATCTGTAGCCTGGGCTGGTGGAGGCACTAATCAACAGCCAAGAGTACACTGGTTCACTCAATGCCTTTCTTACTACAAAGGCTCTTCCTGGGCTTTGCAGGGATAGGTGAGGGTTGAGGCACTGATTACATCCCAACTATGCATTTCATCAAACTGGTGAGGTGCAGCTCTCCTCTAGAGAGAGATGCCATATCCCAGCCTCCCCAGGCCTCTGCTGCAGGGCATCCAAGGCAGAGAGCAGGGTTAACAGACACCTAGCAGGCTTTGGAAAGCAACTACCTGGGAACAAGAGCTTGGACCTGCATCTCACTGGCCTCAAAAGCTGGGAAAGGATGGTGTCCTCAAGGGAGAAGGAACTGATGAGGAAAGGCAAGTGGGAACCTTCCAGAGAGTTGGCAATGGGCTGACTTTGACCTGTGGCATTTCATGGATTTCAGGAATGCACAGCTCTGCAGAAACTCACATAGAGCATCTGATGTTAGGTGTGCAAATGCAAGCAGACATAGGATCCGTGACCTCAAGACGACAGCCAGTTCCTGTAGCTGTCAGACACCAGGATAAAGCACTCCGTCCCCGCCCCAGGCTATCCTTGGCAATAACAAACAGTACTACCTTCGTCATAAAAGCAGCATCTTTAAATGGCTGGTCGAGGTGACCGCAGACACCTGCTATGCGGGTTATACACACCCCAGGGTTCCCTAGTGTTCTTGCTCCTTGCTCTGGGTTCCCCAGACAACCTCCCACTGTTCTGCTCCAGGCCCCGTGGCCAGCCATTAGCTGCCCACAAGTCAGCCTCACCCGCTGGAAGTCGTGGATGATGTCTGCAGGGTCCCCACCGCCAAACTGGGGCACAGGGACATTGATGCGTTCGTAGTTCTCTTCGAGGTAAATCTTCACGTCCTCTTCCAGTTCCATCCGAGTCCGGATCTGGGAGGACAGGGAGTCCTCATAGAGCACACCACAGTGGAAGAAGTTATCTCGGGCCAGCTGCACAAAGTGAGGAGAGACAGATGGTCATGCAGGTGGTGACGTGGCCGCATAGCTGACCTGCCTACTTCAGACCTGGGAAGCAGGAAGCATGAGACGTAGACCATTTCAAGGATGGGGAAGCTGCATGGAGAGGTCGATCAGAGTCCACGGCTGCTAAAAAGAGACCAGCTGAACCTTGGAGAAAGCAGTCCAGTATCACAGATGGAGAGAATGAGCAGCAGTGCCATTTGTGGATGGAAGACCTGTCTGAGCCTCAGTTGCCCCATTTGTAAAGCATCATGATATCTAAGGTCCCTCTGGCCTCAAAGTTTGGGAGTCTATAACACAGGTGGGCAAGGAAGAAGACCAACTGGTTCTGCAGGCTGGACAGAAGGGCAGGTCCTACAGAAAGCCCAATGGGGTAAGAGGGACAAAGCCGAGGGGTGGACAGGCTGGGCCTCTGGGGCACCACCAGAGATGCCCAGCTGAACAGCTTGAGTGGACGAGGAGCTTCAAGAAAGCCTGGCACCAGCCTCATGTTCCTCCATGAACAAGTCCCACCACTCCTAGACATGAGCCCCTGAGCAGCCTTAAACGCCCGTCACTGCCCCCTCAGGAAGGTGATTTAACTGCCCCTCAGCAGGGGGAGCAAGGCAAGTTTCGTAGTGTCAACTGGGCAATGGGGTCACCATGACTTCTCTGGGGACTCAGGGCTTCGAGGTAGCGCTGGATGTAATCAGCAGAATTCCCCTTTCTCTGAGAAGAAACTCTCCCAAGATGAATCATCACAGCCACATGGAACCCCGAGGGCTTTACAGAGCCCAAGGGAGGCCCTGTGTGGCAGCCAGACCAGCCGCAGCGCAGACCACTCACACTGACCCCAGGGTACGCGGGACATTTACGCTGTCTGGGAAGTGGTGAGGGATGAGGAAGTGGTGAGGGATGAGTAGGGTCTGGGAAGGGAGAAGAGAGCAGGGAAAGCCAGGAGAGGTCCTGTGTCAGGGAAGGAGGACAGTGCCTGGGAAGGGGCAGCTCACAGCACGGAAAGCCCTGTTAGGGGGAAGCCCGGTTAGGGGGAAGCCCCGAGGGCGTGAGTGCAGGAGCCAAGGTGCTGGGGAAAGCGCCGTTAGAGCACAAACTCTCCAGGAATTTCCACTGTGGAAAAAACTTTGTGACAACAACACTAAGTTAAAGGCTGTGCAGGTCATTGGGTCAACGGTGACTGCCAACCCTAGCCTTTGCTCTGCCAACCCTAGCCTTTGCTCGCTGAGCTTCCCCGTTGATACAGTCATGCTTACCTCTCGGCTACTTTTAGCACCCAGCTGCATTCAGCACCTAAGTGTGGGGACACTTCTTCCCTGAGTCTGGGTGGTCCAACTTCCACCCCAGATCGCCAGTGGGTGTGACCAGGGGCAGGTGAGCTCCTCTGTAGACCTAATGACTGTTGTGAGCTATGCACGACCCTGCTGTGACCCAAATGTAAATGCAAGGAATGGAGTTAGGTCATCTGTGCCACAAGAATCTTGGGTAGAGAGTCTGGGCTCCAGAGGATCACAAACTATCAACTTCTCTGTTGGACCTGAGAGCTGGTGACAAGGCTTCCAATGGCACTGTGGGAGGGGCTCCTGCTGTCACTCGGATCCATATTCAGTCCTCCAGAATAAGAGCAGAGCTTGGGGCAGCCTGCATGAGGCAAAACGATACTGGGAAAGAAGGGGACTGTCGTCCAGGCCTCCCAGTGCCTGGCTTTCCTGAGTGTAGACAGCTTCTTGCTGTCCCTCTCATGTGCCCCACGCCCTGGCTTTCCAGGGCTCCTACACGATTAGCACACTTCTCGTCCCTCTTCATGTGCCCCACGCCCTGGCTTTCCAGGGCTCCTACATGATTAGCACACTTCTCGTCCCTCTTCATGTGCCCCATGCCCTGGCTTTCCAGGGCTCCTACACGATTAGCACACTTCTCTCAATCAGTCCTTTCCCCAACCACCTGCCAGGCTCCTTACCTGAGCAAGGAAGAAGTATCTGTAGATGTAGACAGAGGCGAAGACCAGGCCCATGAGCAGCACGACCATGCCCATGGACAGGTAGCACACGCTGCCCACTGAGCCCCCTTTCCTGGAGCGGTGGCGAGGGGGCCGCTCCTCCTGTGAATAGAAGTCCTGGGGGTCAGCCTGGTGCCCCAGAGAGGACTGCTCTCCTGAATCCCCCCTTTCCTAAGTGAGATGATGAGATGACCCCTGTGGCTGGGCTAAGAGCTCTGGAGGACCAGGACAACACAGATTGCCTGAACAGAAAGGAATCTTGCCAAGGTCTCCTCCTTCTAACTAAAGAGAAATTGAGCCCCCTAAAAATGATCATCTTGGTTTAAACACACACATTCTGAATGGCCTGTCTGTCTAGATTCCTTACTGGACCAGCTTGACCACCCTCTAGTCCTTCAAACAGAAAGTGGGGTACAGCAACTGGCCCTGGGAACTGGATTGGACGAGGAGGCCGTGGGAAGCACATGCATGTGGTAATGCTTTGGGTGTGACTTAATCTAATCAGGTTGGCAACAGACACTGCCATCACAGGATGGTGTGGAAAGTGTTGGGCTCTACCAGGGTAGTCACTGGCTGTTGGAAGCAGGGGCTCTGAGAAGACCCGAGGACCTGGTTCTGGGTGCTTATCTCCAACCAAGCAGTTCGTTGTGCTCAACTGTTCCTCTGCGGCAGGCTGTCAGAAGGTGAAGTCTACAAGGTAAACTTTGAAAACATCTGGAAGCTGGGAACTCTCGAAAGGAAGGAAGCACAGCTATAAGGAGGCCAGGCCAGGGTTCCAGGGAAAAGCCTGCCTCAGGAGCCGGCCTTGGGCTCAGCTGTAGGATCGTCTGAGCACCAGCCAGACCTACCTCCAGGCTACACTTGCTGGTGGATGGTGTGTGAGCGTAAAAGTCAACACAAAATGCTGGGTGTGGTGGAGCACGCGTTTTAATCTTAGCACTTGGGAGGCAGAAGCAGGCAGATCTTTGTGAGTTCAAGGCCAGCCTGGTCTACAGAGTGAGTTCCAGGACAGCTGGGGCTACAGGGAGACCCTGTCTTGAAAAGAAAAAAAAAAAAGGACTGCTTTGCCTGAGCTAGACCAAGGGCTAGTGGGGTGACCTTGGCTATTTCTCTGCTAACTGCCCTTCCCACACCCCAGCCCAGCTGGCTCTCACCTATCCTTGAAGATGTCACAAAAGCCCCAGACTTGTTTCTACCTCCAGTGTCCACCACTTAAGCCCTTTTCTGTGCTGTTCAGACATAGCCAAGACAGAGGTCACAGGTCGGTATCCATAGACCCCTCCCCAGCCTCAAGGCGCTTTGGCAGATTGGGAGACGGAGCTTTCCCACAGCCGAAGGACCAGGTCTCGCTGACCAGCCATCACGCTCTGGGATACTCTTGTTTTCCTTCTTTTCTCTGAAGTGTTGGGACAGTAGGCACACCCTCCTGGCTCCTGTTCAGGTTACTCAAGATCCTCTCTCACCACAGAGGTGTGGGCTTCGGCCTTTGGACTAGGGGTGAACCCCTCCAGACGGTCTGATTCCCTGCTGCCTGGCACTCTCCAGCTCAACCTCTAGAAAAGGACAGAAAAAATCTGGGGGTCCTACACTGACGTTCCTCAGTGTCCCTCTCCCTACCCACAGGGTCAAACCATGGCCAATCCTGCACCCCACCCCAGGTCTGCCCTCCAGAGAGCTGGCCTAGGGTAGCTGTTGACCCACGGGCAGGGGACTTTCACCTCACAATGGTCTCTCTGGGGTGATCTATTCCCAAGAACAAGCCACTTGGGGCTCCTGCAAAGGAGGCAGCCAGAAGTGGCTCCTGTGGTCAGGAGTAGTCACAGGAAAGGTGGTTGGCTTAGGACAGGACAGGCTGCTCTTGGGGCACAATGAACTCCAAGGCCACACTGTATCTAGGAGGTTGGTGGGGGTCAGTGAGCGCCAGGAGAGTCCAACAGCATGGCACATGCTCCATTCTTACTCAGGTCCTCTGGAGGTGACCAGCCTCTAGGGATGAAAAGAAACCAAGAACCCGAAAGCCCTTTGTGGAGGACAAAGTGTGAGATTAAAAAAAGCAGCTCTAGGGTGGGGCCTTTGCATTCTAGGCTGCGCGGGGCTCGTGCTCTCCATCCTGGGTTCTGGAAAACCAGAAAAGCTGCCTTGAGAGAATTATTGAGGAAAGAAAATGAGAAAGAGGGAGGAAAAGAGGAAGAGGGGGAGAGAAAGGGAGGGAGAGAACTACAAGTGAGAGCAGGGAGATCTGCTCTGCAAATCAAATTTACAGGCAAGCTGGGGCCTCTGACCCTCACGGGAGTCACAGCCAACTACTGCTGCTGGCCTGGAATGCTCTGCTTAGTCCCGGTATCCACGGACTGGGGGAGGGGTGGGCACAGAAGCACTGCAAGGGGAGGGTGTGGAGAGGTCACTGAGGACAGGGCAAAGGCAGGTAAGGCTCTGAGGGCCCCAGGTGAAGGAAGAGTGGTCAGGTGTGGCTGAGATTCTGCCTGGCTCTGGCCAGCAACTCTGACTGTGAAGACTGGGAATTCCCCTAACCCCTTGCCCAGCTGGGGTGGTGACCATACCCATTTAGTAGTCAGAACAAAGAGAAAGATCAAAATATCCTGCCCTAAATATATTTCTTTGGTGGATTTCCAGATGTTTACTGGAGAAAGTGCAGCCCTCTGCAGATCTGGGCAGATGCAGGCTGGCTCTGCAAACTGTCCTTTTGTGAAAGGAACTGATGTCCATTTGCATCAGTGGAGTAAGGCAGGGAAGTGCCCAGAGACCCTATCTCCCAGATCCCCATCTGCTTAGGAAAGATTTGGGAACATAGCACAAGCACTGGCCCCAGAAGCACAGCTGGTGCTGGGTTCTGGGTGTTCTTCCCAGAGGTATCGGTGTGACGGGTACTGTTCTCTGTAGATGTTAGTGTTGCCCTGTGCTCTCCACCCCTCTGTGACTTACGTGGTCACCCCCCTGGCAGCCCCAAGCCCCTATTTCTCCCTAGAGTTCATTATCCCACGTATGGTGCAGCTATGTGGCCTTTTGTTCAAGTCTTATTCTTTTGATGTGGGTCCTGTAGCTACGTTAAGAAATTTACTTTGTCTTTCTTGATGACTTTGGAAAAAAAAAAGAAATTTACTTTGTTCTTTTTCCTGCTAATCTGCTTTGTGTCTGTTCATTTCATGGACTAAAATGATCAAACACTTCAGAGGTTTGATCACCATCCTGCTGGCTGCCTGACACTCCAGGCCACTGAGCAAAATCCACAGAAGCCTCAAGACAGAACAGTAAGGCTGGAACGGAGGGGAGGCCGGCAGAAAAACCCAGGATGTCCCTGCTTGGGGACAAAAGGCCCCAGCACCACCTCTGCCAAAGCTGTCCTCCCTAGAGGGCTTTGGAGACTGTGAACTCATGCAGGTAGAGACCTTGGGGGTCTGAGGACAGTGGGACAGCACTGAAGGTGGTTGGATGGCCAACCTTCCTGAGGGGACAACCCCCACTCCAGATCATACTAGGGACCAGAGAAATATTGCTACCCACGGCAGAGCAGTTGCTGGCAACCAGGCTTCTGGGGGGTGGGGTACCGTTTTAGAAAGTAGGAGACTGCTGCATAGTGTTTCCAAGGAGACAAGTTCTTTGAACAGTGCCTTGCTGTGCACTCATGACAGGCACATGAGTCAGGGATCTGGACCTGAGAAGGGCCTGGGCCTCAGCCTGCTGGCTTTGCTGGTGTGCTCAATGGTGCTCAAGAGATAATAAAGCCAGAGGCAGAAGGGACAGGAACTCAAAGCATAACTGGGCAGACCAGAGAGCAGGGGACGACAGCTCTCCAGATACTGCCCCTCAGTCACAGGTCAAAAGACAGTAAGTGGTCTAAGCTGCAACTGTGGGATCCTTGGGGGATGCAGCGTAGAGCAGAGGTGCAGGCTCTGCAGGGCTAGGCTGAGTTCGGAGTGGACCCAACCTGTTCCTTAGCATTGGTCAGAGTGCAGGCTGCAGACCAGAGGCAAGGATGCTGGTAGGTATGTGTGAAGCAGATCCACAGACAGACGGAGGCCTCGCTGGGGGTGGGAGGCAGGCAAACCAGGTCCCTAGGCAACAGAGCACAGAAGCCAAGAAGCCTACATATCACCTGGGCGCGTGCCACGTGCTTCCAAGGCTCAGGGATTCCTGGCTAGTGGCCTCCTCCCGCCACCCCCTCCAACCTGAGGCCTCCCCATCCAGGGTGCATCTCTGCAGATCATGCTGTGCTTGGCTGGGCAATCAGAATTCTCCCTTGTCCTCTGGTTTCTCCAGCCAACAGAGGCTCAGGAAGGATGCGAAGCAAAGAGAAACAAAACTGAAGGCTAGAAGAGGCTCCCGCACACAAAGAACTGGACTCCCAGGACAGAGGGGGAAGCCTAGCTGTGTGGCTGGGATTTTAACTATGAACATTTTTTTCTTGGGAGAGAAACTCCTCCTCGCTGGCAGTCTGCGGACAGCCTTGAACAGGCAAGGCCAGAACAAAGAACAGAAAGGAGAGGGAACCAGGGAGGGAAGGCAGAAAAGAGAGTGGGCAAAGATCATCTGGCAAGTTCCCCTGTACTTCCATGGGAAGGACCTCGGGCGGGGTTGCCTCTCTGCAGGTCATCCTGGCCCAGTCCTCCCAGGCAGCTGGTGCCAGGGACCCTGGGTTGTACCTCCAGATAGGCAGACCGTCCCCTATTGTTCCTCCCAACAAAGGACACAACACACACACACACACACATACACACCCACACACACAGAGAGAGAGAGAGAGAGAGAGAGAGAGAGAGAGAGATCTGATCCCAGGTGTGTGAGCTGAGGAAGGGTGGTACTCGGGGGCCATTAATCAAAGACAAATGCCAAGAAAGTTAGAGCTGTGAAGATGACTGAATTTAATGTTTTCTTCCCCTTGTAGTCCCAGCCCTGGATCCCGTCCATGGCCACATCTCTGCGCGCGCGCGCGCGCGTGTGTGTGTTGCAAGTATGCACACACAGGCATGCACAGACAGACCATGGGAGAGTGATGAGACTGGGTCTCCATAGAAGAGAAATGACCTGCTGGACACAGGCCGCTCGGGAAGGGTGGGGGCTTGTACACTGGCTCCCGAGAGCAGCTTCCCACCAGCAGCCAGGCTGAAGGCTCCTCATCATCTCAGTCTAAACACCTGGAGATAGCTGGCAGCTGGAGGCCCAGCTGGCCCCCTAGCCCCGCCCTTCCCCAGCCCACAGAGGCACTTCCTTCCAGCCCCAGGTCTGGGGACAAAATCTTCCTTGTTTGCGTGTTTGCTCAGAAACAGGGGCAGGCTGGGCAGGGAGGATGCCCTACTGCAGCCTTCCTCACCCCCACATCAGGCCTGGACACATGTGACAACAGCCCAAAGACCCTGGTTCCCTCATGTGTTCCATGGTCGTTCCAGGAATCGCCTAGTGGCACTTTGGTTTTGAGTCCAGTCAGGAAGGGACCGGGCCTTGATGAACCAGTTCCTGGGGCCTCTGAATCTGCCTGCCCACCCAGCCCTCTAGTCTCCTGGCTCATCTTGGTGTCCTGACAGTGGCTCACATTCTGTTTTGAAGTACAGCTGTCCAGCAGCCCTCTACCTGCTCTCACACCTGTGCCAGGCTCCAGGCAAGGGGAAATATGCCGGCTGGACTGGTGAGGTAAGGAGAGGCTTGCAGGACTGAACTGTCTTCTAAGGACCCAGCTGCAGTTCTCAGATGGGCAGAGCCAACACACACCAAAGGCCCCTTTGCACCAGCTCAGAGGTGGGCAAGCCATATGAGTTCACCAATGAACAGTTCTATTCTGAAGTTTAGGGATTTAAATCATCTCCCCCTCCCCTGTTGCCCAGTCTGTCTATATACCTCCCACAGCCCAGTAGAGACAGAAGAGGTGACTGGATGGGCTCCAGGCCATTACTAACAGCACACAGGGCAGGGCAAGGTTGATATTTCCATTTCAGGCTGGGTGAGGGCAGGACGGGCTGTTTGGCTTCATAGTCTGCTAAAAGCAGGAGGCTGGATGTCAGTTATCAATCAGGCTGTGTTGGTCAGAGAGATCAAAACAGGCCACCCCCAAACATGCTGCCTTCGCCTATTTGAAAATGGCTATTGAGAGGGGCCGCAGACGTGAGAACAGTATTGAAAAGCTCTTCTCCTCGGGGAGATTTGCATCCGTACAGAAAATTCTATGAGCAGCCACCGCAGGAATACAGGCGGGAAAGGCCCCTCTCCTTATCTATGAAGGAAAGATCTTTTTACAGAAAGAAGAGGGTCTGGCACCTGGCCCACAGTGACAGCCATAGGTGGTCTTTATAGAGCTGTTACCAGGGAGGTTTTACTGGAATAAGACCTCTTTTGTTCCTGGGGCACCTTTCTTCCCCTCACCCTTGCCTCAGCCTCAAGCCTGTTCGTTCACACTATGTCAATTTCTCCTTTGAGGCTCATACTTTCTGTGTGCTTATATATGCTAATAAACATGCATGTGTTTTCTTTTATTCTGCATATTGTCCGTTTATTGCAAAGACATCTGAGGTCAGTGAGAGGATCTCTCGGCTCAGCCATCCTTCCAACACCATCATCAGCAGGCTGGCTGAGCGTGTGTCCTGTGCAGAATCTGAGGGCCTTTCTTCTCCTGGAGTTGGAATTATATTCTTTCTTTGCTGGGCATAGTTCTCCCTACTCTTCAGATCTGTGGCTCTGGGCAGTTCCAGGTCTTATCTGGGCACCTGGGAGTAGACAGTTTGCCTTCTCGCCCCTTTCTGGGGCCCCAACCCTGGGCTGAGAGGAGGAGGAGGAGGACTTGTTTCTGATGAAAAGGAGGCTTAAGAGCTCCCAGCAAACTTTGAAAGCCACAGCCCAGTCAAGTATAGAGTGTCCCTTCACATCGAGGTTTCAGACCAAGCCCAAGCTGCTCATGGGGGTACCAAGGACCTTGGGAACACCTGGATGATGTGGTGGCGACCACACAGGGGCCGGGGGGTAGCTGCCCAGGTCCCTGCCATTCCTCAGTCAGGGTCTCTGCTCAGACAGACGCCCCTCTTCATGGCCCTCCCTTCTAGATCCTTCTCCACAGGCCCCTTAACACTCCTGCCTGCCCTGAGAAAACTGAATCAGAAAAAAACGTTGGCTTGGGGAGGAGGGAAGTGGGTGGGCTTTCTTAGCTCTGCCTAGATGGAGAGGCGGGGCTTGAGTGCCCCAAGACCGCTGGGGGGCGTGTGACAGTGGCCGCGATGACACCCTTTCATGGAGCAAAATGAAGCCCAACTGGGTCAGCTTCCCCTCCCCTTTCTTCCCTTCCTGCTTGCCACCGGTCCTCCCTACACACCCTCCACGCAGCAGACAGCTTTCCGAGGCGGAAATGACTTCTGTACCCTCGGCCAGGGGAAGGCGGGGCACACAGAGCCCAGTCAGCCCAAGGCTGACTAAGGATGCCGTGGGGCAGTGGGGAGCCCAGGGCGGTGGAGAATGACAGTTCAGACGGAGGGCGGAGGAGGGAGCAGGGAGGCCCGACCCGCAGGTGGTGTCGTGGGATGAGGTGCCTGGTCTCGGACCCCGAACCTGTCAGCCCGCGGAGTCTGGTTTATTTCCATTTCCTCACTTTAGGGTCCGCAATTCCAGCACCATCTTCCACTCTCACAGCGCCCCATCTCGGGACAAAATCAGGCTACCTCCCCTTTCTTTGCTAACCAGACACCCCCCTCCCCCAATCTACCCCAGCTCCCCAACCAATCAGATTCCACCACCCCACTTTGGGGAAACTACGTTCAATCCTCCTCCCATCCCCCACCGGGTCTGGCTCCGCGGCCCCAATCCCTTGATTGGAAACAGACGCACCCCCCCCCCCCAACAGTCCCGAACTTCCGAGGACCAGCCACCTCTCCTTCTTCTGGAAATGGGCAGCTAGGAACCCCTCGCGTTTGGAGGAGACCCTGTGCGCGCCCCCCACGAAGAGCCGGCTGTACTTTCGCCTTAGGGCAGGCAGGACCCGGGCCCCCTTCCAGCTGGGGATGCACCAGCGGCTTCCAGTTCTCATCCCAGCTCCGCCTCGGGGCTCCGGGGTCCCCTTGGTCCTGGAGGACCCAGACCGGCCTAGGTCCCCAGCCCTCCTCCTGAGACCGGGAGCCTCTCACCCTCGTCGGCGTCAGCAGGATCTCGGCGGCCGGGGCAGATGCCATGGCCTGGGCAGATGCCGACGTCTTGTCGGCTTTGTCTGCCTTGATGCCGGCCACAGCGGGCTGGAAACTGATCTTCACCATGGCTGCGCCGGCCTGCGCTCCGGCCCGGTAGCCTCAGCCCGTGGAGCTAATGCCGGTGCAACGTCTGCCTGTGCCACCGCGATCTCTGAGCTGCAGGCACCGGAAGTTTGGATCACGTTCTGGAGTCCGCCTCTAGCCCCGCCCCTGCCCCGCCCTCCGCGCGCCTACCCCGGCGCCTGCGCCCAGTAGCCTTCCAGCCACGCAGCGCTGGGCTGGAGGGCCGTGGGGCAGTTTTCAACGCTCACGTTCTTTCTGTCAGTCATAGCTAACGAGCTCGGTCCTCTTCCCGCTCGCTGTCTATGACCAGCCTGTCCACTTGTATCGTTACCTGGCAACGCAGCTTCTAACAAACTCCTGTCTCCCGCCCCTGCTCCATCCATAGAGATGCTGAGCCTCACCAGTAAACCTGCTCCCATACACCCCGCCCCATCTCTTAGTAATAAAGCCCTGGGATCTTTCCTCACTGTCCCTAGCCCAGGCTGAGCTGCAGGTATCACCCAGCAACCCAGACATGGCATTGCTTCTTTTGTGGTGCTGATGGTGGAAGGCAGGGCAGTCTGCCAGCTTGTCAAGGACAGTCCAGAGTCCTTCCACTGACCCCTCTGCCCGTCAGAGCTTGGGCATTTGCCTTGGGCCTCAAGTGTTAGACCTGGATATCTTGGTTCAGACCTTGTATGGACGTAGCAGCCCAGGAGATAGAAGAATGTAACTGATTTTAAAGACACCAGGGGGAGTCAGGAGAGGGAACGAAGATGTGGAAGGAGATGGGTTGGACTAGAGCCAGGGAAGAAGATAGTGTGGACTACTGTAAATTCAAGCTTTCACATGGATCTTGGTTTGAAAGAGCCAGGCTAGCCGGGCGTGGTGGCGCACGCCTTTAATCCTAGCACTTGGGAGGCAGAGGCAGGCGGATCTTTGTGAGTTCAAGGCCAGCCTGGTCTACAGAGCAAGTTCCAGGACAGCTGGGGCTACAGGGAGACCCTGGCTCGAAAAGACCAAAAAAAAAAAAAAAAAAAAGAAAGAGCCAGGCTCCCAGGCTTTGCTTAGCACACCAGAACATCCCTTGACACTCACTCCTCTACTCAGTAAGTGCTTTCCAGTTCCCCAGTGTGTTAAGCATTCCACTAAGCTCGGTTGCTGAACATGCAGCTCAGCAGCCAAGGGTCTGATCATGCTGAGGTTTCTGTCTGCTGAGTTCTTTTGTGCATTTAAATCATTTTTCATCATAGCCCCTGTGCGTGACCTGTGCGTGAACCTCATGTGGAGCCAGGGTGACTAAACCTAGGGTCACTGGGCCAGTCTAGAGCTGGCGAGTCTGGACCTCTTGATTGATTGAAAGGGCGCATCCCATTGCCCGTGTACACTGGACTACTCCACATCCTAACGTTTCCACCTCCTCTCAGTTACCACCATCCTGATGACCTGGCTTCAACACCAGGACCTTTATTCAAATCAGTGAACAGGATGGTATCTCTTCCTCTGGCAGAACTAAGCTGCCCTAGACCCAGAGGCCTGGACATCAGAACCTCTGCTAGGACAGAAGGACAGCAGGCAAGAGGATAGTTACTATCCTGGGCCAGGCTCCACACTCAGCCTCACTCCTTCCCACCTAGCATGTCCTCACATTTCCCTGTTCCCTAGCTATACCCTATCTGTCTTTACAATTCCCATGCAAACATTTCTGTCTTCAAGGTGCCTCAGCTGCATTATGACCTCTACTCCTCCAAAGCTCCCTCCTTTCCAGAGCCCACAAAGCTCAGTGTGTGTGTGATAAGCAATTTATATTGCATCCTGGGCCTCTTGGATAACTGTCTCATTATATAGCACTCTATCAAGTTTCTGTGTTGTCTAACATATATGAGACACGGAATCATTTTAGAGACATTAAGAAGATCACTGTCAGTTACAATTGCCAAAGATATGATTTCAGATATGTTAAAATATGCAAAGATGTACACTAAAATCCATGGGAACTGGATTCTTTAAAAATAAAAAAAGATGTTTTTATGAGTGTATAGTCTGTATTTTTGTAAATGCACCTGTGCCCTACAATCGCTTTCGAGGGCAACTCTCTAACCCCATTAAAATTTTTTGTTATATTATTTTATGGGTGTGAGTTTTTTGCCTGCATATATGTAAGTGTACCATGTGCATGCAGTGACCATGGAGGCCAGAAGAGGGAGTCATCTCCTGGAACTGAAGTTAAGGACCATTGTTAGCTGCCATGTAGCTACTAGGAATGGAACCTGGGTCCTCTGCATGAATGACCAGTGCTCTTAACCACTGAGCCATCTCCCCAGCCCCAGACTATATATTCTTGAGCATTTATCAGTTCTGAAAATGTGATCCTAAGACCTATTCAAGGCTTCAAAGATCCAAACCACTTAGGAAACGATACAAAGGTGCTATTTTGGTCTCATTCTAACCTTGGCATTCGGTGGGATTTTCCAGAGTGTGACAGCATTGCTTTGAAGGTAAACTGAACATGCGTATTCTTGTGCTTTAAATTGTTCTGAGTTTGGGCGGGAGAGATGGCTCAACAGTTAAGAGAACTGACTGCTAGAGAAGATCAATAATGGATCCTGTCTGGAAAATTTTAAAGAGGAGGAGGGCCTCATAGAAGGTCATTAGGGGGTCTCAGCCCCTTATTTCTTCTCCCTTTCTGCTTCCTGACTCACAAAGTGGATGGCTTTGCTCTCCCATGCTCTCTAACCATGATGTCTTGAGCTGCTGCCTAACATAGGTCAAAGCAATAGGACCATGGGTTGAAGAATGGAGCCTCTGAACTGTGAGCCAAAACAAACTTTTTCTATTAACAGGCGTCCTAGTTTGTCTTCCATTGCTGTGACAAAACACTCTGACCGACACCAACTTGGGGAGGAAAGGGTTTATTCAGCTTACATCTCCTGGTTCACAGTTCATCACTCAGGGAGCACAAGGCAGGAACTCAGGGCAGGAACCTGGAGGCAGGAGCTGAAGCACAGGCCATGGAGGAATGCTGTCCACTGGCTTGCTCTCCTGGCTCATGCCCAGTCTGCCTTCTTATATCATACACAACCACCTGCCCAGGGTGGCACTGCTCATTGTGGGCTGGGCCCTCCCACACTGCTCGACCATCAAGACAGTACTCCACAGATGTGGCCACAGGCCAATCCAATGGAGCCAATTCCCCAATTGAGGCTCCCTCAACCCAGGTGTGTCAAGTTGACACTAAAGTTATCCAGCACACGAGGTAATTACTTCAGGCGTTTCATTACAGTAATGTAAAGATGACTCATACAATGCCCTTTGGAACAACTATGTTCCTCTTCTTCAGAGTTTCCAGTGCAGTGGGGCAATCCTGTGGATGGGAGGAGTGCCTCCCTCCACTTCTCCTCTCCACCTTTCAGTAACCTCTCTTCTTCATTAAGGAGTTAGCTGAGAGTTTGATATTGGAGGTAGGGAACTTTTTTAATGTAATTAAAATTTAAAACGATTTTGACGATGATTTACAATCTAACATTTAAGTCAAGTATAGAATATTCCACAGCCTCCCACCCAAATTACCTTTAACTCTTTCAGTTAATCTTCACTTCTATACTGAAAACCCTGTTCTGATTCCCAAGTTATGCAATAATTTTTGTTCTTGAACTTCATATAAACATATTGTACTCTTTTGAATCTAGCTTCCTTCAATCAACATGATGTTTATGTGATTCAGCCACAGAGTTTGTTCTTTCTTCATATTGAGTAATATTCCATCTTGTTAAAATATTGTTGAAATGGCAAAACTAACTCCATTTTGTTCTAGCTCACTTTTGCTTTACCCTGTGTTTTTGCCCAGCCCATTCTCACTGCAGCCAGCCAGGCAGAACATCTCATGCGGGCTGTTTCAGGGAGTACATTGTTTCTGTAATACTGGGAAACTTACAAGCAGCCAGACAGCACATCCAGACAGCAGGTCCTCCCTCCCAGCTATACCTGCATCTTCATGGGGCCCTTTATTTCCATAATTCTGAGAAATTTGCCTTTTTTCTTATTGAAACTTTTCGTTAACTGAAAACCTCTTTGTTAACTGACACGCCCCTGGTCTGGTGTCACTATGGTGATCTGCTATAACTATGGTGATTGACTTTGCCCTTGCATGATGTAATTATGGTTTTAAGCTTTATAAGCCCTGCCTTACTTCTCCTCATGCTTGAGAGTTCCCTTGGGCATGATCCCCCTCTCTGCTGGTTTGGTAGCTAATAAAGGACTCTGAATTTGACCATCACTGTGTGGTGTTCCTCTGTGCAATAATATTAAAATTATAATTTATCTATTCCACTGGTGGTAGAAATTTTAGTTTATTTCAGTCTTTGGAAATAATGAATAAAACAGCTGTGAATATTTCTATATTTTGGTTAATATGTACTTTAACTTCTCTTGAGTAAATGACATCAAAAAGGATGAGGTGGAAATGGCCAGAAGTTAGGCATGTTTCTGTCACTGACATGAATTAGAATTGAAGTCTGTGGTGATAATGTACCATGGATCTGCCTCTTGTTGATTTCATTATTGTTAAACTCTATATAGAAGTACACCCGTTTATTGTCGGCTGAACAGAATGTTCACGTGGCTCTTATCACTTACCAGTGGAATTCCTGGTCAAGTGGTTTTCCAAAGTTTTCTAATTTGCTGTCTGTTGGTGTGATAAAACACTGACTAAAACCAACTTGGAGAGGGAAGAGTTTACTTGGCTTAAATTTCAACATCACAGTCCATCACTGAGAGAAGCCAGGGCAGGAGCTCAAGGCAGGAACCTGGAGAAGCAGGGACCACTGTGGAACACTGCCCACTGCCTTGCTTCCTCTGGCTTGATCAGCTAAGCTCCTTATATAGCCCAGGCCCACCTGCCCAGGCATGGCATTTCCCACAGTGGGCTGGGCCCTCCCAGGTCAGCCAACAACCAGGAAAATGGCTCACGGATGTGCCCTCGGGCCATCTGATGGAAGAAATTCCTCCGTTGAGGTTCCCTCTTCCCAGATGACTTTGACAAAAACAAAACCAATAACAAAAATCAAAAGACGACTTTGACAAAAACAAAACCAATAACAAAAAAGCAACCTAACAAGCACGATAATTATACTATTTTGTGCTCATACCTGTGTCATGAGAGAGTGAGAGAGTTCTAGTTGCTCCACAACCTCATCAATATTTGTTGTTTTCAGTAATTTTGGTTTTGATCACTCTGGCTGATATCCTAAGCATTACCTTATTGTAGTTTTAATTTGCATTTTCTTGATGATTAGTGATACTGAGCATCTTTTATATGGTTGTCTTTAGATCTTCGGGGGAAAGAGAGAGAGAGAGAGAGAGAGAGAGAGAGAGAGAGAGAGAGAGAGAGAGAGAGAGAGACTGAGACTCTGAATTCTCCTGGAGCTGGAGTTACAGCAGGTGTGAGGCTCCCACCCTGGGTTCAGAGAATCAAACTTGAGTAATTAGCACTCTTAACTAGTGCTGCATCTTTCCAGCTTAGTAGACCTTCTTTGGGGAAGTGTTCTTTCTTTTTCTTTTTTTAACTATTCCAAGATGTTCTGGCAAGCACTTTAGGAATGCACAGGGTCACTGCAGACCCAAGCATGCTGGAGGTTTGCTAGGGAAGTGTTCTTTCAAATCTTTACTCATTTAAAAAAAGTTAGTCTTGGAGATGACATAGGTTTGGTTCCCAGCACCCACGTGGTAGCTAACAAATGTCTGTAACTGCAGTTCCAAGGAGTCTGACGCCTTCTTCAGATCTCTACGGACATTGTGTACAGGCAAAACACTGATATACATAAAATAAAAAAGAAATAAAATTTTAATTAGATACTTTTCTATTGTTAATGTGTAGGACTTCACAATATTCCATATGTAAGTCCTTCATCATACTCATTTATTACAAATATTTCCTCTCAGACTGTGGCTGGCCTTTTTCTTCTTTCTCCATTAATTCCTCCTTTCTTTCCTGGTGTGTGTGCTGGGAACTGAACCCAGTGCCTCACACCTCTCAGGGAAGTACTTTTCTCCCAATACTTTCCTATCTCCTAGAAGCTTTGCAGTTTTTGGTTTTCTATACAAGTCTACAACTCATTTCATTAGACTTTTAATGAATGGTGAGATGTAGGCTTAGGCCTTTCTTCCTTTTCTATATGGTTATCTGGGTATTCCAGCATCACTTGGTGAAGAAACCTTTCTTTTCTGGTCTGGAGAGGTGGCTCAGTGGTTAAAAGCACCTACTGCTCTTGCAGAAGACCCAAGATGGACTCCCAGCACCAATGCCAGTGACTGCCTGTGACTCAGTGGGGAACCTCTGGCTTCACCCACACATGCGCGCACACACACACACACACACACACACACACACACACAATTAAAAATTAAGGAAAGGGATGGAGAGATGGTTCAGCTGTTAAGAGCACTGGCTGTTCTTGCAGAGGATCAGGGTTTGATTTCCAGCACTCACATGGTGTCTGACAACTGTCTGTCATTTCAGTTCCAGGAGAATCTGACACCCTCTTCTGACCTCTTCAGATATTGCACAACATGGGTGCACTTACACACATGCAGGCAATACACTCATCACATAAAAAATAAAAATAATAAAACTTTAAAAAATTTTATCGGATAAAGGAAACTTTTCTTGTTGAATGTCTTGGCATCTTTGTCAAAACTTACTTGGTAATTTAGAGATGAATTTATTTCCAAACTCTTCCATTAATCAGTTTTCCTGTCCTTATGTCAATTATACATTATTCAATTATGGTGGAATTCTAGTAAGTATTAAATCAGGTGATGTGAGTCCTCTGATTTTTCTTTCTTTTTTTTAAAAATTTTTTAAATTTTATTTATTTCTGTATGTGTACTGTCTGTATGCAAGTCTGTGCACCCGTGTCGTGCAATGCCGCGGAGGTCAGAAGAGGGTCTCGGATTCCCCTGGAACTGGAGTTCTCCTGGAATTGGAGTTTCAGACGGTTCTCGGCTGCCATATGGGTGCTGGGGATCGAACCCGGGTCCTCTGTAAGAGCAGTCGGCGCTCTTAACCGCTAGGCCATCTCTCCAGCCCTTATTTTTTCTTTTTAAAAAATTGTTTGGCTTTTCTAGATTCTTAGAGTGTCCAAATTACCTTTAGAATTTGCATGTAAAGCCAGACATTGTGTCAAAAGCCTATAATTCCAGTAAAATTCTACTCAGAGGTAGAAGGAGCAAGATCAAGTGTTTAAGGCCAGCCTCAGCTACATAATGAGTTCTAGACCAATGTGAGGTATGAAATCTCACCTTTTTAAAAATATTTTGACTTTATGTGTAAGGACATATTGCCTGAATGTGTGTAAGTACACCTGTGTTGTGCAATGCCCAAGGAAATCAGAAGAGGGTGTTGTATTCCCCTCAAACTGAAACTGGCATTATAGACAGTTGTTAGCCACCATGTGAGTGCTGGGAATTGAACCTCAGTCATCTAGAAGAGCAGCTAGTGCTCTTAACAACTGAGTCATCTCTCCAGGCTCATGAGATCTCATCTTAAACAAAGCAAAACAACAAAAAGAATGACTAGTAGAGACTAGAGAGATGGCTTAGCAGTTAAGAGCACTCACTGCTCTTCTAGAGGACCAGGGTTCAGTTCTCAGCACCCACATCAGCTACTTGTAACCAGATCCAGGGGGGATTAAATGCTCTCTCCTGGCCTCCATGGGCACCTGCAAACACATGGTACACATAAATTCATGCAGGTGCACACATATACATATAAATAAAAATAATTTAAAAAGATTAGCTGGTTGTGGTAGTGCAGGCTTTTAATCCAAACACTTGAGAGGCAGAAGCAGGAGAATCTTTATGAAATCAAGGCCGGACTAATCTACAAAGTGAGTTCTAGGCCAGCTGGGGCTACCCTGTCTCAAAAATAAATGATTTCTTTATTTACTTGTATGTATGTGGGTAAATCTAAAGACTTATTTATCTGTGTATAGGAGTGAGTGTCGGCCCACACATGTTTGCAGGTGTGTGCACATGCAGAGGCCAGAAGGGGGTGTCTAGTGTTCTCTCTCACCTCTGTTCTTATTCCTTTGAGACTAGGTCTCTCCCACTACCTGGGGCTTGAGTTTTCTTGGCTAGGTTGAAGGCCATCAAGCCCGTCATCATGTTTTTGCTCTCCCTGGAGCTGGAGTTGAGGGGCTTGTGGGATAACTGGTTTGTTAGGTGGGTGCTGGGATCAAAACTCTGGTTCTCATGGATGCATGGCAAGTTCTCTTAATTGCAGAGTGATCTCTCCAGCTCTGTGCAAATTTCTTTAAAAGAAAACTTGTTGGAGCCAGGCATGGTGGCAAATGCCTTTAATCCCAGCACTCCAGAGGCAGAGGCAGGTGGATCTCTGTGAGTTCAAGGCCAGCCTGGTCTGGTCTACAGAGTGAGTTCCAGGAAGCTGGGGCTACAGGGAGACCCTGTCTCAAAAAGACCAAAAAAAAAAAAAAAAGAAAAATATTAATAGGGTTATGTTACAGCTACACATGGACAATTTGGGGGGGAAAGAACAACATCTTCACAAGATTAGCTTTAAGTCCATGAACTTGGCCTATTTCACTGCTTGATTAGATTGTCCTTGCGTCTTCTTACTAATGTTTCATGATTTTTCAGTTAAACCTTTCATGGCTGTGTCATGACTGTTTTATATTTGTTTATGCTATTGCACTTAGTTGAGCTAATGCCGGTGCAACGTCTGCCTGTGCCACCGCGATCTCTGAGCTGCAGGCACCGGAAGTTTGGATCACGTTCTGGAGTCCGCCTCTAGCCCCGCCCCTCCCCAGCCCTCCGCGCGCCTACCCCAGGCGCCTCCGCCCAGTAGCCTTCCAGCCACGCAGCGCTGGGCTGGAGGGCCGTGGGGCAGTTTTCAACGCTCACGTTCTTTCTGTCAGTCATAGCTAACGAGCTCGGTCCTCTTCCCGCTCGCTGTCTATGACCAGCCTGTCCACTTGTATCGTTACCTGGCAACGCAGCTTCTAACAAACTCCTGTCTCCCGCCCCTGCTCCATCCATAGAGATGCTGAGCCTCACCAGTAAACCTGCTCCCATACACCCCGCCCCATCTCTTAGTAATAAAGCCCTGGGATCTTTCCTCACTGTCCCTAGCCCAGGCTGAGCTGCAGGTATCACCCAGCAACCCAGACATGGCATTGCTTCTTTTGTGGTGCTGATGGTGGAAGGCAGGGCAGTCTGCCAGCTTGTCAAGGACAGTCCAGAGTCCTTCCACTGACCCCTCTGCCCGTCAGAGCTTGGGCATTTGCCTTGGGCCTCAAGTGTTAGACCTGGATATCTTGGTTCAGACCTTGTATGGACGTAGCAGCCCAGGAGATAGAAGAATGTAACTGATTTTTAAAGGACACCAGGGAGCCAGGAGAGGGAACGAAGATGTGAAGGAGATGGGTTGGACTAAGAGCCAGGGAAGAAGATAGTGTGGACTACTGTAAAATTCAAGCTTTCACATGGATCTTGGTTTTGAAAGAGCCAGGCTAGCCGGGGCGTGGTGGCGCACGCCTTTATCCTAGGCACTGGGAGGCAGGAGGCAGGCGGATCTTTGTGAGTCAAAGGGCCAGCCTTGGTCTACAGTAGCAAGTTCCAGACAGCTCGGGGCACAGGGAGACCCTGGCTCGAAAAGACCAAAAAAAAAAAAAAAAAGGAAAGAGCCAGGCTCCAGGCTTTGCTTTAGCACACCAGAACATCCCTTGACACTCACTCCTCTACTCAGTAAGTGCTTTCCAGTTCCCCAGTGTGTTAAGCATTCCACTAAGCTCGGTTGCTGAACATGCAGCTCAGCAGCCAAGGGTCTGATCATGCTGAGGTTTCTGTCTGCTGAGTTCTTTTGTGCATTTAAATCATTTTTCATCATAGCCCCTGTGCGTGACCTGTGCGTGAACCTCATGTGGAGCCAGGGTGACTAAACCTAGGGTCACTGGGCCAGTCTAGAGCTGGCGAGTCTGGACCTCTTGATTGATTGAAAGGGCGCATCCCATTGCCCGTGTACACTGGACTACTCCACATCCTAACGTTTCCACCTCCTCTCAGTTACCACCATCCTGATGACCTGGCTTCAACACCAGGACCTTTATTCAAATCAGTGAACAGGATGGTATCTCTTCCTCTGGCAGAACTAAGCTGCCCTAGACCCAGAGGCCTGGACATCAGAACCTCTGCTAGGACAGAAGGACAGCAGGCAAGAGGATAGTTACTATCCTGGGCCAGGCTCCACACTCAGCCTCACTCCTTCCCACCTAGCATGTCCTCACATTTCCCTGTTCCCTAGCTATACCCTATCTGTCTTTACAATTCCCATGCAAACATTTCTGTCTTCAAGGTGCCTCAGCTGCATTATGACCTCTACTCCTCCAAAGCTCCCTCCTTTCCAGAGCCCACAAAGCTCAGTGTGTGTGTGATAAGCAATTTATATTGCATCCTGGGCCTCTTGGATAACTGTCTCATTATATAGCACTCTATCAAGTTTCTGTGTTGTCTAACATATATGAGACACGGAATCATTTTAGAGACATTAAGAAGATCACTGTCAGTTACAATTGCCAAAGATATGATTTCAGATATGTTAAAATATGCAAAATGTACACTAAAAATCCATGGGAAACTGGAATTCTTTAAAAATAAAAAAAGATGTTTTTTATGAGTGTATAGTCTGTATTTTTGTAAATGCACCTGTGCCCTACAATCGCTTTCGAGGGCAACTCTCTAACCCCATTAAAATTTTTGTTGTATATTATTTATGGGTGGTGAGTTTTTTGCCTGCATATATGTAAGTGTACCATGTGCATGCAGGAACCATGGCCAGAAAGGGAGTCATCTCCTGCCAACTGAAGTTAAGGACATTGTTAGCTGCCATGTAGCTACTAGGAATGGAACCTGGGTCTTCTGCAGAATCGACCAGTGCTCTTAACCACTGAGCCATCTTCCCCACCCCAGACTATATTTCTCTGAGCATTTATCAGTTCGAAATGTGATCCTAAGACCTATTCAAGGCTTCGAAAGATCCAAACCACTTAGGAACGATACAAAGGTGCTATTTTGTCTCATTCTAACATTGGCATTGGTGGGTTTTCCAATTGTGACAGCATGCTTTGAAGGTAAACGAACATCAGTACTTCCTTTGCTTGTAAAATTGTTTCTGATTTTGGGCGGAGAGATGGCTCACAAGTTAATAGAACTACTTGCCTAGAGAAGATCAATAAGGATCCTGTCTGGAAAAATTTTAAAGAGGAGGAGGGCCCTCATAGAAGGTCATATAGGGGGTTCTGCAGCCCCTTATTTTTCTCCCTTTCTGCTTCCTGACTCACAAAAGTTGGATGGCTTTGCTCTCCCATGCTCTCTAACCATGATGTCTTGAGCTGCTGCCTAACATAGGTCAAAGCAATAGGACCATGGGTTGAAGAATGGAGCCTCTGACGGTGAGCCAAAACAAACTTTTTCTATTAACAGGCGTCCTAGTTTGTCTTCCAATTGCTGTGTACAAAACACTCTGACCGACACCAACCTTGGGGAGGAAAGGGTTTATCAGCTACATCTCCTGGTTCACGTTTCATCACTCAGGGACAAAAGCCAGGAACTGGGCAGAACCTGGAGGCAGGAGGCTGAAGCACAGCCATGGAGGAATGTGTCCACTGGGCTTGCTCTCCTGGCTCAGCCCTCGCCTTCTTATATCATACACAAACACCTGACTCCAGGGTGTGCACTGCTCATGTGGGCTGGGCCCGCCCACACCTGTCAACCATCAAGACAAAAGTACTCCACAGAATGTGGCCACAAGGCAAATCCAATGGAGCCAATTCCCCAATGAGGCTCCCTCAACCCAGGTGTGTTCAAGTTGACACTAGTATTCGCAGCACACGAGGTAATTACTTCAGGCGTTTCATTACAGTAATGTAAAGATGACTCATACAATGCCCTTTGGAACAACTATGTTCCTCTTCTTCAGAGTGTTCCAGGCAGTGGGCAATCCTGTGGATGAGGAGTGCCTCCCTCCACTTCTCCTCTCCACCTTTCAGTAACCTCTCTTCTTCATTAAGGAGTTAGCTGAGAGTTTGATATTGGAGGTAGGGAACTTTTTTAATGTAATTAAAATTAAAACGATTTTGACGATGATTTACAATCTAACATTTAAGTCAAGTATAGAATATTCCACAGCCTCCCACCCAAATTACCTTTAACTCTTTCAGTTAATCTTCACTTCTATACTGAAAACCCTGTTCTGATTCCCAAGTTATGCAATAATTTTTGTTCTTGAACTTCATATAAACATATTGTACTCTTTTGAATCTAGCTTCCTTCAATCAACATGATGTTTATGTGATTCAGCCACAGAGTTTGTTCTTTCTTCATATTGAGTAATATTCCATCTTGTGTAAAATATTGTTGAATGGCAAACTACTCCATTTGTTTCAGCGACTTTTGCTTTTACCCGTGTGTTTGCCCAGCCCATCTCACTGCAGCCAGCCAGGCAGAACATCTCATGCGGGCTGTTTCAGGGAGTACATTGTTTCTGTAATACTGGGAAACTTACAACAGCCAGACAGCACATCCAGACAGCACGTCCTCCCTCCCAGCTATACCTGCATCTTCATGGGGCCCTTTATTTCCATAATTCTGAGAAATTTGCCTTTTTTCCTTATTGAAACTTTTCGTTAACTGAAAAACCTCTTTGTTAACTGACACGCCCCTGGTCTGGTGTCACTATGGTGATCTGCTATAACTATGGTGATTGACTTTGCCCTTGCATGATGTAATTTGAGTTTTAAGCTTTATAACACTCTGCTCTCTTCTCCTCATGGCTTTGAGAGTCCCTTTGGGCATGTCCACCCTTTCTGATCTTTGGACTATAATAAAGGACTCCTATAATTTGGCTCATGTGGGTGTTTCCTCTGTGCATAATATTAAAATTATAATTATATCTATTCACTGGTTGGTAGAAATTTTAGTATTATTTCACAGTCTTTGAAATAATGAATAAAACAGCTGTGAATATTTCTATATTTTGGTTAATATGTACTTTAACTTCTCTTGAGTAAATGACATCAAAAAGGATGAGGTGGAAATGGCCAGAAGTTAGGCATGTTTCTGTCACTGACATGAATTAGAATTGAAGTCTGTGGTGATAATGTACCATGGATCTGCCTCTTGTTGATTTCATTATTGTTAAACTCTATATAGAAGTACACCCGTTTATTGTCGGCTGAACAGAATGTTCACGTGGCTCTTATCACTTACCAGTGGAATTCCTGGTCAAGTAGGTTTGTCCAAAGTTTTCTAATTTGGCTGTCCTTTGGGTGATAAACACTGACTAAACCAACTTGGAGAGGGAAGAGTTTTACTTGGCGATTAAATTTCAACATCACAGTCCATCACTGAGAAGCCAAGGGCAGGAGCTCAAGCAAGAACCTGGAGAAGCAGGGACCACTGTGAAACACTGCCACTGCCTTGCTTCCTACTGGCTTGATCAGCTAAGCTCCTATATAGCCCAGGCCCACCTGCCCAGGCAGGGCATTTTCCCACATGTGGGCTGGGCCCTCCCAGGTCAGCCAACAACGACAGGAAAATGGCTCACGGAATGTGCCCTCGGGCCATCGGATGGAAGAAAGTCCTCCGTTGAGGTTTCCCTCTTCCCAGATGACTTGACAAAAACAAAAACACATAACAAAAGATCAAAAGACAGACTTTGACAAAAACAAAACCAATAACAAAAAAGCAACCTAACAAGCACGATAATTATACTATTTTGTGCTCATACCTGTGTCATGAGAGAGTGAGAGAGTTCTAGTTGCTCCACAACCCTCATCAATATTTGTTGTTTTCAGTAATTTTTGGCTTTGTTTGATTCATCTGGCTGATATCCTAAGCATTACCTTATTGTAGTCTTTTAATTTGGCATTTTTCTTGATGATTTAGTGATACTGAGCATCTTTTTTTTATATGGTTGTCTTTAGATCTGGGGGAAAGAGAGAGAATGAGAGAGAGAGAGAGAGAGAAGAGGAGAGAGAGGAGAGAGAGAAGAGAGAGAGCAGTAGACTGCAGACTCTGAAATTACACTCCTGTAGCTGTGAGTTACAGCAAGGTGTGAGGCTCCCATCCCACCCTGGGTTCAGATAATCAAACTTGAGTAATTAGCACCTTAACTAGTGCTAGCATCTTTCCAGCTTGTAGCCCTTCTTTGGGAGAAGTGTTCTTTTTTTTCTTTTTTAACTATTCCAAGATTTCTGGCAAGCACTTTAGGAATGCAAGGGTCACTGCAGACCCAAGCAGCTGGAGTTTGCAGGGAAGTGTTCTTTTCAAATCTTTACTCATTTAAAAAAAGTTAGTCTTGGAGATGACCTAGGTTTGGTTCCCAGCACCCACGTGGTAGACTCACAAAATGTCTGTAGCTGCAAGTTTCCAAGAGGGTCTTGACGCCTTCTTCAGATCTCTACCGGACATTGTGTACAGCAAACACTTGATATACATAAAATAAAAAAGAAAAAAATTAATTAGTTACTATTTCTATTGTTAATGTGTAGGACTTCACAATATTCCATATGTAAGTCCTTCATCATACTCATTTATTACAAATATTTCCTCTCAGACTGTGGCTGGCCTTTTTCTTCTTTCTCCATTAATTCCTCCTTTCTTCCTGGTGGTGGGTGCTGGGAACTGAACCCAGTGCCTCACACCTCTCAGGGAAGTACTTTTCTCCCAATACTTTCCTATCTCCTAGAAGCTTTGCAGTTTTTGGTTTTCTATACAAGTCTACAACTCATTTCATTAGACTTTTAATGAATGGTGAGATGTAGGCTTAGGCCTTTCTTCCTTTTCTATATGGTTATCTGGGTATTCCAGCATCACTTGTAAGAAACCTTCTTTTCTGGTCTGGAGAGGGGCTCAGTGGTTAAACAGTGTACTGCTCTTGCAGAAGACCCAAGATGGACTCCCAGCACCAATGCCAGTGACTGCCTGTGACTCAGTGGGGAACCTCTGGCTTCACCCACACATGCGCGCACACACACACACACACCACACACACACACACACACACAATTAAAAATTAAGGAAAGGGATGGAGAGTGGCAGCTGTTAAGAGCCTGGCTGTTCTTGCAGAGGATCAGGGTTGATTTCCAGCACTCACATGGTGTCTGACAACTGTCTGTCATTTCAGTTCCAGAGAATCTTACACCTCTTCTGACCCTCCAGATATTGCACAACATGGGTGCACTTACACCATGCAGGCAATACACTCATCACATAAAAAATAAAAAAAATAAAACTTTTAAAAAATTTATTTTTTCTTTTTTGTGTGTGTCTTGGCATCTTTGTCAAAACTTACTTGGTAATTTAGAGATGAATTTATTTCCAAACTCTTCCATTAATCAGTTTTCCTGTCCTTATGTCAATTATACATTATTCAATTATGGTGGAATTCTAGTAAGTATTAAATCAGGTGATGTGAGTCCTCTGATTTTTCTTTCTTTTTTTAAAAATTTTTAAATTTTATTTATTTCTGTATGTGTCTGTCTGTATGCAAGCTCTGGTGCACCCGTGTCGTGCAATGCCCGGGAGGTCAGAAGAGGGTCTCCGGATTCCCCTGGAACTGGAGTTCTCCTGGAATTGGAGTTTCAGACGGTTCTCGGCTGCCATATGGTGTGCTGGGGATCGAACCCGGGTCCTCTGTAAGAGCAGTCGGCGCTCTTAACCGCTAGGCCATCTCTCCAGCCCTTATTTTTCTTTTAAAAAATTGTTTGGCTTTTCTAGATTCTTAGAGTGTCCAAATTACCTTTAGAATTTGCATGTAAAGCCAGACATTGTGTCAAAAGCCTATAATTCCAGTAAAATTCTACTCAGAGGTAGAAGGAGCAAGATCAAGTGTTTAAGGCCAGCCTCAGCTACATATGAGTTCTAGACCAATGTGAGGTATGAAATCTCACCTTTTTAAAAATATTTTTTTATATTACTAGTCTGCATGTGTGTAAGTACACCTGTGTTTGCACTGCCCAACGGAAATCAGAAGAGGGTGTTGTATCTCCCCTCGAAACTGAAACTGCGGCATTAAGACAGTTGTTAGCCACCATGTGAGTGCTGGGAATTGAACCTCAGTCATCTAGAAGAGCAGCTAGTGCTCTTAAAACAACTGAGTCATCCTCCAGGCTCATGAGATCTCATCTTAAACAAAGCAAAACAACAAAAAGAATGACTAGTAGAGACTAGAGAGATGGCTAAGCAGTTAAGAGCACCACTGCTCGTCTAGAGGACCAGGGTTCAGTTCTCAGCACCCACATCAGCTACTTGTAACCAGATCCAGGGGGGATTAAATGCTCTCTCCTGGCCTCCATGGGCACCTGCCAAACACATGGTACACATAAATTCATGCAGGGTGCACACATATACATATAATAAAAATAATTTAAAAAGATTAGCTGGTTGTGGTAGTGCAGGCTTTTAATCCAAACACTTGAGAGGCAGAAGCAGGGAGAAATCTTTATGAAATCAAGGCCGGACTAATCTACAAAGTGAGTTCTAGGCCAGCTGGGGCTACCCTGTCTCAAAAATAAATGATTTCTTTATTTACTTGTATGTATGTGGGTAAATCTAAAGACTTATTTATCTGTGTATAGGAGTGAGTGTCGGCCCACACATGTTTGCAGGTGTGTGCACATGCAGAGGCCAGAAGGGGGTGTCTAGTGTTCTCTCTCACCTCTGTTCTTATTCCTTTGAGACTAGGTCTCTCCCACTACCTGGGGCTTGAGTTTTCTTGGCTAGGTTGAAGGCCATCAAGCCCGTCATCATGTTTTTGCTCTCCCTGGAGCTGGAGTTGAGGGGCTTGTGGGATAACTGGTTTGTTAGGTGGGTGCTGGGATACAAAACTCTGGTTCTCATGGATGCATGGCAAGTTCTCTTAATTGCAGAGTGATCTCTCCAGCTCTGTGCAAATTTCTTTAAAAGAAAACTTGTTGGAGCCAGGCATGGTGGCAAATGCCTTTAATCCCAACACTCCAGAGGCAGAGGCAGGTGGATCTCTGTGAGTTCAAGGCAGCCTGGTCTGGTCTACAGATGAGTTCCAGGAAGCTGGGGCTACAGGGAGACCCTGTCTCAAAAGACCAAAAAAAAAAAAAAAAAGAAAAATATTAATAGGGTTATGTTACAGCTACACATGGACAATTTGGGGGGGAAAGAACAACATCTTCACAAGATTAGCTTTAAGTCCATGAACTTGGCCTATTTCACTGCTTGATTAGATTGTCCTTGCGTCTTCTTACTAATGTTTCATGATTTTTCAGTTAAACCTTTCATGGCTGTGTCATGACTGTTTTATATTTGTTTATGCTATTGCACTTAGTTAAATTTATAATTCTTTACTGGTGATATGTAGAAATATAATGAACTTTGGAAAAATGGCTTTTTATGTATCAGTCCATTTTGTGTTGCCGTAACATGATACCTGAGAAATTAGGGGAACGCATCCAGCAAACCAAAAAAAAAAAAAAAAAAAAAAAAAGTGCATTAACCATTAAAAGCATGACATGTGCCTGAGCTTCCTCCCTCCTCCCTCCTCCTTTTCCCTCCTCCTCCCGTCTTCTTCCTCCTTCCTGTCTCTCAACATCTTTGACCTGGAACATAGATTGTGTCACAAGGAGCCCCTTGTGACTAGCAGGCTAAAACATGTAGAGTCTGAGATGACCACACAAATGACCTCTAACAGACCCCAAATCCCTCAATAATAAAGAATAACTAAAGCTGGGGGATGTTGGGGATTGTTATCAAAGAAACTTCGTTCCCAGACGCCACTGGAGGGAGAGGTGAGGTTGCAGGGGCCCCGGAAGCTCCAAGATTCTTGGGTCTAGGATGAGAAGTGGACTGGGATTCAGATGTCTGGGTCCCCAGAAACACTTCATGTGGGCCAGGACTCCTGAGTTCTAGAGAGAAGGCTGAACATCTCAACTCATACAGGTGTGCTACCCGATCGGCCCTTGCTGTCGGCTGGTTCTCCTTCCGGTCCTCAGCTAAGACTGCAGCCATGCCAGTCACAGTGACCAGAACGACCATCACTACCACATCCACGTCATCCACTGTGGTGAGATCCCCTCGGGCGCTGACCCAGCCCCTGGGCCTCCTCCGCCTGCTGCAGCTGTTATGCACCTGCGTGGCTTTCTCGCTGGTGGCCAATGTGGGCGCCTGGCAGGGGCCCATGGCAACTGGTCCATGTTTACCTGGTGCTTCTGCTTCGCGGTGACCCTCGTCATCCTGATTGTGGAGCTAGCCGGATTCCAGTCCCGCTTCCCTCTGTCCTGACGTAACTTCCCCATCACCTACGCCTGCTATGCAGCCCTCTTCTGCCTGTCGTCCTCCATCATCTACCCCCCCACCTATGTGCAGTTTATGAGTCACGGATGTTCCCGGGACCACGCCATCGCTGCCACCACCTTCTCCAGCATCGCCTGTTTGGCTTATGCCACCGAAGTAGCCTGGACTCGGGCGAGGCCTGGTGAGATCACTGGCTACATGGCCACCGTGCCAGGGCTGCTCAAGGTTTTCCAGACCTTCGTGGCCTGTATCATGTTTGCGTTCATCAGCGATCCAGGCCTGTATCAGAGGGATCCGGCTCTGGAGTGGTGCGTGGCTGTGTATGCCATCTGCTTTATCCTAGCTGCGGTGACCATCCTGATGAACTTGTGGGAGTGTACCAACCTGCTGCCCATCCCGTTCCCCACCTTCCTGTCGGGCCTGGCCTTCCTGTCTGTCCTCTTCTATGCCAGTGCTCTTGTCCTCTGGCCCCTCTATCAGTTCAGTGAGAAGTATCACGGTCAGCCACGGCGGTCCATGGATGAGGCCTGTGCTTACAGACACCCGCACAACGTGTGTAACTGGGACCGCCGACTGGCCGTGGCCATCCTGACAGGCATCAACCTGCTGGCCTATCTGTTAGATCTGGCACACTCTGCCTGGCTGGTGTTTGTCAAGGTCTAAGATTCACACGGGGCTTCCTTCCCCAGCCCTGCTTCCAAAATCTTCATTTCATGGCCTGAGTTTTGGGTACTGAGTCTTTTTTCCTCTTATTTCCTCCGGTTCTTTCTTCCCCCTTTGTGTCTTCTTCCTGATTTATTGTTTTCTTTCCCCTTGTGGTTTCCTTTCCTCTTCCTCTTCCTCTTTTGTCCCCATCCTGTTTTGCCTCAGAGCCTCCATCTCGGCCTTTTCTTTATCCAATCTGTTTTCCCAACTGCCTGTTTTCCTCACCACTTCTTTCGAGTTGCCAGGGAGCCCATCCCCCCACCCCCAATCCTTGCTGTCTGTCTCCCAACCCCCAAAGGTGCTGGCCCCACACACCCCTCACCCCCTTTGCAGTTCTTCACGCGTGAGCCTCCCCTAAGGGTCACATTGCCAAAGCATGCCTGCCCGCCCTAGCTGTGCCTTAGTCAGTATGTATGTGTGTGCGTGTGTTGAACGAGGTTGGGGGTGGGCAGTGTATGGTGCACCTCCCCTTTAAGTTTTTAAGAGCAAACACCTCTAGGAGGTCAATAATTCCCAGTGGGCGGGAGGCTTTAGGCACAGACCGTGGGTCCCTGTGCAGCTGCCTGGCTTTATGCCCAAGATTGGCTCCAGAATTTTTGCCAGACTTACTAAAAACCCACTGCCTAGAGGCTATCCTAAATGAAGCAAAAGGTGCATGCCTTTCTCCCATTAAAAAAGAAACAAAACAAAACAAAACAAAAAAAAACCCAGGCAGAGACCGCATGGTCATGAAATCGACTCTTTAAAGTATTTCTGAGGGGTAGTGACAGTGTCGCTCCTGTCTTAGTGTTAAAAATAACATGGCCTGCTTTAGCAGGTTTGAGAAGAAATGGCTTGTTGCTGGCCCTAAAGGCACGTATCATAAACCTTTTTAATTTTTTTTCTTTTTCCTGGGTATGAAGACAAAAATGACTAAGTAGCCCTTTTTTTCTTCTTAAGTGGCTTTTTGAGACATGCTCTCATGTAGCCCAGGCTAGCCTTGAACTTGGTATGTAGCCGAGGCTGGCCTTGCATTCTTGAGCCTCCTGCCTCCACCTCCCAAGTGCTGGGATTCAGGACTGTTTCCACACCACCAAGCCCAGTTTTGTAGTCCTATTCAAGAGGAAGTTTTCTTGGGAATTTTTCTTTTCTTCTTGGGTGGGTGGGGGGACAGGAATTGCTGCTGTGAAGTGGAATGGCTTGAGTGTGTGCTGCATACACATGTGTGTGTCTGTGTGCTATCTGCTTCCTCTGTGTGCTTCTGCTTCTCTGGGACTCACATGCATTATGTTATATATATATATATATATATAAATGTATAAATATATTTTATTTTTTTTTTAATTCCCTGGAGCTTTGAGTTCCTATAGCTCTTGCTGTCAGTCACAGAAGCCTTGTCCCTCCCCCCATACCCATAATGTTCTTTTTAAAAATCTCAATATAAAGATAACAGGAAAAAAAAAAAGAAACTTCGTCCCATCCAATGTGCTTGGTAAGTCCCCAAAAAGAAGTTGAACAATTATGCTTTTGGTTGATTTGAGAGGTTACACAGTTGGGCAACACATTATTGCTTCCTGCCAGCTCTGCTGAAGGTAAGGCCTTTGACATGTGTAATTACTCTGCAGAAACTTGAAGGCCCCTTTTGCTGAGTATGTTGACCCTTCACTTAGGCCTGTGGATGTCTGATAAATGACTAAAATGGGAAAAGGGTGTGGCATTTCTGTCTGTAGATTGTGTCTGCATCCTTTCCCTACTTAATCTTTGGGTCAGCTTCTATTCTACACTGCAAGAGTATAGGTTGGTCATTTAAAAAAATGTTTCAGAATCCTATTGTTAAATTTTTAATTTTTCTGATCTTGAAACTAACAAGGGGAGGAGAATTTTTATGTTCCCCACAGGTAAAAATCACCAATCTAAATGCCCGAAAACATACAACTTATGGCCATGCAGGCTTGACTGGGAAATGCCAGCAGAGAGGTTTTGACCCATCTGAAACATTAAAGAAAGAGGAACCTCCGACTGCCTGAGTCACAGACAATGATCATCTCGCCGAATAATATTGAGATTAACTGTTTTATAATGGGCCCTAATGAAGTTTACCTTCCAGATACTGAGAAACCTTCCTACCTTCCCCTTTATAGAAAAAGAAAAACTGATGGTAATGAACCACTCCCTAACGGTAAACTAGAGCCAATTTGTTACAGTGGTAATTGCCTATAAAATAGGCATAAAAAACGGTATAAAAAATAATTGATTTGATAGGCATATAGGAACTGTGAAAGGAGATTTCTCTATCTAGAGCCAAAATCAATATAGTAAAGTGTTTATAAGTTTGTAATTAAGCAAAATATATTACAACAGGAAAGCTCTGACATCAGAAATGAATTATTCGGCCTACGAGATGTTGGCTAGGGGATTCAAACCTGCAACGCACCCCAAATTATAAAGCCTTTTGCCTATGATGGATATAATCAAGGAGAAAGGCAGTAAGTCCCTGTTGTGTCCGAAGACCTGGTGTGAGCAGGAAAAATGTTATGAGACATCAATTGCTAGCGTACAACTGGCCTCTGTAATGCTAGAGAGTGTTACCAAAGGCCACTAAAGCAATAACAGCAAAATATATATGGGTCTCCATGAGACAAGCAAGACTCCTCTGGCAATATCAGCTACACCTCAAAAATAAATCTTTTTAAAAAAAAAAAAAAAAAAAAAAAAATATATATCCCAAATCTATTTGGCTATTAGCTCTCTCCTTGGAGGAATAACTGGGACAGCAGATGCCACAATCTTAAGGTACCCTCTAGTGGTCAGGAGATGTTATAAGCCACAATAAGAAATTGTCACCCTTTATAGAGGAACCACAGTTTGAGGATTAGCATACCATCCAGCATCTGTGTCTATGCTCCAGCTTAGCTGGACATAATAATTGGTACGGCTTAAATGCCTGTACATCCAATAGCTTGTGCTTTGTTAGTATGACTAAAAAGGGAATCACTGGAAAAGCTGTCAACCCATGAAGGGGAAACAACCTGAAACAGACTGGAATCCAAAATGACAATCCAAAGAAAGTAGACTGTTTGCTTCTCATCTACCCACTTGGGCTCCTTTCCCAAGCCCAGGGAACAAACTGCGGAAGAGGAGGAGTGGTAGATTGTAAGGGCTGCAGAGAGATGGGCGAATCGTGAGACTACAGGAATATGGTCTGGACTCCTAACTGATCAACATGCCTGTACATACAACCATCTCCAACTGGACTAGGGGAACCTTGGGTTGTTTCAAATTTGGACATAGATACTTGCAAAATGCACCTATTACTTAATTGTATGACATAATGAGAAACATCAAGGGTATCTGCAACAACTGTGTTATTATAATTGTAGAATCCCTTAAAAAAATATATATATATTAAAAAAAAAAGCTGACAGAGGGGTTGGCTTAGCGTTTAAGAGCACCGACCCGTTCTTACAGAGCACCAGAGTTTTCGATCCCCCCATCACCTACATTGCTGCCGAGAACCGTCTGAAACTCCATTCCAAGAGAAATCCGTTCCAGGGGAAGCCGAACCCTCTTCTGCCTCTGCGGCATTGCACAACACCGGTGCAACAAACCTACATGCAGACAGTCATCATACACATACAAAAATAAATTAAATAAAAAAAATGTTTCAGGGGCTGGAAAGATGGCTTGGCAGTTAAGAGCCCTGACTTCTCTTGCAGAAGACCTGAGTTTTGTTCCCAAGATCCACATGGCAGCTAACAACTGTCTTTTGGCCTCCTCACACCTGTGTGCCTATGTGTGTAACACACACACACACACACACACACACACACACTCAAGACTATAATTACAGGTTAACTTGTCCTATTGCACATTGAAGCCGGCATGTATTTCTACCCCACTGTGGGACAGCAGCAGTCCTTGCAAGCACAATCTGCCTGGCACGCTAGGCAATGCTATAGTACAGGGCACACCCTGTCACCTGATGCTAGCACTTGCTTGGGGTCATGAGCCAACCTGTTTGTCTTCACGCCCCTTTCTGGGTATGGCCCATGGGATGAGGTGTTATGGGATGGAGGTCTAGGATTGGTCGATGGGAGGTGGGCCATATGATGTGGAGGCTGCCCTCCCCAGACCTATATAAGCTGCTTGTTGCATAGACTAAATGGATTTGCACCCTCTGACGTGTTCCCTGGGATGTTACTGGAGTAACCCCCCCGTGCTGTAACCTCTTCAGCCTATTTAATTGTGGGACTGACTCCCCTGCAAGTGGCGCCTGAATGGGGACACCTCACGCAATCTGGTGAGTGCGGGTACGTGAACCCCCGATGGAGAAGCTGCCCTCCTCTCCTAGGGAGCCTCTTCTTCAGGCTGAGCAACTTTGGGACACTGTCCCCCAATATGCCCCCGGCTCTCCATTGCTAACCTTTGCCTCTCCATTATAACTATTATCCTCCAATGTTTGGGCCAGAAGAAGACAAATATCCCTGAGATATCGCAGGCTCAAATAAAAAACGAAAGTGAAAATACCCCTCCCTGCGCGGATTCTGGCTCTGTTCCCAAGCCCGATGAGGCTTTGGCTCCCAAGCCAGAATCTGTCCCTTCAATAGATCTTAAGGATTCTCCCACTCCTCCCCCAAACCCTCCCCCCCCCTTTCTGACCCCCCCCCATGCTTCTCTCCGCTTTACCTTGGCCTAACCAGGGACTTCGGCCCTCTTGTCTCATTTGGAAGGGGAGGAGGGGAAACCACATGAGCCACCAACTGCCTTACGCCTCCACCCCCTCCTCATTACGTCTCTACTGAACCCATAACTGCCCCTTCAGCTCCCTTAAACCCTGGCCATCTGCTGGCTCCTGAGCCTTTGTGACTCTCTCTGCTCAGCGGGACCACGTCTGGGGATTCCCTTCCCAGCTCTTCTCCCGGACCCCTTGGAGGCTTTTCCTGTTAACACTGTGCCTACCCTGTAGTGCTTGCTTCTTTGGTATCCTTATGACTCTAACACCATCAGGGACCTCTGTAAAGCCCTTTCTAGAGATGGTCTGCACTCTCCATATGTAGACAGCCTTTTAAATACTTTTCCTTGAGTTTCAATATCCCTTGTGATAGGAAGCATATGGCCTGGGCTGTCTTATCACCCACTGATTTCTTGAAATGGAAGGCTTTTTTTTTTTTTTTTTTTTTTTACGATCAATGTGAACAACAGGCTGAGCATAATCGCTGGGCTGGAGTACAAATTTCTAAGCATCAGCTCCAGGGGAAGGTCTGTTCTGGAGCAATCCAGTGGATCAAGCTTGTAGTCCTTCCCAAACCTTGGATCAGGTGTGCCCTTGTGCGATGTGGGTTTGGCAACAGCTACCATTTTCAGAGGGGTCTGCCTCCTCTTCCCAACTGTGGCAATAGCCAAAGGAGGACTTTACTCAGTTCCTTACCTAGGTTACTGAAGCAGTAGCAAGGAAGGTCTCCCATGTGGAAGCCCATGGGACCTTAATTAAGAAGCTGGGATATGAGGGTGTGCATGCTGATTATAAAACAGCCATCTTACCAGTTTGCTCTAAACCACTCAAGAACTGGATAATAGCTACACAAAATGTCAGTACGAGAGCTTTCTGACATGGTGGCTTTAGCACAGGTGTTTGCCTCTGCCTTATGCCGGATAGAGGGCAGCCCCAAATGCTGGGAGTGTGACCAGACAGGTCATCTGCCAGTGTCCTGCCCCTATATGGCCACCATCCCAAATGCCAAAAGGGATTCCATTGGGCCCAAGACTGCCGCTCCAAATTCACTAAGGATGGCACCCCTATTAACGAAGCTTTAAACTCCACCTGGGGCAGCTCCCAGCCCGGCAAGAAAGGGAGCCAGGGCCCTGTCAGTCCTATTTCTCCACCTCAAATCAAATGGGAATAAAGGTATTTGGGGTCTTTTGGAGCATCCTGCTTGAAGAGACTTACAAGTCCGTAATGCAGATTTATATAGAGGACAAGCTTTTTAAATGCCTCCTAGACACGGGGGCAGAAAAAACTATTCTTAGAGAGAAGGAGGTCTCAAAGGATTGGTGTCTGACTGAAGGGCCTTTGGTCCAGGGTGTATGAGGAAATGTGGCATCTAAAACACTACTGGGCCTATGGTTTGGAAAGATTTAGATGGGGGACAGGGGACCATTAAGCCTCTCTTTATGCCTGGCCTGCCTCATAACTTGTTGGGCAGAGACTTCTTTGATGCCTTGGGGGCAGTCCTAACTACGGATGGTAAAGCCTGGAAGCTATAGCCATCATGATTAGGATGCTTTGCTGGAGAACCCTTCACCTTTTAGGCATGGAAGCTGAACGCCTGATTCTCCCTCTTAATAAGGGACTCTTGGATTGGGCCATGCAGCATAATGGCCCTTTCGCTATCTCCCTTGAGGGTTTCCCTGGCACTATTGATAACCACTTGCCTGCCCATTGGCTCTTGGCCAGCTTCCAGGACTTGTTGCTAATGGCCTCCCCATCCTGGTGTCCCAGGCCATCCCTGGGGCCTGCCTTATATTCACTGATGCCTTCAATAAAGGGCTATGCTGGTGTCCATTAGGACAGACTTCTCCTCCAAAGTCCAGCATTTCTGGCCACTGCACAAAGGCTCAGTACAGCTTAAAGAACTCTTTGCTATCTATCAGGCCTGTCATCTGTTTCCCTCTGAACCCATCGATCTTTTTACTGATAGCAAATACTGTGCTTCCATGGTACTTCTGCTATCTTATGCTACGTGTCTGTTGGACCTTTCTAAACTGCTTGACACCCTCGACTTTCTCTCAAGGGAAGCTCTTTAGGCATGCTCGTCCCCCCCTTTTTGTCCAACATATCTGATCTCACTCTGACCACCGGTGGGCTCTCACTGGTGAAGTAGATAGGTTGGCTGCAGAAGGCCTGCTTTCCTGCTACTCTGTCCTTTTACAAGCTTCTCTCTCTCTCTCTCTCTCTCTCTCTCTCTCTCTCTCTCTCTCTCTCTCTCTCTCTCTCTCGTCTTTTTGAGATGTTCTCCCTGTAGCCCCAGCTGTCTTGGAAGTCATTATGTAGACCAGACTGGCCTTGACTCAAAGAGATCCACCTGCCTCTGCCTCTCAAGTGCTAGGATGAAAGGCATTTGCCACCATGCCAGGCTTCACAAGCTACTCTCTTACATTCACAATTCCACCATCAGTGCACAACCTACACCGGATGTTTCCCTCCTTGACGGTGGGCCAATGCAAACAGCTGGTCTGTAGCTGCAAGACCTGTGCCCTATTTCTGCCTTTGGGCCCTCTCCAGCCCTTGGGAGTTCATCCTCGTGGCCTAAAGACTAATGCTCTTTGGCAGATGGATATTACTCATTATTCTCCCTTTGGCTGTCTCAAATACTTACATGTTACTGTGGATACCTATTCCCACTATGGAATGGCTACCCCTATGACAGAAGAATCTGTGGCCAAGGTTTACCAACATCTGCTTTGCTGCATATTGATTATGGGTGTTCCATGTCAATTAAAAACTGGTAATAGCCCAGCATATACCAGTGTCCAATTTAAACACTTCTACATTTTCTGGAATATTGCCCACATAACTGGTATAATCCTTATAATCCCCAAGGCCAGGCTATTGTTGGAAGAATACATAAAACTCTAAAGGAGCAATTACAAAAATGGAAGGGGGAGGTCTATACCTCCTCTCCCCATAACATGGTGTGCAGAGCACTCTTTACTATGAGTTTTCTGCCAATTTTGAAACCAGACATGATAACCCCAGTCCACAAGCATTGGAGTCTCTGACAGGGGATAATGAGGCACCATTGGTGCTATGGTGAGATCCAATGTTGGGACAATGGAAGGGCCCAGACCCACTGCTAACAATGGGAAGAAGGTTTGCTTGTGTCTTCCCACAGGTGGCGCCCTGGCCCATTTGGGTTTCAGCAAAAATTGTTTGTCCTTGGACTGCAAAGGATGGACCAGGACCCACCAGCAGAAAAGTTGGCCTGTCTGAGCATTTAGGAAAGGCACAAGAAATCCAGGAGAATGTTGCTCCGCTGGAGGCTAACACACAGGGTGACATGGGGGGATGGGGGGGCTCAAGGCACTGGAGTCACAGGCACAGAACCTGAGTTCTGTGGTATCAGTGGCCAGACAAAAGCAACTGACCACCACCACTGTCATGCTCTCAGGGCTTGTGGAAACAAAAACAGAAAGGGGAGATGTGGGACAACATCCTGGATTCAGCCGTATCTTGTGCATGTGCAAGCACAATCTTCCCAGCACGCTAGGCAATGCTATGGTACAGGACATACCCTGTCACCTGATGCTAGCACTTGCTTGGCACCATGAACCAACTTGTTTGTCTGCACACCCCTTTCTGGGTATGCCCCATGGGCTGGGGTGATGCATGATGTATGGAGGTATTGGATTGGTTGATGGGAGATGGGGCCACATGATGGAGAGGCTACCCCCCAGACCTATATAAGCTGCTTGTTGCATAGAATACATGGATTTGCCCCCTCTGATGGGGTCCCTGGGATGTTTGTGGAGTAACCATGTGCTGTACCCTCTTCAGCTTGTTTGATTGTGGGGTTGATGCCCCTGCACCCCACCTGTGTGCTTTTTCTGCAGTGGCTAAAGTGCCTACATTCCTTCATCCTTATTATAAGGCCAAGATATTAGAAAAGATGCAACACAATGAACTCACGTCCTTTGAAAACATACCCATGACTAATGAAAAATGACCAGTTTAACCCACCCTAATGAATCAATACAGTTTTCCCCTTCCTTTGTTCAGTGGAAGTCCAACTGACCTCTTTGGTCAATGCTGGCTCCTTTCTACTTGCAAGCAAAAGACCCAGTGATACATGCCCTGTCTTATTCTTAACATCTGGCTGAGAGGGAGGGGCTCATGAGGTCCTATCCCTAGCTGAGGAGCTAAAAGAAGGTGATCAGTACTGGGATGGGAGAGTCATTTTTCTTCATAGTTTTGGCCACTGGTAGGTGCCTGTACTCTGGTGGATGGGCCTGCACTATTGTGAATGTGAACACTAACTGCACTCAGTGGATCATATTAAAAAAGAGAGGACATAGAGATCAAGAGGGACATGTTGGGGGACCTGGGAAGAGAGTGGGGCTGGATGTGGTTATATTCATGTATGGAATTGTCCAAGAATAAATAAAATGAGCTGGAGAGATAGCTCAGCAGCTAAGAGCACTGGCTACTCTTGCAGAGGACCTGGGCTCAGTTCCCAGGTAAATAACAACCTTCCAGGGGATCTGACTTACATACATGCAGGTGAAATACTCATACACATGAAATAAAAATAAATACAAAAAAGGAAAATAAAAATACTATTGAAATAAAACACAACCAAATATCCAGGGGTGCTGGCACATGCCTCTAATCCCAGCACTCAGGAAGCAGAGGCAGGTGGATCTCTGTGAGTTCAAGGCCAGCCTTGTCTACATAACAAGTTCCAGGTCAGCTGGGGCTTCAGGAAGACCCTGTCTCAAAAAGACCAAAAAACCCCAAACCAAACAAACAAACAAACAAAATAACCAAAACAAAATTTTTGCTCACTCTCATACTAAAAGACCTCCTCTGGTATCAGACATTAGATGTAGCTCACCAGATATGTGTGCTACATGTGGCATGGCCTGGGAACCTGTTCAGCTCTAATGAGACCATGATCATATCATGTCAGCATCACAAGGACAGCAAAGCACTTAGAAGAAATCACACGGAGGGACCCAGAGCGAGAGGCAGGGAGGGGCCAGGCTTGATCTTTGTATAATAATCTGCTCTTTAGGAACTCATCCATCCCATAGGACCTAAGGAGTGCCCCTGTGACTAATTACCTTCTATCACACTCTACTTCTTGAAGACTCTGTCACCTCAGCATGGGAGAGAAACCACATCTGAACCACAGCACCTTGTATCCTGTGACCTTAATACAAGCATTAGTTAGATGTGCTTTAAAAGGTAGATCCTTTGAGCTATCCACACACATAATCTTATGATTGAGAATATCTTTCATCTTACTATTAATCTTTGTCTTTTATTTGGTTTTCTTCCTCACTGATCAGGTCTTTAGTGCAACACTGAGTAGCTGTTGTGAGTGGAGACATCCTCCCCTTGTTTCTGATCTCAGAAAATGGTCACCATGTCACCATGAATGCAATTCAGATGTAGGTTTTTCATAAATGCCTGCTATAGTCACGTGCCCCAGGAAGATGTCTGTGTGTTCAACAGATCACAGACGATATCTCCTGCTGATGTAACCACCTTAATTCTGTAAGCACTCACTCTGAAGTCCACTCAAAGGGGAAATCCACTGGGGACACATTTTTCAGACTGTGTTCCTGTTGCTAAACAATGTGTGAGTTCTGACTTTCCTAGGGCTGAGGTAACAAAGTATCCGGATCAAGAGAAGCTAGAAGCAGAGAGCAAGGAGAAGTGCTGCTTACTGGCTTGATCCCTCTCTTGCTCTCTATGTAGCTCAGGCCTGCCCACCTAGAGATGGAGCTGCCCACAGTAGGCTGTAGCCTCCCACATTAATCATCAGTCAAGACAATTCCCTACAGATACACTCACAGCCAAGAGGATGAAAGAAATTCCTTAATTGAGCAGATTAAAGAAATTCTGTAATTGAGGTTCTCTCTTCCAATATAACCCTAGTTTGTGTAAGTAGACAGTAAAAGCCAACCAGTACACACATAACTCTCATGGCATGTGATTTGTGCATGCGTGCGTGTGCGTGCATGTATGTGTGTGTGTGTGTGTGTGCGTGCTTGCTTGAACGCACACCCATGTCTGCATTCTGAACACTAGAATTGTGGGAATTTTCCATGTTTTAGGAATGGGTAGCTGGGCCATCCTCATGGGTGTGTAGTCTTCTAGCAGACATCACAATCTATTTTTCCTTTCCACTATTGGGAACTATTTGGATTGTTTCTGGGTTGTGGCTGCCACAGAAATGCTGTCATAGACATTCTGGCTTGTGTCCTCAGAGAACACCTCACTCTTGGCCACTGTTGGGAACTGATCTCAGTTCATCATGTGCAGTATTCCTTTTACTGACAGGAGGTGAGTCTCTCAGCAGTGGGCTATGCTCACCCAGGTCTCCCTGGGTGATGGGGTGTGGGCTAACGAGGTGAGCATGTTGAGGAATGGAGGTTTTCTTTATCAGCTCAAATTTTTGGTCAAACCTTTCACCAGCTTGTCACACACTGGTCTCAGGGCTGGTGCCCAGAGCTAGATTTGTGATCCTGAAATATTTTGGTGGAAGAGCTTCAGAAACAGGTGCTATGGGGTTGGCTGGAGATAGATTAGATCTTCGACTCCACTACTTCCTTACTCAGGGGTTTCCTCAAGCAAGCTTCTCAGCCTCTCTGGAAGGAGGCTGGCTTACATCAGTGACTAGGAAGAGTCATGGTGACCCCAATTGCTCCAGCATATGCCAGAAAAACCACAAAGTTGGAAAAATCACAGGCAAACAGTTCCTTTCATGATGAGACCACAATATAACATTCCTGGGAATAGTTTTATTTTATTAATTGATTGTTGATTGAGTGATGGTTCTCTCTCTCTCTCTCTCTCTCTCTCTCTCTCTCTCAATTCCCTTCTACGTGTGTGTGTGTGTGTGTGTCTGTCTGTCTGTCTGTCTGTGGTGCATGTGAGTATGCAGTGTGAATGTATGTAGAAGTTAGAAGTGGATGTAGGGTATCTTCCTCTGTTGTCTTATTCCTTTAAGACAGGGTCTCTGAATTTGAAGCTCAGTTCTGCTGGCTGGCCAGTGAGCTTCCAGGAGTCTCCTGTCCCTGACCACAATGCTGGGGTTACAGGCACATGTGGCCATGCACAGCTTTTAAATGGGTGCTGGGGATTCAAACTCAGGTCCTCATGCTTCCGAGCAAACCTCTTATGCACTGAGCCATCCATCTCCCCAGCTCCAGGAATAAATTTTATAGCTCAAGTAAAGAAACAAAAGGCACAAAATTCCATTAAGGGTTTATAACATAAGTGGGTGGAGAAACAAACCACACTCTTGGAAGGGAAGATTATAAAAATGCCAGTTCTCCCAAGTTAAAGCAAAGGAAATCAAAACCCTAATAGATTGGGAGAGGCAATGATGGAAGAAATAGTATAAAATTCGTTTTGAAAAGCATACAGTGCAATTGTCAAGAGCTGTAAAAGAAAAGAGGAACACAGGCTGGAGAAATGACACAGCAGTTAAGAGCACTGGCTGCTTTTGCAGAAGACCCAGGTTCAATTCCCAGCACCCACATGGCAGCTAACAACCATCTGTAACTCCAGTTCCAGGAAATCCAATGCCCTCTTCTGACCTCTGAGGACATGGCATGACATGGGTGCACTTACATGCATACACAACACACTCATATACATAAAGTAAAAGTAATAAATTTTTAAAAAGAAAGAAAAAAGAATGGAGAGGCTGATGAACTCCATCTCTCTGGCTTTGGGTTTTATGAGGTGCCCAGGGCTTAGAACGACCTCCCCAGAGCTGAGCAATGCCAGCGCCATGTCCCCGAACCTCTGAAACTGAGTTAAAGAAGCCTCCTTTCTTTACAAAGTTATTCCACACTGGGTATTTTATTATAGTAATGAAACCACAGACTAACACAATGGAAAACTAGCAGCATTCACAAGTATATTGAAGATTGAGTTCTTTTGAAAGAAATCAACACAAAGAGACAGTCTCTGGAAAATATACTTAATATATAAATATTAATATAATGAGAAAGATTATATAACTACAGATGCACTAGACGATACAGATTATAAGGTCTTTTATGTATAATTATCTCTAATAAGTATAAAAATGATAAAGTGGATGATTTTGCAGAAAAGTACAAATGGCTAACATGAAGAAGTAAGAAAATCATAACAGCCTATAATCAGGGAAGCCATTGAAAAATGTTCTTGGGTAATTATCTTAAAAAAAAAAAAAGGTCTCTGAACAGCCAGACCATTTAGCTGGATGGTTCTCTGAGATGAAAGGAACGGCAAATTCTATTGATGCTTCAATTAGTTTTAGGCAAAGATATATTCTGACACACAAAAAAATCTGACAAAAAAGAAAAACATCAGTGTAGCTGTGAATAGAGGCACAAGCATTCCATGGCTGAAGAATGAGGACGAGCTGTGGCAGACTGCTGAAAAGGGTCTCTGAAAAGAGCTGCGAGCTTCAGGTTTGAAAGTCTACTATAGAAGCTGCTTTGCTTACAAACAGTATCTATTCAACTAGAAAAGCATAGGGAGGCAGGAAAGGGAAAATCTATTATGACAAAACCCAAGATAACCACCTTGCTATTTTTCTTCCAATTTATTTATTATTTATTTATATACAGGGGCTCACTTTGTAGCCCTGGCTGGATTGGAATTTGCTATGTAGACCAGGCTGGCATTGAATTTACAGAGATATGCCTACCTCTGCCTCCTGAGTGCTGGGATTAAAGTCATGCACCACCACACCCAGATAATTATTTATTTATTTATTTATTTATTTATTTATTTATTTATAATTTTGTCTATATGAGTGTGTTGCCTGCATTGTGTAAATGCACCCATGTCATGCAATTCCTGAGGAGGTCAGAAAAGGGCATCTGATCCCCTGGAACTGGAGTTACAGATGGTTGTTAGCCGCTATTTGGGTGCTGGGAATCCAACCAGGGTCCTCTGCAAGAGCAGTTAGTGCTCTTAACCACTGAGCCATCACTCCAGCCCTATTCTGTTGCTATAGTAGAAACACCATGACCAAGAGAACTAAAAGGAAGAGTTATTTGAGCTTACAGTTTGAGGGGAATTAGAGTCCATCATGGCCAGGAGGCATGGTGGCCGGAGGTGCTGGAGCAGAAAGCTGAGGTTACATCTTCAAGCAGGCACAGGAAGCAGAGAGTGACTGGATATGGACAAGGCTTAAGAAACTCTATAAGCCTGCCCCCAGTGACGAGCTTCCTCCAGCATGGCTACATCATCTAAGAACTCCCAAAGCAGCACCACCAACAAAAATGTCCAAATATGTGGAGCCTCTGGGGGACATTCTCATTCAAACCACCACAGGGGCTCATGTAGCTCTGACTGACTTTGAACTGTCTATGTAGCCCAGGATAACCTTGAACATCTGGTCCTCTTCAGTAGATTACAAGCTGCTACCACCCCTGGTTTTATGTGGTGCTGGGGATAAATTCAGGACCTCCCGAGTGCTGGACTCTACCAACCTAGCCACATCCCCAGCTCCCTCCAATGTTATTTAAATTTTTTAGTTTTTATTTTAGTTTTATGTGTATGAGTGTATTATCTACATGTATGTAAGTGCACCTGTGTGATGCAATGCTTGTGGAGAACAGAAGAGGGCATTGGATCTCTGGAAATAAGTTACAGTTGTTAGTTTCCATGTGGGTGCTGGGAATTGAACCCAGGTCTTCTGTAAGACCAGCCAGTGCTTTTAACTGCTGAGTCATCTCTCCAGGCCCCTCCAATTTTTTACTCCTTAATCAGCATGTGCTTGTGTGCTGAGGTCTTTTTGTTTGTTCATTTGTGGGGATTTTTTACAGAATTTGTTTTGTTTTGTTTTGTTTTGGGTCTTTTTGAGACAGGGTCTCCCTGTAGTCCCAGCTGTCCTGGAACTCACTGTGTAGACCAAGCTGGCCTTGAACTCACAAAGATCCGCCTGCTTCTGCCTCCCAAGTGCTAGGATTAAAGGTGTGTGTGTGTGTGTGTGTGTGTGTGTGTGTGTGTACACATGCGCATGTGTGTGTACACATGCGCATGTGTGTGCGCTGGGGCAATTTTGATTTCTACTCAAACAGGCACTTGGCAATGTTTAAACATTTCCAGTAGTCCCAACAGGGGTGTAGTATGGATTGCTCCTCTTGGGTAGAGGCCAAAGGCACTATGATTAAAAGCACTGACTGCTCTTAATCTCTTGCAGAGGACCCGGGTTCAATTCCCAGTACCCACATAGTGGCTAACAACCTGTAACTCCAGTTCCAAGGGATTGATGCCATCTTCTGATGATCAAGGGCATTGCATGACACAGGTGCACTAACACACATGCAGGCAATATACTCATACACATAAAAAATAATGAATAAAAAATAAAAACCAAACATCAATAGCTCCAGGGTTAAGGAAACTTCGTCTACATCCTGCTCCTCTCCTCTGTAAGACAATCTCAGTGTCTTGCCCCATGCTTGGCAGATACCTCATCCTTTTACAGGATGCCCATACTGCACTCTCTGGAGCCTTGAACTGGTTACCTAGCCTGATGAAAAACCACAGATGTCATTCTCTCATGGAATTTAACACCTGACCTTAGCTGGGTAGGTTCACTCCCTCCACATATACCCTGAAATCAAGAAGCTTCTCTGGCCACAGCCCTGCAGGCTCCACGTGGCACTGCTGGTGTGAAGGTGGAGCAGACAGCAACAAGGGCATCCTTCAAGAGTGGCCAGAGACTTCCTGCCAATGCCCAGAAAGACCCTGGGGACCTCAGTGCTGTGCTACAAAACTGAATTCTGCTGCCAACCCAAATGAGCCTGATGCTGTCCAGAGCTGCAGACAGGAACCCAGGCTGGACCACTCCTGGAGTTTGCTTCTGGGAGGCAAAGCAAGAGACAAAGGCAGCTCTCCCCCTGCCCAACCTGGAAATCACGTATCGGTAAGTTTTAGGCACTAAATTCTTGGTAACGCACCCAGCGTGGTAAAGTTCTCTCAAATCCATGACCTTCAATGGTGTGTAAATCCTCACTTCACAGGCGTTTCCAGAGGACCATGTGTCTGCAGTATGCAGGTGTGCACCCATGGGCACGCATGTAGGGGCCAGAGGAGGACGATAAGTGTTTACCTCTAGTGTATTCCCTTGAGACAGGGCTCTCACCGAACCATTTTAGCTAGAATGGCAGTCAGCAAGCCACCAAGATCAGCCTGTGTCTGGGTGCTGGAGATTCAGGTTCAGGTCCTCATATAGTAAACACCGTTAGGAAGTAAACACTGAGCCATCTCCCTAGACAGGCTTTTAAACAAATGGTGTCATGGCCCCTTATAAATAAAATAAAGAAATTTTATTTATTTATTATTTATTTATTTATTTACTTATTTATTTATTTGAATGCACTGTCTGCAGGTAGGTTTGTGCACCCGTGTCCTGCAATGCTGTGGAGGTCAGAAGAGGCATCGGATTCCCCCGGAACTGGAGTTAAAGATGGTTCTCAGCCACCATGTGGGTGCTGGGGATCAAACCCAGGTCCTCTGCAAGAAAATCGGTGCTCTTAACCACTAGGCCATCTCTCCAGCCCTGTATTAGGGTTCTCTAAAGAAACAGAAGTAACAGGACGAATATATATAGCTATATACAATTTATTGATTTGCTCACGTGACAGAGTTCAAGGAGTCCAACAGTAGCTGCACCACACTGGAAAGGCCGAGAGAATCCAGGGAACTGCTCAGTCCGCAAGGCTGGATGTCTCAGTAGTCCCAATCTAGTGCTGAGCCTAATGTATTCCAGGAGAATCTGCCTCGGTCTCAGTACACCTGGGATCCGAAAGGTTTTTTTTGATAACAGCAGCAAGACAAAACTCACCAGATGAGAGAGAGGCAAGCGAAAGAAAAAAAGAGGGACCAGCTCCCGACTGCCGTGGCCTTAAATACTGCCTGGTGGCAGAAGGTAACGCCCCACATTTAGGGTGGGCTATCCATTTGAGGTGGTCCAATCAGAAGACCCTTTTTCTGCTTATTTGTCCCTTAGTCCAGTCAAGTTGACACCCAGGATTAACCATACAACAAACATAAAAACAAATCAAAGGGTTGAGGTGTTTGCTGAATTGATTTAGAATGAATGAGCTCAGGAGTTCTGAGATCAGCCTGGGGCCCAGGTGGGGGATGGGCCGCTGCTAACAGTGGGTTCACCAAAGTCCCTGTTGATTGGAACACCAAATGGGACACAGCTGCTAAGTCCTGACTCTCCCTTTTGTTCTGTAGGAAAATCCTCCTGGACAGTCTTCATTGGTTGTTGTCTGTCTTCCGCTAGTTACTGCCTGCTTTACTCAGAACCAAGTGCACCTGTGACTGTTACCTGTCTTACCTGCTCTAACCAAGATTTCTGTGTGCTTTCCTTGGTTAACTGCCTTCCCTCGAAGCTGTTTGCCTCCCCAAGTTTCTTCCTCCCCATCCTCTCTGTTGAGGACACTGCTTAATTTCACTTTCCTTGGAATCCTGTCCCTTTCCTGGATTTCTGATACCCCTGCTTTTCACTAATAAACTTGTAACAAAAGAAATAGAAGAAATTTTGCAAAAGAAAAAGTCTCCCAGAGGTGGGTGAGGGTCTACAACTCGGATGACTTCCTCTGCTGGTGTCTGGGTGGATTCCAGCTTTCACTACTGTAAATGATGCTAGGAGGGGAAGCCTCACTGTTCTTCACAGAGGGCATTCTGGTCAAGCCCACACAAACTGCCATCCTATTCACTTCTGTGGGCTGCCCAGGAAGATTGGGACCATTCGTTTTCCAATTTAAAACATATTTTGAAACAGTAATACTTGCATTTTTTCAAAATATTGCTCAGAAAATAAAAATATCCTTGACAGGAATGCAGATTTAGAATACATTTTGAGGGTGAGACGTTTTTGTCCCACTGAGTAAAATCAGAGAGCTCACTTGATTTTTATTAAAAATGTTATTTAAGGCTGGGGATGATGGTATACTCCTTAGACCCCAGCACTCAGGAGAACAGAAGAGAGGGACTTTGAGTTCAAGGCCAGCCTGGTTTACATAGCAAGTTCTTAGGGCAAGGATGCATGATATAGACCCACTTAAAAAAGTATTTGAAAATGGAAAGGGTTTTCTGTGGATAATCCTAAAGTATGCACAGTATACAGACAGCTTAGATTGTTATGGCTGCTAGAACAAGCGTCCCAACGGAGTAGCTCAGACAAGGGTCTGTCTGGTAGCTCTGGAGTGCACTGTGAGCAGGGCTGGGTCCTTCTTATGCCTCCAGGGAAGTCTGTCTAGGCTTCTCTAAGCTGCTGCCAGCCCAAGGTCAGTCCTCGTTGCTTCTTGGCTTGGAGAAATGACCCTTGACCTCTGTTTTCATCCTCACATGGCGTCCCGTGTGTGTCTGTGACCTGATTTCATGTCTTCTGAGGACTTTCAGAGGGACTGGCGCAGTCTAACCCTAGATTATCCCTAGGACGCCCCCTGCCAGCAGCATGGCTGTGCAGTTACTGGGTTGTCTACACACACTTCTGCCCACTTAGAAGGTTGACTGAATATAAAGAAATTGTACAATTTTTTCCTTCTCTTGCCGCCGCCTTCCCCTCCCTTTCTGTTGCTTATTTTTGAGACGACAGTTTGGCTATCTGACATCAGCTGCCTCAAACCCACAGTCCTCCACGCCTTAGCTCTCCCTACTGCTGAGATTACAGGCACGATAGTTCATGCCTGGTGAGGTTTCTTGATTTACTTTTGTCACGTAACAAAATTTTCTGCGTTATCAAATGAAGGTTACATTCTAATGGGTGTGCAGGATTTTCTTTTGCTGTGTTGTATTTTTATCGAGCTGAAGAGTGTTCAGGTTCTCCCAAGTGGTTGCTTTTACAAGCAAGGTAGCTAGGAGGATATTTGTATATACACAGTTTCTTTGCTTCCAGCTAGCGTGTTTCTTTCTTTTTTTTTTTTATTTAAAATTTCTTTTAATTTCCTGTATGTGTATGAATGTACTGTCTTCATGCAGTTTGGTGCACCCGTGTCGTGCCATGCCGCGGAGGTCAGAAGAGGGTCTCGGATTCCCCTGGAACTGGAGTTCTCCTGGAATTGGAGTCTCAGACGGTTTTCAGCCGCCATGTGGGTGCTGGGGATCGAACCCGGGTCCTCTGTAAGAGCGGTCGGCGCTCTTAACCACTAGGCCATCTCTCCAGCCCCTCTAGCTAGCTGTTTTCTTAAGCTAGTCCAGTTGCTTCCGATGGGTTATCTGCTTTAGATGGCCTGGGTTTTAACAACACTTTACATATGGAGAGAACTCTTTCAACAGTTGGGACTAGAATGAGATGGAAATGAAGCTTTTATTATTTGCAGTTTCAGCCCATCCAGAAGACACACACACACACACACACACACACACACACACACACACACACACACAGGTCAGAGAGCAGGAGGAAGGGGAACACAAGCCAAGGGCCCCGGGGTAGCTGCTGGGTGGTTTTTGAAAGAACCAGACTGAACCCATTTCCGTCAGGACTGTTATCTTGAGATCCTGCTGGCCTTGAGGCTGAGCGTGTGGGTTTGGGATCAGGAGAGGGTGGAAAAGAGAGCTTATCTAAATTTTCCGCCAAACAGAAAACTAACGAACACAGGGACAGTGTATGTTCCAAAGACAGCAACGCAGCACGCGTCTTGCAAAACAATCTGCCACGTGATGCCAGGCTCCTCAGAAGCTGAAGCTCACCTTACTTCTTCATCAAAGTCCTTCCTCCCCCACACCTAGTCCTCCCCAGCCTTTCCCACTGCAGCCCAAGCAATGCTGGTCTAGCAGGAGAGACCCGCGCCTTGATGGCATTCCTGGCCGTCCCGAGCCTTGATGGCATTCCTGGCCGTCCCGAGCCTTGATGGCATCCTGGCCGTCCCTGGGCTCTGCCTCGCTCCCCTGTCCAGAGCTTCGTGGTCCTCCCCTTGATCTTACTCCATCATCTCCTGGACCATCTCTGCTCTGCTGAATAGCTTCAGTTGTCAGTCTGACGCACCTGAGAGGGAATCTCAACTGAGAATTTCCTTTATCACGTCAGCTTGTGGTGTGTCTGTGAGGCATTTTCTTGATGACTGAGTGATGTGGGAGGACCCAGCCCACTGTGGGTGGTGCCACCCCAGGAAGGTGGTCCTGGGTTGTGTATAAGAAAGCAGGCTGAGCACGGAGCAGAAGAGCAAGCCAGGAAGCAGTGTTCCTCTATGGGCTGTGGTTCAGTTCCTGCCTCTGGGTTCCTGCCCTTGGTGATGGACTGTAAGTTGTAAGGTAAAATAAACCCTTTTGCCCCCGAGTTATTATTTTTTTTTCCACAGAAATACAAAGCTAAGTAAAACAGCCCTGGTAGAACATCCCCCAAATCTGTTTGTCTTGAAGTTGCAAGAAGGACTCACTGGTGGCTCATGCCTTTAATCCCAGCACTCGGGAGGCAGAGGCAGATGGATCTCTGTGAGTTCAAGGCCAGCCTGGTCTACAGAGAGAGAGCTCCTGGCCAGCTGGGACTAAAGGGAGACCCTGTCTCAAAAAAAAAAAAAAAAAAAGTAAATCAATGTCAGGTGTGGTAGCCTTTAATCCCAGGACTTGAGGCAGAGGCAGGTGAATCTCTGTGAGATCAAGGACAGCCTGATCCATATAGTGACTTCGAGGCAGGCTGGCACTAGAGAGACCCTGTCAAAAAATAATATAAATCAACAGTGGGGAGAAGACACTGTTGGCCTGGCAAGCTTAATTAAGAACCTGAGTTTGGATCCCTGAGTAAAGAGGTAGGCACGGTGGCAGACTCTTGATATCCTAACCATTAGGAGATTGGAGGCAGACACAGGTCCTTGGAAGCTTGATGCCAGCTAGTCTAGTTGGCAAAGTTGTCAGTCAATGAGAGACCCCACCTCAAAAGAGAGGTGGGTGGCACCCAAGCAGTGTCAGGCCAGGTTGTTCTGACTTCTACATGCACCCCACACGTGGAACACACACATGTGCACATTAATTAATAATAAAATGTAAATCAAGTGACGTCAGGCAGTACCCACCTGGCAGCTAACAACTGTCTGTAACTCCAATTCTAGGGGATCCAACACCCTCTTGTCCTTGGGCATTGAACAATAGGCGTGTATTTATACACAGGCAGGCAATACACTCATATCCATAAAATAAAACTAAATACTTTTTTTTTTTTGGCCTTTTTGAGACAGGGTCTCTCCCTGTAGCTCTGGCTGTCCTGGAACTGGCTCTGTAGACCAGACTGGCCTTGAACTCACAAAGATCTGCCTGCCTCTGCCTCCCAAGTGCTAGGATTAAAAGTGTGTGCCACCACGCCTGGCCAAAACTAAATACATTTTAAAAATTAAAAGAATATTAGCTCTCAGCCGGGCGTGGTGGCGCACGCCTTTAATCCTAGCACTTGGGAGGCAGAGACAAGTGGATCTTTGTGAGTTCAAGGCCAGCCTGGCCTACAGAGCGAGTTCCAGGAAAGCCGGGGCTACAGGGAGACCCTGTCTCGAAAAGACAAAAAAAAAAAAAAAATAATAATAATATTAGCTCTGTCCACAAGAAATCATGGCTGGTTTTTCATTTTGACATCTGTTTACCTATTGGGTTTCTAGATTCTTTTGATATGTAAATCACCACACTTTTCCATTATGCCCCCTTCCTTTTAGGTCACTCAGCCTTTTTTTAAAAAAAAAAATTTTATTTTTTATGTGTATGAATGTACTGTCTGCATGTAGGTTTGTGCACGTGTTGTGCAATGCCGCAGAGGTCAGAAGAGGTCGGATTCCCCTGGAACTGGAGTTCTCCTGGAATTGGAGTTACAGATGGTTCTCAGCCGCCATGTGGGTGCTGGGCCCGGGTCCTCTGCAAGAGCAGTCAGTGCTCTTAACCGCTAGGCTATCTCTCCAGCCCTCAGAAAGCCTTTTTAAAAAAAATGTCTGTATTCACCACTATTTTCTTTCTAAGCACAACACACACACACACACACACACACACACACACACACACATCAAATAATTAGTCACTGTTATTTTGGGGGGCATTTGACGGGCAAGATAGAACCCAGGGCCTCACTCATGCTAAGCAAGCACTCCCCTAGCAAGTTACATCCCCCAGTTCTGATTGCTTTTTTAAAAATTTTATTATTTTTTTATGTGTATGAGTGTACTGTCTGCATGCAGGTTGGTGCACTCGTGTCATGCAATGCCGCGGAGGTCAAAGAGGGTCTCGGATTCCCCTGGAACTGGAATTAAAGATGGTTCTTAGCTGCCATGTGGGTGCTGGGAATTGAACCCGGGTCCTCTGTAAGAGCAATCGGTGTTCTTAACTGCTGAGCCATCTCTCCAGTCACTGCTTTTTGTTTTTAAAAATATTCTTGACAATTATAATGCATTGTCTTTTCAGGATAAATTTTATTTTATTTTATTTTTTGGTATTTTTGAGTTATAATGCATTGTCTTTTCAGGATAAATCTTATTTATTTATTTTGGTAATTTTGAGTTACAATGCATTATCTTTTCAGGATAAATTTTATTATTATTTTTTTGGTATTTTTGAGACAGGGTTTCCCTGGAGCCCCAGCTGGCCTTGAATTTACTATGTATACCAGGCTGGCCTCAATTTTGCAGAGATCTGCCCAGTCTGCCTCTGCCTTCCAATTGCTGGAACTGAAGGAATGTGCCACCATGTTAGATAAATTTTACTTTTTATTATTTATTTATTGACTTTTTGAGTCAAGGTCATCCTGTAGCTCCAGCTGTCTTGGAACTCACTATGTAGACCAGGCTGGCCTTGAACTCAGAGATCACCTGCCTCTGCCTCCTGAGTGCTGGGATTAAAGATGTGCACTACCATGCCCGGCCTTTATTTTTTTAAATAAAAACATTGTGTCGGCGGGTGGCCATAGAGTTGGCATGGAGAGGGAGAACTGCCAAGTACAAGCCCAGCTCTGACTGCCAGTTTAGACCTTTGAATTTGCCCCCTTGGAACTCTTCAGACGTGTCCCTCCATCTCTCTGAAAATGAGTCACATCCCAACTATCACCTGCCCCTTTTGTACCTTTAAGACATTTTACTGGGAAGTTCTGATAATGCACCAGAGATTGCATCATAAATTCATCCCTGACATGCTGAAGACCTGCAAGAGCAAGTCTGAGCTGAGGAGCCAGCATGCCAGCAGTCCTCTTGCCCTGCTGGGAGAAGACATGCCAACCCTGGTAGGCTGGAAGAAGCTCTGGGTCAAGGCTGCCTTCCCAACACCCAAGTCCCCACTACCACCAGAGAAGATACCAACCAAAGACCCCCAATCTTCAGGATCTCACCCCAGTCCTTTAGCCCCCTGTAACCTTAAGTCCTACAGGCCACAACCCTGTGCAGGGGCCCTCAGGGCCACCAGGCAGCAGCAGTTGGAGCTGCTGCTCAAAGTCAGCGTGTCCGCTGCTGTGGATGAGATGAAGCGACTAGAGCAGAAGCTGAAGCCTCTGACAATGGCCTCTTCTTGGTCTCCCCTCAGCAGCAGTAATGGCAGCAGGTACCCCCCGAAGGTTGAGCACTTGCCGGCTCCACAAAGAAGAGACTATTTCTGCCATCAGAATGCTAACAGTACCACAGCCAAGTTCAAAGAGCCCCTTCCCAAAAGACTTGAGCCCAGCGTGGTGGCCCTAGACACAGAGCATCCTGGGACCAACAGCAGAGGGTGCTTTGACCTCCCCAGGTACGCAGAAGTGGTCACTATCAGCTCACTCTTACCAGGAGTTGTGTTCCAGCCACCCAGGCTGCCATAACCTCATAGCCAGTTCCTAAGCCTTGCCCAGGAGCAGTCACCCAGCCTGAGGACTGTGCAGAAAACAAACAGCACCTCAGCACCTCTGTAGGCCTGTGGACAGGCAAGATACCCAGTAGCCAGCCCACCAATGGAAGAAAAGAGCCCTATAGCACATCAACGCTTATCCAACAGCATCCTGCAAAAGAGAAACTATGAGAAATTGGAACCAAATATCCACCAAGTGACAAAAAATCTTGACTATTTTAAGGAAAAAGTTCTTTGCTGGATGTAGTGCATACTTTCCATGGAATCAAACTTCAGTTGAGCTTTTGAAAAAGTCATTACTAAAGCTACTGACATCAGCTGTGACTGTACAAAGGGGGGGGGGCATAGAAAGGAACAGCACCAGTCTGTTAAGTTCTGTTAACTCTTCTGTCATTCCTGGCTATGTAGAAAATAAAATTTCACTTCTATGCCTTTATACTTTCCTTTAACTGAAAAAAATGTTTTTATTATTAGTGTACATAGACCTAGAAATTTTTATTTTGTAGAACTTGAGGGTTTTGTGTTTCTCTTTATCCATAAGCTTTGCAGATTGGTAATGAAGATGCTAATCATTGTGAATGTTAAAACGTGGTTGTGAATTTTGCTAAGGATAACTATGCCATAGTAATGGAAATCTATGTAGTTACTTAAGCTTAATAAAGGCCCTTTTGAATTAAAAAACAAAACAAAACATTGTGTATATGTGCCTGTGGGAAGTCAGAGGACAACTTTCAGGAGTCTGTTCTTGCTTTCCACCTTATTTTGAGAAAAGATCTCTCTCGTCTGTTACTAGGCGGGGTGGCCTGTGAGCCTCTGGCTGACTCTCCTGTCTCCGCTCTCATTGTAGGAGTGCTAGGATTACAGATGCATGCCACTGCATCTGGTTTTTTAAACTACTTTAAAAATATTTTTATTTTATGTATATGAGCGTATTGCCTGCCTGTGTGTAAGTGCACCTGTGTCGTGCAGCACCTGGAGAGGTCTGAGGACAATGCCGGAGTCCCTGTAACTGGAGTTACAGGTGGTAGTTAGCTGCCATGCGTAGGTGCTGGGAGCTTGGGAACTGAACCCAGGTCCTCTGCAAGAGCAGCCAGTGTGCTTAATTGCTGAGCCATCATCTCTCCAGCCCTACATCTGGCTTTTATATGGGCTCTGCAATTGGACGCATTGTCAGGCTTGAAGGGTTAGGCCCTCCACCTACTAAGCCATCTTCCCAGACGCACAGGATAAAATCTAAAGTGGTTTTGCCATTTGTCTACAAATAGATATTGGGATTTTTGACTGGATATGCCTTTTTCTTTTTCTTTTTTAAAGACAATGTGCTAGATAGTTTTGGTGTCAACTTCACACACCTGGGTTAAGGGACCCTCAATTGGAGAATTTCCTCCATTGGACTGGCCTGTGGGGACATTTGTAGAGTATTGTCTTGATTGTTGAGTGATGTGGGAGGGCTCAGCCCACTATGGGTGATGCCACCGCTGGGCAGGTTGTCGTGTACTGTATAAGAAAGCAGGCTGGGCATGGGCCAGGGGAGCAGGGCAGTGATCAGTGTTCCTCTATGGCCTGTGCTTCAGCTCCTGCATCCAGGTTCCTGCCCCGAGTTCCGACCTTGGGCTCCCTCAGTGATGAACTGTGACCCAGGAGATGTGAACCAAATAAACCTTTCCCTCCCCAAGTTGGTATTGGTCAGATTGTTTTGTCACAGCAATTGAAAGCAAACTAAAACGGACAGGATCTCACTCTGTAGCACAGGCTTGGTTTAGATTTGGTTTAATTCAGGGGATGATTGACATTTTTACAATCTTCCTATCCAAAATATTTTTTCTGTCCCCCACTTATGTGTGATGGCTAATTTTGATGTTAATTCTATTGGGTTGAGAAGCACCTAGGAGTTTAGTAAAGCTCTCCTCAGCCTGTGTCAGTGATGACATTTCCAGAGAGGTTTAGAACACAGGAGCTGTGGCCTAATCAACCATCTAATCTATAGGTAGATTCATAAGAGGAAACCATTACTGGGAAGGGATGACAGGGAGCATGTGGGTCCTGGGCAGAGGAAGTTGGTCTGCATAGGCCATGGCCTTAGGGGCTGTAGCTGCCCCGGCTTCTTCCTGAATCTCCTCTTCTCTCTCTGCTTCTCCACTAAGAACTGAGCATTTTTCCCACGACCTCCAGCTGCCACGATGCTCCCTACCCAAGTGCACGGGGCCAAGTGATCAGTGGACTTAAACCCTCTGGAACCATGAACCAAAATAATCTTCCCTCTCTTAGGTTGTTTCAGGAATTTGGGTCAGCGACACAAAGGTAAGTAATATAGTGTCTACTTTAAGCTTTGTGGCCCTTGGTAGTGTCTCTGGTTTTCTTTATTATTTATTCTATATCATTATTATTTGCTTTTATTATTTATCAGGGCACCTGGACAGTAGAGACTCATTTGCTGACTGTGGACTTGGAGGTGGGGCAGACAGAGGAGGCCCCACCAGCCTCTTGGTGTCTCTGGATAGACCTTGGGTCCTCACAGGGGGATTAATAGGTGTGCCCCTTGTGGCACATCTGGGCCTTGCTTTCTGCTGAGCTTAATTCTACTTCATCTCACCTCCGGGTTTTCCTTGCTTCTTAGATGTTTGAGTCACCCTCTGAAGAAAGGCAAATGATCGTCAATACCATAGATTCAGAAAGACGCAAATAAAATTTGGAAGATGCATATGAAAAAGGTTACTTTGAGGCCAAATCTACTCTTAGAAGTGTGGCAGTTTCTTATTCTGGTGGGTTAGTCTTTGTATTCCAATGTGGACAGAGACAGAGAAGGGTCCTGTTCTCCATTGCATTTATGTTCTAATGAAAGGAGACAAGAATAAACAAATACAGAACTGATTCTTTCTGAGAGTGGTCAGTGCTTGGGGAGACAAAAGAGTGACTAGGGGATGGAGGGCTGGACATACGGCCAGCATGGGCTGTGGTGGTCTGACCAAAAGCAACTGGGGGAGGAAACGGTTTATCTTATGCTTCCAGGTCAATCAATCACTGGGGGAAGTCTGAGCAGGAACTTGAAGCAGCAGACATGGGAGCACTGCTTGCATGGGAGCACTGCTTGCATGGGACACTGCTTGCTGGCCACCTGTGGCTTGTGCTCAGCTAGCTTTTTAATTTTTTTTTTACTTCATTTTATTTTAGGAGCATATGGCCTCATATAAGTTTACGTATATAAGTGTATCATTGGATCCCTTGTGACTGGAGTTAAGGATGGTTGTTAGCCATCATGTAGGTCCTGGGAACCAAACCCAGGTCCTCTTTGAAAGCAGCCAGTCATCTTAACCACTGAGCCACCATCTCTCCAACCCCTTAGCTAGCTTTGTGTATATGTATATATTTGCCAGTACTGTTTGCTCTCAGATGGTGCTACCCACAGTGGGCTGGCTGGCCTTCCCATTAATCCATCAGACAAAGCCACAGGTCAGTCTGATCTGAACAGTCCCTGAATTGAGACTCCCACAGGTGACTCTAGGTGTGCAGCCGATAGTTGAAGCTAGCTAGGACACAGTGTCTTGCACATGCTAGAATGACATCCCCAACCTCTTCTGAGTTATTATTCTAAGATTTTATTATTTTTATGGTACGGGAAATTGAACCCTGAGCCTTGAACATGCTAGACAAGTGCTCTACCACAGGCCTACATCCCTTTGTTCCTTTCTGAACAATTTTAATGAACAAGAAAACTTGTCTACTGGTTACCTGCAAATAGAATGAAATGGAAACAATTATAAGATTCATATTCAAGTGGCTGGAGAGATGGCTCAGCAGTTAAAAGCACCAACTGCTCTTGTAGAGGACCTGGGTTTGATTCCCAGCACCCACATGGCGGCTAAGAACTGTCTTTAAACTGGGTATGGTGGCCCACACCTTTAATCCCAGCACTCGGGAGGTAGAGGCAGGCAGATCTCTGTGAGTTCAAGGCCAGCCTGGTCTACAGGGCTAGTTCCAGCTCAGCTGGGGCTACAGGGATACGCTGTCTCAAAGACACACACACACATACATATACACACACACACACACACACATTCATATTCAAATAATTGTCATTCTAAAACAAAATGGCTGGGTGTGTTGGAACAGGCATTTAATCCCAGCACTCAGGAGGGCAGAGAAAGAGGCAGATCTCTATGAGATGGAGGCCATCCTGATCTATGTAGTAAGTTCTAGGTGTTGGGGTTACAGGCAGATCCTGTCTCAACAAGACCAATGAATGAAAAAAAAAAAAGTAAAAAAAAAATCACTTCAAATGATAAACCTGTGGAGGTTGTATTATATTCAATACCAAAATACCAAAATCCACACAAAAACAATAAAACTAAAAGGATTGGTCATTGGTTCAGTTTCTTTTCCCGTAGTTGTGATGAAACAGCCCAACAAAAGCAACTTAAGAGCTTATTTCAGGGGCTGGAGAGATGGCCTAGCGGTTAAGAGCGCTGACTGCTCTTCCAGAGGACCCGGGTTCGATCCCCAGCACCCACACATGGCGGCTGAGAACCGTCTTTAACTCCAGTTCCAGGGGAATCTGACACCCTCTTCTGACCTCCTCGGCATTGCACACGACACGGGTGCACAGACCTACATGCAGACAAAAAGCTTATTTCAGCTCATGGCCAGTTGATCGTGAAGTTGAAGCAGCTGCTCACCTTGCTGTGACCACATGACTGTCAGCAATCAGCAGGAGAGAGCCTTCATGCTAGAGCTCAGCTGCCTTTCCCCACTTTATACAGCCTGGAATCCCCCCTCTCCCCCCCACCCCAGGTAATGGTCCCACCCATAATTGGAGTAATCCAGACACTCCCTCCAGCCTTGCCCAGTTAACGCTACCCCTCAAGGTTATGATTCCAGGAAGACTCTGGCAGCAGGAGGCTGGGGGGGGGGGAGCAGCATAAGCTCTGCCCTGTTCTGGAGGAGACCTGCTTGCCGCAGCATCCCCACTGGAATGGCTCAGGGAGGGACCTCGTTCCCCTAGTCTCCACCTTGGAAGGTGTGATGGTTAATCTTGTCAACTTGATCAGATCTACAGTCACCCAGGAGCTGGGCCTCTGGGCATGTCTGCCGAGGTTATCTTGATTTGGGTTTAATGGAAGTGGAAGACTATGTTCAATGAGTAGCTTTTCACTGAGAAAGGAAGTGGGGCACGTTGTGTCCCTTTCCTGACAATGGAGGTGACAAGATCAGCTGCTTTAAGCTTCTACTGCCTTGACTCCCACCACAGTGTCTGGACCTTGAATTGTGAGCTAAAATAAGCCCTTTCTCTAAGTCAAAAGCATGCTTTTGTCAGGCTATTTTATCACAGTCACAGAGAAAGAAGCCAAGATACCTGGGGAAATGTTTCACCTTGGGCCCCAGATCCTAGCTGTTCCCATTACAGTGGCCTGGAGCTCCTCCTCCTCTTCTTCTTTCTTCTCCTCCTCCTCCTCCTCCTCCTCCTCCTCCTCCTCCTCCTCCTCCTCCTCCTCCTCATCCTCCTCCTCCTCTTCTTCTTTTTCCTCCTCCTCCTCCTCTGCTTCTTTTTCCTCCTCTTCCTCCTTCTCCTCCCCCCTCTTTTTTTTTTTTTTTTTTTTTTTTTTTTAAGACAGAGTCTTCCTTGTAGCCGAGCTGGCCTGGGAAACAGGGATGACTATGTTACTTCATCTCACAGACAACAATCTGGCTCTTGCCTCCTGAGTGTAGCTCTCTGCTGTTGTTGTTGGGTTGTGTTTTTGTTCTTTTGCATTTCCTGTTGTTTAAAGACATGTTATGTGGGCTGGAGATGAGTGGCACTAGTGTTTAAAGGCACTAAAGCTCTTCAAGACGGACTAGGTTCATTCCCCATGCACCCACATGTGGCTGTAGTGCAGATCTGCTTTTAACTCCAGTTCCAGAGATCTGACACACCTCTCTGACCTCTGCGCATTTGCACAAATGGGTGCACAGCCTTACATCGCAGACATACATTCATAAGACAGTAAAATAGACAGTGGCTCCCTCTAGGTCTGTTAACTTGCTCATTAGTCTATGGTGGCTGGCCAGTGAGTTTTGGGAGTCTCGCGTTATCTCTGCCAGTGCTGGAGATCCAAGCATCAGCCCGCCATGGCTTGTTGCTAGTAGGCTTCTGGGGATTGATTAGTTTCCTGCCGAGTGGTCACTACAGCAACTTATCTTACGTGAGTATTGATCTCCCGTCATACTTAAGAATTTTTTGTAATACTCTTCAAAACATTGGTTTCTTCCTCCATCAGATTTTATTCTTCCATATAACTTTTCTGAATATTAAGGATTTTGGGGGCTGGAGAGATGGCTCAGCATTAAAAGCACTGGTTGCTCTTAGAGATCAGCCAGGTTCGCTTCCCGAGCACCGACATTGGGCTAGAACAATTGTGTAACGTCGTCAGGTTCCAGGATATTCGAATATTGCCCTTTGTTGGACCTCTGCAGCATTGCATGACACAGTTGCACAAACGCATAAATATCAGATAATCAGATTTAAAAATAATATAAATATATAAATTATTAAATTATTTTAAATTACAAGTCTTTTTTTTTTTTTTTTTTTTTGGTCTTTTTGAGACAGGCTCTCCCTGTAGCCCCAGCTGTCCTGGAACTCACATTGTAGACCAGGGTGGCCTTGAACTCACAAAGATCTGCCTGCCTCTGCCTCCAAGTTTTGTTGTTTTAACCTTACAGCGTTCTTAGCTCATTATCATGTATTTTTCCCTCATGAGCAAACAGGCTAGCTTCACTTGACAGCCCATCTTGAGTTTTCCTGACAACATTGGCTTGTGCTCTCTGACTGTCCAGCATGGTTGACCTTGCCATCTGCTTTGGAATCATTCTCTATGTTAAAGGGTAAGTTCTCTTACAACTGGGTATCTAGTGAGCATTTATTGCTTCCTCTTGCAATACAGAAAGGACTTGAAGTTCCTGCAGGAGCCGTTTCCCGTCCCCGGGGAAGCCTTCTCCTTCTTCCCATGGGAGGGCATCCGCTATTTCATCTGTCAGCTAATTTCATGTACATTTGGTGTCTTTTAAACTGCTTTAAAGGATCTCTTTGAAATGCATGTTTCTCCCAAACTCCCTTTTATTTGGCTCCCAGGAGGCATCCATTTTGAATTGGGCTGTTCTAGCTGCTTCCACGCTGCCCCTTCTCAAGGATGCCACCCACTAGCTTCTCTCTCCCCAACTGGCCTCCCACAGGCTTGAATTGACCCAGCTTTGCAGAGTTTTCAAACACTTCCTGCTGCTTAATATGCTCGCCCACTCCCTCGCGGCCTTTGGTTGCTTGTGAAAGCAGCTTCGAGCGTCCCTGGTGGTCACCATGCCCATCCTAAGCCTGTCTGAATGCTGTCTTTCTCCTGACGTACCCCAAAGCCTGACCCAGCTGCATTTTCTGTTCTGATGCATTTTCTAAGGATTGCTTTTCTGTAACTCCAATCTCGATCTCTTCCCAGTGTGCAGCTTCCTCTCTGTTCCTTTTCTACAACCTCTCTTTTAAGCCCATGTGAATCGTTCTTGAGCTCCAGCTTCCTATTAATGACTGCCAAACTCTATATTTCTAGCTATTGTGTGTGAACATGTGCTGGGGATTGAATAAGCCCGGTGCATTCTAGACATGTCCTTCTACCACTCAGCCACACCCCCAACCCTCCAATAATCTAGTCTCTAATCTGGTTCCCATGAAAGTTTTGTTGTTTGTTTTTGAGATCGGGTCACTATGTAGCTGGGGACGGTCTTGAACTCGTGGCCTTCTGCCCTCCAGCTGATGTGCTGGGATCATAGGGATGCACACCGCACCTAGTTTTATATAGCCACTCTACCAACTAAGCCACATCTCCAGCCCACCATGAAAGTTGATTTGAGGATTTTTAGTCATTTTCCACAAGGCTGAATGTCTGAAAATTTGATGTCTTTTCCTTTAGGAAGGCAAATGTTCCAATGGCCAGCTTGGTTTCCTAAAGTATTCTGGATGAATCTCCATGACCACCAAGCCCTTTGCGTTGCCCATCCATCCCTGGGGAGCTGAGCCTGGTCCGAGGTCCCCTGCACTGCTGTTACAGAGTGGCACCATGCGTCTAGGATCAATGTGTCACTGGCCATAAATCTATTTCAGAGTCCTTTATGTTGAGAGATCTGCTGGACACAGCAGAGCAAAGAGCAAAGAGCGTTTCACATGGGCCAAACCAGTCGCCATGCATGGGGCTGACTCCAGTGGAGGAGGGTCAGGGGACCATACACTGAACATGACTGATGTCCTGGCTTCCAGTAAGAAAATCTTTCATTCTGAGCGTCTAGGGGCCAAATTTTGCCCACCAAAGATGACACAGCACTCATAGTGCTTAGTGCTCCTGCGGTCTGGTGTGTAGGGATGGGGACAGGAAAGCTGTGTGGGGTCTTGTAATGGGCACTGCCTTATTCATAAACTTCTCTTTAGTCACTAAGGGGAAAGTATGTAGAATGCCCAGTCTTACTTATATTTAAAAAACGAGCAAGGATGATTGATGTGCGATTCAACACTGCTGTGACTTCAGGCTCAAAGTTTTCTTTATTGGTCCTTGTTTGGCTATAATGGAGGTAATTAGTGTTTGTATGTTTTTCTTCCCTTTTTTAAAAAATTTTATTTTTTTATGTGTATGAATGTAGTGTCTGCATGTAGGTCTGTGCACCCATGTCGTGCAATGCCGTGGAGGTCAGAAGAGGGTCTCGGGTTCCCCTGGAACTGGAGTTCTCCTGGAATTGGAGCTACAGACGGTTCTCAGCCACCATGTGGGTGCTGGGGATCGAAACTGGGTCCAGTTCCAGGGGAATCTGACACCCTCTTCTGACCTCCGCAGCATTGCACGACACAGGTGCACCAACCTACATGCAGACAGTACATTCATACACATAAAAAAATAATAAATAAAAAATTTTTTAAAAATATTGGATTTTTCATCTAATTTTCCGTGTATGTGTGTATTGTCTGCATGTATGTAAGTGCACCCATGTCATGCAATGCTTGCAGAGGTCAGAAGAGGGTGTCAGATTCTCTGGACCTGGAGTTAGGGACAGTTGTTAGCTGCCATGTGGGTGCTGGGAACCAAACCTGGGTCTTCTGCAAGAGCAGCTAGTGCTTTTAACTGCCGAGCCATCTCTGCAACCTCTTAATCTCTTAATTTTACCTTATCCATATCTTTTTTTAATGTGCATGTGTGAGTACCTATCTACATGCATGTATGTGCACCATGTGTGTACAGGTGCCCAAGGAGAGAGAGGGCATTAGATCCCCTGAAACTGGAGTTACAGATAGTTATGAACTTCCATGTGGGTGCTGGGAACCAAACACAGGTCCTCTCCAAGAGCAGCCAGTGCTCTCAATTGCTGAGCTGACTTTCTAGCCCCACCCTTCTCCATATCTTTATGTTTCAAAAGTTTAAAGTGCGTCTGCTGTAAACTGAACAGAGCGGGGTCTTGTCTGGTTGTCCTCCACATGGAGTCTTGACCCTGCTTTCCTGAGTAAGCACTGACATGGTGGAGTATGCGGGTACCCCTCTTGCAGGCTCCTTTCTATTTCTCATCCATTCTTTGGCCTTGTTTTGTATTTTCCCCTTTCTTTTTAGAAATTTTTTTTTTTAACTAACCAGATATTTTCAGTCTTTGATTTTATTTTTTTCCATTTTCTCAGCTACACATTTTGCCTTCTTTATTTTTTTGAGTGACTGATTCAGGGATTTAATAACATTATGTATTCTTAATTTATCAGAGCCCTCATTAAATGGAATATTAAAGCATTTCTGATACCACAAGAACTTTACCATATATAACTGGCTTGATGTCCTTATCTGTTATAAAATGTTTCCTTAGATGTTATAAATCTCATAATACATTATTATTGCTTTGAACAGTGAATTGCCTCCTAAGGAAATTAAGGAAAGATAAAATTGTCTTTGTGATATTTCCTACCCATTTGCCTTCTGATTCGTTCCCTCCCTTTCTCTCCCCTCCCTCCCTCCCTCCCTCTCCCCTCTTTTCCTCCCCCATATTTACTCCCTCCCTCCCTCCTCCCTCCCTCCCTTCCTCCCTTCCTTCCTTCTTCCCACTTCCATCTGGATATCTCTTGGCTCAATGAACTGCCTGTGGTGACTCTCATGCGGTAAGCTTCATTCAGCTGCCATCTGTCTAGAAATGTCTTTATTTTATCTTCATTTTAAAAAGTGATGTGGGTTTGGAGAGCTGGCTTAGCAGGTAAAAGCACTTGCTGTTCTTCTATAGGACTGGAGTTTGGGTCCCAGCACCCACATCAGATGGCTCAGTTCCAAAGGACCACATCCCCCTCTTCTGGCCTCCTTGGGTACTGCACTCACATGGGATATACTCACAAAAATACACACATAAATAAAAATAAATCTAAAAAATTGTTGTGGAGCTGAAGCTCAGGGGTTAAGAGCACTGGCTGCGCTTGCAGAAGAACTGAGTACTCACATGGTGGCTAATAACCATCTGTAACTCAGTTCCAGGGGATCCGGCCCCTTCTTCTGACCTCCACCATTGTGATGACACAGGCACACTTACATCCATGCAAGCAATACACTCATACACATGAAACAAAAATAATAAAAAATTGGTATGACAGAAATAAGAATTCTTTTTTGTGTGCATGTGTGTGAGAATATGTGTTCATGTATCCAAAGGTGTATGTGCACGTGTGTGCATATGAGTGTGGAGGGTTTGTTTTGTTTTTCAAGGCGAACACTTTATCCACTGAGATAACCTCCCAGCCCCAGGACTCTTCTTTAGTTCTACACTGTGGTGATAATTCACCACCTCCACTTTCTCTGGTCTCATAGACACATGTCGCTTGTTTTCTTCTTCTCTGTGCCTGGAAGCAGAGGTCAGACCACAGCGTCCCTCAGATGCAGCCACTTTGTTATGTGCTGTCCCCACTTGCCTCGCCCACCACTTGCCCAACTGGCGTCCCGGCCGTGGTGAGAAGGGTTGAGCCTGCAAGCACTGACCTGGCACACTCCTGCCATGAGCGGCCGGTGGTAAGCGATGAGTCAACAGTAGGCTGCCACAGTGTTGACAAGGTGCAGGGGATAACCTAGCATCGCGGAAGCCTGAGGAGTTTGCTTTTATCTATGGAACTGGGGTGTGGTGTGTGGGGTGGAATGAATTAAGGCTGGGCAGTATCCCGAAGGGCTTTAGTGACCTTGGCACCCCAGGTAGGTTTTCCAAGTGATCACACTTTGAGGACCTACTGTGTGCTGTGTGCTTTCCTCCATCCCCATAGGAAGCCTAACAGTTGACTCTGACTCTCCTCCCCACCCTGTGCAGCAAGGCATGCTGGGAAGAGTGAAAATCCCTGTTCGCCATTGCTCTCCACTCCCACATGACCTTGACATTTGTCCCACTCATTCTCAGGAAGCACAGCCACATTTAACTGACAATCCTTTTAGTGAGACAGCACTTGAAATCCGGCTTCATAACTGCAATTTGGTCAAGATTCCACAGCTTCCAGGCAGAATGGGGTATGTATCTCGCAGCCTCTGTGGACATCCCCTTTTGTGTCTCATGGGGATCATGGGAACAGACTACCACCCAGATCTCCCATCCCCACACCTATGGTGGCCTGTTGGGCCCTTTCCAACAAGGATCCCAGGTACCATTTCTTTAGGTGGTGTATTAGATGCCTGCGAGAGAAACTGGTGTCTTTATAGCCATACCGGATAGAGCGTGGGCCATGTTCCTTCTTGCTCTTCCATCCCTAGAGCTTGGCTCTGGCCTTGCTGGGGATGGGGGTAAATTATGAGGGTAACTTCTCTCTATACCCAGTAGGCCCTGGTCTTTGGGGACACAGCAGGGTTAGCCTGAGCAATGAATGCATCCTATAGTCACCTGTGGCAGCCCAGGCTAACTCCTCAGTGTTGGCACTGTGAGATGTCCAGTTGGAGAGGGGCATGTCCAGCCTCAGATGTCACCATCTCTCCCAGGTACTCCATCCTCAGCCCGGAGCTTGCTCTGCGGGAGCAGCCCATGTTTCCTGGGGCTCACAGGAACGTTAGCAGATGGTCCCCTCTGCACTGCCCCCAACTGGGCGATGCTTGGAAAATGAGCTGGACTTCCAGGGCTTGCTACCAGGCCTCTCAGGACCCAAGAACCTGTCCCCTCCCCCCGCCCCCTCCCCCGTGCTCCCCCTCCCCCGTGGCTGCCTGCTCAGGATATGCTGAGAGAATTTGCCTGCTGACCCAAGCCACCTACATGGTAGCTCTGGAACATTCTCCCAGGGAATAGGGACAGACCTTCCCAGGCCTCATGGCGCATGGTTCTAGTGGAGACGCTGCTTGCTTTTCTGTACTCTGCCCCCACCCTGTGTCTGTTCATACCATAACACCGACCTGTCCTGAGGAAGTTGAGCTCCAGGGACACTTGGAGCTGCTCGGTCTGCCACCTAGGCAGCTTGGGGTGTTTTGGGGAGGTGCCATAAAGTCTTTCCCCAATAGGCCTGGCTCACCACCTTCAGGAAACTGCCAAATTAAACTCACACCTGGAAATGAGACAAATGTGGATGGCACCCTACGGTGTACAGGAGTGCGCACCGTGCCAGGCAGGTGGCAGCTCAGGACTGGGCCATCAGGACTGAGGGTGTACAGGCGAGCGAGGTGACTTCTGATCTGGGAAAACTTCGCTGATACACCACAGCACCCCAGACGCTGGGGGGTTCACACCATCAGGCTGGCCTGATGCCCTCTTCCAGACTGCTGCCAGTTCAGGCTCCCAGCTGGGGTTGTGGTGTCCAGGCCTGACTCAGCTGTAGGCCAAGCAGTGGCACTGGCTCTAGGTGGCCTTGGCGAGTACTCCTGGCACCTAGGGACACCCGGCACTCTTCGCCAGCCTCTTCCTGGAGCCCCTTGAGACCCAGTCTGGGCTGTTCTCCTGCGTTCATCTGCACTGCCAGCCTTGACCCACTGCTACTTGAGATTTGTTCCAGGAGGTAGGAAACCTGGCTGCTCATAGACCCGCAGCTGGTGCCGCCTGCCCCTCTGTTGCTCCTCCAGATGTGGGTCAGGGGTCAGCAGCACCACCCACGGGGGAAGCTCATTTAAAAAGCAGACTTTAATCTCAGCACAGACCTTTAATCCCAGCACTCAGGAGGCAGAGGCAGGTGGATTTCTGTGAGTTCAAGGCCAGCTTGATCTACGTGGTGAATTGCAGGCCAGCTGGGGCTATAAGTAGACCCTGTCTCAAAAGACACCCCCCGCCCCCAATAATCAGCTTCTTCAGGAGCTGTGGATGTAACTCAGTTGGTAGCATCATTAATTAATATGCATGAAGTTCTGGGTTCAAGCCTCATAAAACTAGGCTTGGTGGCACATGTAGTCCAGCCCTCTGGAGGGAGACACGGGAGGGTCAGTTCAGGTCATCCGTAGCTACCCAGTGATTCTGACCCATCCAGGGCTGTAGGAGACCCTGTCTCAAAAAATTCCCCCAAAACAACAACAAAATACCCTCCTGCTGATGGTAGATGCCACAGCCAGGATCTGAAGTGCAGTGAAGCCTTCTGCAGTTGAAAAGTGCTTACACTGAGACTTGCTTTGGGATCCGTGGGTTCATGAGAAGGGAGGGGCGGTGGTGTTTGCCTCTAATTTGCAAGTTGTGTGGCCTCAAGACCCTCTGCCTATTCACCTGGCCCTGATAGTCTGCTCTTGACAACTCTGGAGGGAGACAGGCCTTTGGAGGAGGCCACATGCTGGAATAAAAAAAAGGGGTAGTGCCTGTCATGCCTATGTCTCTGCCCTCCTCTGGCCTTGGCGGGTAGTTGAACCTCTCCATTTCCCCCTCTGGACAATCGGAATAATAGAGGACGTAATGAGTGCTGTCAGGATTGAGCCAATCATCCCTTAAGAAACACTCGGCAATCACTCAACAATACTAATGAGGATTGGTTCTCATTAATGAAGAACTTGAAAGAACAAGATCTGCTGCCTGGGTGCCTCAGGATGACGTGGGTGGACCTCTGACGCCCAGCAGGAAGTTACCTAGCAGTTGCCAGCTGATTTCTCTCAATACTTGTGTTGCTGAATCATAAAGTCAAATTTGTTTGCTACAAAGGGGGCACTTTCTTCCCTCTAAGAAGGCTGTGGCTTGTTTCCAGGGCTGCTTACCTGCAGCCTTGAAGCTAAGGTGCACTGAGAAAGGCTGCATTTGGCATCGACGGGGTTGGCACAGGCCAGGCCTGGAGTCAAGGATAAGCTCTTGCATTCCTAGCTTATGAAACCAGGGGGGTGGGGTGCCCTGAGCCTGGGCTGGGAGGAGCCCATAGAGTTCTTAGACTCTGGATAGGTGATCTTGTGGGCAGATACCCTCGTGCCACTGTTGCTGGGCAGGTGAGAAAGGAATTCTGAGGAAGGGGCTGTATCTGCCATCTTGATTTAAATGATATCATCTTCCCATCCAGCCATTTCCCAGTGCTGAGCCTGCTACGGTCTTTTAAAAAATTATTTTTTATTGTATGTGTATGTGTGTCATGTCTGCATGGACCTAAGCCACCAGGGCATTGGTGTAATACCTGTGGAGGTCAGAAGAGGGCATCAGATTCCCTGGAACTGGCGTCAGGATGGTGGTTAGCTGCCATGTGGGTGCTGAGAATACTCTGAAAGTGCTTTTTTTTTTTTTTTTGGTCTTTTTTTTTTTTTTTCCGAGACAGGGTCTCCCTGTAGCCCCAGCTATCCTGGAACTCACTCTGTAGACCAGGCTGGCCTTGAACTCACAAAGATCCGCCTGCCTCTGCCTCCCAAGTGCTAGGATTAAAGGCTGAAAGTGCTCTTAATGGCTGAACCATCTCTCCAGCCCTATCTGCTACCATCTTATCATGACACATATCAAGAATATAGAAAACAAAGAATTTTACAGGAAAACTAGATAACGGGAGCTAGGTATGGTGGTAGAGGCCTGTAACCCTAGCTGAGAGTCAAGGAGGCTGAGGCAGGACGAGTGCAAGTGGGAAGGCCTCCCGGGCTACGGAAGGAGATGCTATCTCAAAATAAGCAGAAACCCACACACAACAAGAAACATAATGGCAAAGGAGACAAATGTCTCGGGCAGACATCCCGAATAGTTCGCACAGGTGCTCTGCTCCCTGCACTGGCACCTGGCTCTTCAGTACGGACTGCCCAATCTTCCTTTCTAAATTTGAAAGAGGGAAAGTAAAGGAGCAACTTGGAAGAGCACCGGAGGAAATGACACCTTGTCTGGTGTTAAGGACAGTGTCAGAAGTCACGAGCCCTTGGCAGGATGTAAGGGAAACAGCACTGTACGTGCATGGCCTTTCCACACTGCATAACCTCATTCTCATCAGACAGGCAGGCAGGCGGGTGGGCAGGCAGGCCGGCGGGTGGGTAGGCAGGCAGGCAGCCCCCCAGAGGCTCCAGGTCTTTCATAGTGAACTGCCAAGGTTGGCCAGACAAGGCTGCATCCCTCACGGCTCAGCTGCTGCTAAAACCAAAGAGCTACACTGCCCCCCAGTGGCCTTGAATGCTGCTGCGGGCAGGTGGGGCCTGGCTCAGGCTGTCCCTGCCCTTGCTGCAGAGGTACAGGCAAGGCTCGCTTGGCCCTGTATGCATCATCCCCATCTGAATTCTTATAAACTATCCGGACATTTCCTACCTTTCACTCTGATTCCCAAGTGTACGTTTTGTGTGTCTTTCCAAAATATGACTTCGGGAAGGGGCAGAATGTAGGCCAATTGGGAATCTTCAGCCTATGGGCAGGAAGGACAATTTGGGAGCTGTGGGTCCACTATTTTTAGGGGGAAAAATCTGGTGGCCCCAGGTGCATGAGTCCTGTGCAAGGTGACCCTAGGAAAGCCCTAGGGGACAGCAGCTGTGCTCAAGAGCGGCCTTGCTGAGTTCAGCTCCATTCCCTGCTGCTAGGCTTTGATGCACATGCATGGCCAGTCTCCCCTAAGCACTGCTGAGGTGGTGGCAAGGTCAGGCAGCGTGATTGCACTGTCCCTGCTCTCCTAAGAGGGAGGCCTTTCACCTTTACGCTCAGGGATCCAGGCCTAGTACAAGAAGTTGAGCTGGTTTTAGCTTAGCTGTAACCAGAAGCTGGCCTCCAATCTACGTGGGACAAACAGGTCATTGTGGACCAGAGCTGGCTAACAAGTGTGAAGAGCTCTGCCCTGCTGCTGACTCTGGAAGGCAGGCGAATGCCTGTCTTGAGGCTGGAGAGCCCTGGGTCTTTACCCACTAGCCATGGTGTTTCATCAGCCGAGGGCAGCTGCTGGGGAGAGTCACACACACCAACACTGGGGTCCAGAAGGCGGTGCAGACAGTAGGGGACATGGGGACAGTGCGGGGTCATGTATTTGAGTTATAGGTTGGTACCCAACCCTACCTACTGGTGTCAACTCCAAGGGGCCCAGGGCCACAGACCAGACTAAGCAAAGGTGGGAACCACCTGAGTTATGGGGTCAGGGGACGGGGACGCCGGGACCTGACCTTCCCTACTTTTCCTCTACACAAGAGTGCCAAGATGGAGCAATGCATGGGCTATGTGGAGAGCACTTCTAGGGAGAGGCCCTTGTTCCCCAGGACCAGGCAGGTTCAAGATGAAGGGTACCACATATTCTAGCTCTAGCCCACTGGGAGAGAACCAGGTAGGGACTGGCACCTAGAAGCTTGCCTTGGCCTGCTGCTGCTTCTGAGATTGCTGCCCACCTCTGCAAGTCAACTGAATGCAAGTTTGAGATACTGGAAAGTAGGGCCAGCTGTGTCATCTCCACAGAGCCCCAAGGATTGAGATGGTAAGAATTATCGGAGAGCAGGGTCTTCCTGGAGCCGCCGGTGGCCTAGAATTTACTATATAGACCAGGCTGGCTTGGCCCTTACAGATCTGCCTGCCCCTGCCTCCAGCGTGCTGGGATTAAAGGAACGGGCCAACATATGAGGCCAGTTTGTTAGTAATCCATAGAAACTTCTGTAGTCCATCTTAAGTGCTACCTAGAAAAGTTGCAGAAGATATATCGATGAGGATAGTGTCTTGCCTAGGTACCAGGGGTCACTGCCCTCCAGAGTGGGGGCCAGGCTCAGCAGGGGAGGTTGAGAACCTGACATTCCCAGGTTTCAGAAGCAAGCAGCAGGAGTGTGGGGGAGGCCGGGTCCCGGAGGGCGAAGCGTCCTTAGTAAGGCTTAGAGCTGGTATGTAGGGGTGACTGGAAATGTTAAAAGGAAAGTACCGTGGAAAGTGAAGTGGAATGTGTGTGGACTGCTCCTGGTCTTCCTTCCTACGGGATGAATTTGGGGGACACAGCAGGGCTTTGGGAACACCTTACCTGTCCAGCTCAACTTCTGGAAACAAGATTGCTAGAGGGCAGAAGGTTCTGAGAAGTGAGGACGAGGGAAGAGCCTCCGAGCAGGAGTGGCCCAGGGGCAGGGCATCACTTCTAAGACCTCTTTGGCATCTGTGGGATGAAGTGATGCCCTCCCCATAACCTAGGGGTGGCTCCCCCCCAACCCCTGACAATCATCAAAGTGTGGGGCATTGTGGCTGCGGAGCTTCCAAGATCACGAGCCCATCTAGTCTTTGTAGGCTAGCATGGAGAAGCACAGGAACCCTGAACCACCTGCTCTTGAAGACTGGGGGGAGGGGGAGGATGGGATTCGAGCTGCAGGGAACTTTGGCCTTCTGTGAGTATGGTCACCCTGCAGCAAAGCCATGAGCTTTAACTCGGCAGGACCTGTAGTCTTTGGAGAGCTGCTCTCTAGAAACAAGAGCAGTAAGATGCTCTTAGGAAGATAAGGTGCTTCTACAAGAGCACATCCCTTGTCTGCTGCCAGACACTGGGGAGCCATCTTCCAACAACAGCTAAAGCCGGGGAGGGGTGTGTGCAAGGAGACATCTGGGAAGAAAGGCCACGGGCTAGACTGCCGCACACGAGCAGTCTCCACAATTCTTGCTTGCACTGTCAGCATCCTCCATGACTGAATCATCCTGCTGTTACTTGTTACTGCTGTCTCGAGTGTTGAAAAAGGAACAGACTCAAAGGATCAACACCAACAAATGCTATGGTAACAAAACGCTTAAAGGAAACAATGCTAGTAGACGGTGAGAGGAAGGACAGCAGCACGACACAGCCTTGCGCTGTGGTCAGAGCACAGGGCAAGGTGCATGCACATGGCATTCCTGGTGTGTCACATCTTGAATACAGAGAGCGAGCTGTGTATGTGAACTGTTTCTTGTTTGTGCTTGTAATCCTCGATGGGGCCATCCGCAATGACATAAATGCAACTGTGAATATAACTCCAAATGCTATTTCTCCAAAATTTTATTTTAATTTAAATTACAGGGTCAGCCAGATATTCTGATAAGAAATCCACTTTTCCTCAGGAGAAAGGAAATGCTTCCATGTCATTAACAATTGTATACATCTCCCACTTTTTTTTAAGGGTTAAAAAAAAAAAATCACATTAACTGCCTTAGGTCAAATTGAACCTTTATAACACCAAAGAAACCACTCCCAGTATAATAATTTTGGTAATATGAATATATTAAATGATCATACTTCAAATGCAACTTTTCAACTTAGAATATTTTCATATTGTTCTGTCTAAAAACAAAACCAGAAAGCCTTTTCTGCCTTTAGCTTCCACTGCAACTGTAACACATTCCCTCTGACACTGTGCCCCATCTGCTACACAAAAGGCTCGAGCGCTACCCTGTGACTGCCCTGTGGAAGCAGCTCTAAGGGCTAGCTTGGCAAGGAAAACCTTCTTCACTTGGCGTAATGTGTCGTCACACTAAATCCAGACACACAGCACTGGACCACAGGACCAGCACCCTCGGCTAGGTTGAGCCTGCCTCCTACACAGCCGAGGGATTTTCTTTTCTAGGAGATCAAATGCTTTCTCTGTTTTACTAGAGGACATGAATGATCCTAAACACATTCTGATAAAGACAGCCTTGAAAAAACCAATTATTGTAGACTGTCATTTAAACAGAAGAATATATCTGTATTTTCTGGAGTTGTTTTCCTGACTCGTGTTCGTTAAGAGATTTTAATACCTGCTAACACATCCATTGGGAGGCTCATTTTACTGGCCAATGAATAATTCAGTTAGTAAGAGAGGCTAGCAAAGAATTATATTAATTTCTAACCAGCTACACCCATGCTGAATTGGAACTGGCAAACTGATTGGTCAGTTGTTAGTTGTGATCTGTGTGTCACTGAGATGAATAGATATCATTCTACTAACTTTCTACAGATACAGTCTAGGAAACATTGTTCGCTGTGGTCACAGTCACAAAAAAGTTGATGCAAAATCAGTTACTTTATAAATACTGATAATTTGCAGCATTAAGGAACAGGACATTAAAAAAAAAATAAATTTCCCCATCAAACACCTAGGACTAGGAACCCTTCCTAAGAGAAGCCAAAGTTTTAATTACTCAGTTTCGCGACTACTGTATTGGATCACTTACTCTAAGAAAGAAAAGGTGGTCTGCAGCAGTCCCCCACAAAACATCAGCACTGATTTAGCATAATCCGTGTCGTTCATAGATCTGGCAACTTAGGACTCATTTTAAAGGAATAAGGCCAATATTGAGCAAGAAAGTGTAGCGGACTGAGTTCCAGGTCTATAGTTCTGTCTACCAATGGCACCCTGTTAGGTAACTGAATACAAAGGGTAGTTTTTTTTTTTCTTTTAATGCTGTGATCCTTAAATGTTAAAATCAGCATTTTCATGTGATCTGAAGTAATTCAATTACATATGAGCATTCATTTTTTTTTTTTGCAAAAACTCAGGTAATAGTTACATACTACAATAACATTCCTCTGCTGTACAAATTAAACCATTTAAAAGAAATGAGCATTCTAAGAATTATATACAAAAGAAACCTGTAAGCAGTGTTGAAATGAAATGCAAGGTGTTGCTAGCTACTGTTTAAAATACCTTCAAAAAGTAAAATTAACAAATACCCTTCCACATATCCAGGTTTATAAGTCTCAAGAAAATCAAATGTCAGTTCTAGAAAGCTGTGAAAAGCATATATACATTTTCCTTATGACCTTATGAAACTTCACACTTTGAAGAAGTTGCTAAGTTTCAGTATCAATTTATTTGCACGTCAACTTTATCCGCCCCAAAGCTCACACCGTGGATACAGTTCCCTCTGATCCTCAACACAGCCCTGTATGCACCATCTTCCTTCAGTGAAGGCGGATGATCTGACGCAGGGATGGCAGTGTGTGTGTGTGCACACTGCACAGGATCTTCACCCCAGAGCAGCGCAAGCACACAGCTATTGCCCGATGTCATCAACGCCCTCTTCCCTACACCACTCTCATCCGTACATTTGCCTTCATGAACCCAGCCATGCTCAGAACTCCTGTAGCAAATGGAGTCTTTGAATTCTGAAATGACACAAAGATCAAGGAAAAGCCCACGTGCGTTCTAGTGTGCAAGCAGCAGCAACTACGCTCTCCAACCTGGACTGAAAAACAAAAAGGTAAAATGAAAAACCGTTCACTTAACAGCAGATTAGCAGTAATGTTCCTTGTGAATCGAGAAGAGTGCCTGATGCTGAGTAGCTAACAGCCAATGCTGAATCTGGATTGGATATCGTGTTTATTGGAAATTAGGCTTCTTGCTGAGCTGGTCTCTTCAAATCCCTGATCTGTTTGACTAAATAGGTCTTCTCATCATTGAACTGCTCATCCTCGGTCCTGTCGTTCTGAAACTTGCTGAGGAACTCGATGAGTTTGGTCTGGTTCTTGAGGAGGATATCGAGGATAGGCTGCGTTTTGTTGGGGTTGGCCACAAACACCTGAGTGAGAGGAGCCCATGTCAGTTAGAGAGAAATCAACATCCACCCAGGGTGCTTGCTCCTGGGCAGGCAGCAAAGTTGGTGTAATGGATTTGTGCTTTAGAAGAACTTAATTTCCACAATACAAAGAATTAACAATTCTATATTTTAGCACAAACACTGCTAAACCCATTCCACCAACCCTCAATGCAGCCATTACTACTAAATACCAACTCTGATTTTAGAATCAAATGAACCAAAATTATTTCTGGACCCAGGTGGTCAGACTGAATTTTAGGAACAGAAACCTCAATGAGAAGCATTATAACATACTCTTCACTGTGCACTGGCTCCCCTTTGAGAGGCTGCAACAGGACTGTGAATGTGAGCCAGCCAGGGTTATGCAGAGAGACCCTGCTGGAAGAAAGTGGGTTGGGAGAGGAGTGCTCCCACTCTGTAAGGGACAGTCCTCTCTATACTTTTTAATTCCCAATACAATCCCCAACACAGCCCATTTCCAGGTCTGTGTTTCTGTGAAACGGTGTACCACACAAACACGAAGACTGACTCAACTGCATAACACTCTGGTTACCAAAACAGAGCTAGCAATATTTTAGTAATTTGTAAATGAAAAGAGATGAGAATAAATCAAGGATAATACTGTTTGGATAATACTATTTACGGTTTCTGTACTCTACCTTAAAAACGTGAAAGGCCTCAAATTGGATGTTACGACTTTTGTCTCGTAGAAGGTTCATCATTAACTTGAGGTTCTCAGGTTTACTGATGTACTTTGTCATAATTGTGAAGTTGTGTCTATCCAACAGTAGTTCACCAAGAAGCTGAAAAGACATTTAGACCAGCATTCTTAAATTAAGACTTAAAGGCAAATCTAAAAGTTAAAAATAAAAATTGTAGACATTATTAAGCATAGAATATTAGCAGACACTTAAAAACAAACAAACAAACAAAAAAAATAAAAAGCACTGACCCCCCCCATCCCCCTTTAAGCTGCATTTAGCAGGCCTTACAGGATGGTTCTGTGTCCAGTTCCACACACCCTGGCCCACACAGGCTGGTGACCATTTTTCCTATATCTCTCACAAAAATGAACACTCTTCTGGGCTGTCTTCAGCAAAGTACCCTGAAGAACATATATTCCTCTCTGTTCTGAACCTTCGCAGTAAGCTGAAAACATTTTTACCTCAGGGTTCTCTAAGCTATACAAGCTGACTGTACCCCATAATGCTCATTTGAGATTTGCCTCTAGAATGCTGATATGCTGACCTCTAGCTGAGGCCCAGTGTGCAGGCTCATGTACCCTGCAGGGAGCAGGCACCAGCCACTATCCTTGTGGACAGACGGGTGGCAGACTGAGAACATGTCCTGGTACCAGCCTGCTTCGGTTTGGATTCTGGCTCCCTGGGAGAACTGTAACCTTACCTTCTCTGTACCTCAGCTTCACCAAGTATACAATGGAGTGTGTTTCATAAGCATGTAGAGGGAACTTAAGTGAGAACATGTGCAAAGCACATGCAGAGGGGATAATAAACACAGAATTGCTGTGCCTGAGGGTGACCCAGTATCTGACAGTCCTTAACAACTGATTTCTAGTTAACTTTTCATCACAGTAAACAATCTGTTGTGAGGCTGGAGAAATTGCTCAGTAGTTAAGAATGCTTGCTGCTCCCTAGCACCCATGTTTCGGACTTGCAACTGTTTATAGCTCCAGGGTATGACACTGTAAGCTTCTGGCCTCTGCAGGCAGGCACCTTTATTCACGTGGACACTCTCACACAAATATACTTACATACATACAAAAAAATTTGTGGTGCACAAAAACAAATCTTTGCCACCTAGGATTCATAAAGAACTTAAAAAATGGGTTTCAGACTGGTAAAGATGGTGCAGTGTGTGAAGGAGCTTGCTGCCAAGCCTCACAACCCGAGTTCTATGCTCAGACCCAAATGGTAGTAGAAAACTGACTTTAAGAGTTGTCCTCCAACCACCACATGTGCCTCTCCCTTCCCCTACATAAAGTAAGTACAATGTAAAAAATATATATTTTTAAAAGCCACCCCAGGTTTCACATCAATGTGAATCACAGAATTTATCATTTTTAAGATGAGAAGCAGCCTGCCTAAGTTCTTATGAATAGAACAGGTACTGCTTTCATGGTACCATTTTCTATCACAGAAACTAAAGATATCTAAAAAAAGCTCACTCTAGTTCAGTTATTTAAAGGAAGAGAACTCTAAAGTACTTTGGACGTAATGAAAAAAATGAAGTTTTACATAGGAAATATATATATTTGATGTTCGAAGAGGAAGAAGGAATGGGATCTTCATCAATATAAACTCAGACAACTTTGAAGGGAAGAACTCTGGGCAGAGTAGAATTTAGTGTGAATCTGGCAAAATACTTAAATGGGATTACAATCCTTTCCTAAGCTCTTTAAGACTTCATCTCCATTTCCTGTCAGAACCACTTACTGTCACAATTGAATGGTGTTAGCAGCTATGTACTTAACTAACTACCATAAGAATATTGTACAAGGCTGGGTGTGGTGGCACACGCCTTTAATCCTAGCACTTGGGAGGCAGAGGCAGGCGGACCTCTGTGAGTTCAAGGCCAGCCTGGTCTACATAGTGAGCACCAGGCCAGCTGGGACTAAAGGGAGACCCTGTCTCAAAAATACACATACATACACACACACACACACACACACACACACACACACACGCACGCGCGCGCGCACGCGCCAGCTGGAACTAAAGGGAGACCCTGTCTCAAAAATACACACACACATACACACACACACAAAACGGTTGGACAACACATATTCTTAAAAATATTTTATTTATGCCAGGCATGGCAGCATATGCCTTTAATCCTAGCACTCAGGAGGCAGAGGCAGGCGGATCTTTTTGAGTTCAAGGCCAGCCTAGTCTACAGAGTGAATTCCAGGACAGTTGGGGCTACAGGGAGACCCTGTCTTGAAAAGACAAAAAAAAAAAATTTATTATTTTTATTTTATGTGCATGAGTGTGCTGCCTGCATGTATGTAAGTGCACCCATATCATATAATACCCATGGAGCTCAGAAGAAGGGGCCAGATTAGTTGTTAGCTGCCTTATGTGTGCTGGGAATTGAATCCAGGTCCTCTGCAAGACCAGCCAGTGCTCTTAACCACAGAGCCATCTCTCCAGCACTGACAACACTCATTTTAGACTTTGGAGGCCACACGGCCTTCGTGACAACTAAAGTCTGCTGTTGTAGCCACAGCCAAAGATGATGTGTAAATAAATGTCTATGTCCCTATAAAACTTTAAAAAAAAAAAGGGCAATTGGCTGGATTAGGTCCATGGACAGTTTGTAAACTTTTGTGTGTTTTTTAATGGTCTTTTTTGGGATCGGGTTCCCCCGTAGCCCCAGCTGTCCCAGACCTCTCACTATGTAGACTAGGCTGGCCTTGAACTCACAGAGATCCACCTGCCTCTGCCTCCCAAGTGCTGGGATTAAAGGCGTGTGCCACCATGCCCAGCCTGTGTGTGTTTTTATGTGTGTGTGGCTTGCATGTATGTTAACATATATGTGGACAAATGGTGTGTGTGTGTGTGAAGGCCAGAGGCAGGCAGTGCCTTCCTTGATCACCTCCGTCTGTTCGCATACTGAGGCAGTCTCTTTCTCTAACACAGGCAGCTTGCTCCTAGGATCCTTTCTCTAATTCCCAAGTACAGACAGGCCGCCCTGTCCAGCATCCCTGTGCACAGTGGTGTCTTACTGTGGTCCTCATGCTTGCATAGCGGGCACTGCCCCTACTGAGCTGCTCCAATTCCTTAGTTTGCCAATTTTCGTTCTAGTTTAAATCTTACACATTGTATTTTTAAAGTTCAACTGAACTGTACATAGCCTGTGTTTAAAAAATTTTATTATTTTTATTTTATGTGTATGAGTGCATTGTCTGCATGCAGGTAGGTGCACCCATGTTGTGCAATGCCTGAAGAGGTCAGAAGAGGGTGTCAGATCCCCTGAAACTGGAGTTAGGGACAGCTGTTAGCCACCACGTGGGTGCTGGGAACCGAACTGGGGTCCTCTGCAAGTGCCATCTCTCCAGCCCTCCATATCAAGGATATGGGCAAATGACAACTTCACTGCTCACACAACTGTCTCCTCTCCTTACCATACATCTGTATCAGACAGGGCACCCGCTCACTAGATGAATGATTTGTCTAATTGGCATGAGTCTAAGTTAAAAGTTAAATTCTGGGAACTGGAGGGATGGCTCAGCAATTAAGAGCACTTACTGCTCTTCCAGAGGACCTGAGCTCAAGTCTCAGTACTCATATTAGGAGGTTTATAACACCTTTAACTCCAGGGGATCTTCTGACCCAGAGGGTACCTGCACTTAAAACTACATACTTCCCTCAACCCCCAATTAAAATTAAAAAATAAATATTTAAAAGTATGTTTCTGGGGCTGGAGAGATGGCTCAGCGGTTAAGAGCGCCTACTGCTCTTGCAGAGGACATGGGTTCGATCCCCTGCACCCACATGGTGGCTAAGAACCATCTTTAACTCCAGTTCCAAGGGAATCCGACACCCTCTTCTGACCTCCGCAGCATTGCACAACACAGGTGCACAGACCTACGTGCAGACAGTACATTCATACACATAAAAAATAATAAAAAAATTTAAAAAAGCATGTTTCTACAGGGCATGGTAGTACATGCTTGCTATCCCAGCACTTGGGAGGGTTAGGCAGGAGGATCTCCAGTTCAAGGCCAGCTGGGGATACATAGGCCCTGTTCTGTCTTAAACCCCCAAATGAAAACTCAAACCAACAAAATCTCCAATCCCATTGAAAGTGTTTCAGAATCTAAATACTGCATTGTTAGGAAAGTCTTGTTCTGCCTCCAGTAATATTCCCTTTTGGTGACTACATTATAGAATGGCTGGGTACCACATATACACCACTCCAAATCCTGTTTCTCTCTGCAAAAAATTTGATCATGTACAAATCAAACGTATTTTTCCCCCAAGGTCTATGACCCATATCAGCATGGTCTTCTTTCTCTAAATCCAAGCTGCAAATATACAGTGAAGAGAAACAAATGACACAAAATACAGACTGTCATACATACCTTCAGTGACTGTCTCTTTGTCACATAATTTTCTGAATGCAGTAGCTTCTCATATTCACTGAAAAACTAGGGGACCAGAAAACATACATTAGGTTGCTTAAGAAAAAGATGGCTTGATAACATGAAACTCAGGTTGGCAAAGGCCAGGGTTGCCCAAGTACTCTGCTGGTAACAGCCCCATGTCCTCAGAGGCCCTCTAGTGATGCCACTGGTCAACTCTATACAGAGAGCTCCTGGATGATCCCGTCCAGGTTCCAGCCAAGCCTAAAGACTGCTCTGACCAAGTCTCTTCTGCCCCCAGCTCCATGCGCAGGAAACGCTGATATCCTCTTCATAGTTTCTGAGTTCAGTTCTTGGTGTTAGACTAGAAAATTCTAATTTTTTTTTTTTATACACAGGAATTCAGTTCATTTAAAGCACAAACAGAAAAACGAACTTGTTCCTTCAAGGATCAAGCAAGGAGAAAAAGTGAAACTGAGAGGAAAAACCCAGCACTGGGTCAGCAGACAGAGTGTGGAAAGGTGAGACTTGGGCTAAATGTGAAAGAGGAACAACTCTGCTTAGAAATGGGGAGAAAGAAAAGGAAGGTCACAGAGTAAGAAGATCTGGAGAGCCCACCAGGGCTTCAAAGTGGCCACAGTAACAAGACTGTGCCACTGGGGTGCAGTCAGCAAAGCCATGCTATGCCAGGCAAGCCAACTTTCCTTCAAGAATCTTGATGGGAGAATGTGCTTGAGGCTGTAGGATTTTGCTTTTTGCATATTATGGTCCTTTAATCATTTCCCTCCATGCTTTGGTTATGAGAAAACTAAGAATCAAAGTGTTCAGTATTTAAGAGCATGCGTTCTGGTACAATTCTTCTCCCTCAGATCTCACTGTACTTTACACATTTCTGTTAGTTGCCTCATGCACATTTTTCTAAAATCCTGTTAATTGATGTCATCCATTATTATGCAGGAGACTACTCCAACATTAAAACAGATTTCACTGCCCATAGTAAATTCTGGGGGAAATAAAGTATTTTTTTGGTAAGCTCAAAGTTAGATACTCTAGCATGTTAAAAATGTTTGAGACTGTGTGGTGGTAATGAACTAGCTAACAATGACTAGCTGCTTATGCTTCAGCACTGTCTCATGGGCTTGACTTCACACACTCTTCGTCTAGTAGCAGGTGCTGCTCTGAGGCTGAGGAAGGCATAGGGAGGGAGTGGCAGCAGGGGCCTAAGGTCTTAGAAGTATATGGTGCTTGAAGCCAGACTCCCATGACTGCTGCTACTCGACACAAAAGCATTCAAAAAGAAATGCCCATATCCAAATATACATGGGCTTCTAGAAATAAAGGGCTACCAATGTTTAAGCCATCTATGAGGCCTCTTACCAGGGCATCAGTATGTACTGTGTCAAGGTGTTGCTGGGTAAGGGGGAAAAAAAACAAGGAAAATGCACATAGAAGAAGGAAGAAGCAAGGATGTTTGCGGCCAAGAATCTTATACTTTAGTTGAACAGGAGAGCAAACAATGAGGTAATGACACAATTTCAAAGATTTAAACTACGAGTAGAATTAAAACCTAAGCTAAATCTTGGGGGCAGATAGGAAGTCTGAGTGGACTGCTATTATTCCAGGTGTTCTAGAAGTACCTTTCAGTTCTTGGACAGTGTGTAGTCAGTATGTAGTGAAACCACTGTGGTATAAGAAAGCAAGGTGCGCATCATGAAGCCCTCGAGAGCAAGGCAGAAGCAGCCTGTGGCAGGAAGGAACATGGAAGCAGCAGCCCTGGGGTGGCTGTGTGGCTCCAGGGGTAGCAAGACATCTGCTCCCAGAGTCATTTCCAAATCTGGAGGCCACTGTTACCAGGGATGCATGACACTGACTCAGAGCTAGAAGCGACCTTACTGATGGCTAGTCCAATGTCCTCTTAGTGCCTTGGCCATGGGTACAAGGGAGGTGGCAGTGAAGCAGGAGCAGGGCGGGGTCCTGTCCCTACCAGGCCAGCGCTAGTCCAATCCTATCAGCTGCTGCCTCTTTCTCTACCTGTCTGCAGCAACTGATGGAGAAGTTAAAAAGTCAGACCATAATCCTCTGCACTGTAACCAGATTATCATTCAGCAGCAAAAATGACTGTTTTTCTTTTTTAAACTAAGAAAAGATACAATGGGCAGTGCATGAAATGAAAAGATCAACTTCTGCTTCTTAGTAGGCTATAAAGTGATTACAGCACCACTGATAAACCCCACGTTGCTGAAATAAACATTCTGGTATCAAACCCAATTTAAACCTTCATTTCTGTTATGAGTTTCAACTGTTATTTTATTTAATTAATTTTTTTTGGCCTTTTTGACACAGGGTCTCCCTGTAGCCTCAGCTGGCCTGGAACTTGCTATATAGATCAGGCTAGCCTTGAACCCACAGAGATCCACCTGCCCCTGCCTCCTGAGCACTGGGATTAGTCGTGCACCACCATTCCCAGCACAGCTGTTATTTAAAATAATACTTTAATACTTACTCTATCATAATGCTGTTCCAAAAATTCTGCACTGAGCAATTTATGTCTTGTAAGTAAATCCTAAAGGGAGAAAAAAGAATTTTTTAACAGTTATTTTCTAAGACGTTCTCTTGAAAAAAAAACAATTCTAAAATATTCTGTGCAATTTTGCCTGATAAAACTGCTGCTACATACTACACAGTACTTAAAATTTCAGCATTAATCTTACCAAAAATGTTTTTTATAAAAACAGATAAAATCATTACTTTGATATCACAACTTTAATGATTATGATTAGACATGGCTCTGTATTTCTTAGAAGGAAAAACTAAACTAAAACAAAGGGAATGAAAGGAAGTGAAGCACAAGCTAACGGTTATTCTGAAACGGGGACAGAATGCTGCCCCCAGTTAATGCTCCCAGTGGAGAATTCTGTTCTTTTGCTCATCCTAAATTAAATCATATTCACTTTTACGTCTAATAGTCTTTTTGTCAAAAGTAAAAATTTTCTAAAACTATCATAATTATAACACCAATTTTCAAGTAAGCAGAATAATTCTACGAAAATATGGAATCACCAATGAATTTGATCCACGGTGTAATTCCACATTACTATGAAACAGCTCAAGGATCATTCACTCAGAAATGAATGTATTAAACATTTGAGGAGCTGATCTCAAAAACAAAAAGCACACTCTGCTAGGGCCATGCAAGCTAGCTATGGACTGACCTTGGCCTCACTGGGGAACAGAGAGAAGGGAACATGTTTTCTGTGCTGTTCCACCTAATTAAAGTTACCTAAAGTTGGCCAAAGCAGAGTGCTGTTCCGTGAAGCGCAGGTGAACAGCACTCCAGCTCAAGCTCCGTGGTGCCCAGCCCCCAGGGCTGGCACTCACCTCCTGAGGCCTTCTCTGTGTCCAGGTATCTATCCCTGCCCTTTGTTCTCTTGACTTGGCATCACTTCCTCAGAAAACCTTTCCTGACTGGTCAGAGTTGTGACTTTACATTTGCTTGTGGGATCTGACACTCCCCTTCATTAAACTCCCAGTTCTATAAACACAAGGATCATGTGTATTTTTACTAAGCTTTGAGGATCCAGCACCCATGCACTGCCTAGTACAATAGTACAAGCTTACTTAGTGTTTAATAAAGTAATGAACGAACCAGGAAAACTAAGAGGTGCACTGGAGAAAGCGTCACACAGTGTGCCTTTTAAGAGCTCCACCCTAAAGACATAGCTATTCAAACTGTTGGACAAGATATATGTTGTATTCCCTCATTTAAATAAGGATATTAAAAAAAAAAAAACCTAGCTAATTTTTCCAAATACCCCTTGAGAATTAAATAGGTAGAAATTTAAAAATTGGAGTTATTTTTAATATGCTTGGAGAAAGAATAGTCACTTTAGTGAAACCTTCAGTAAAAATCTGCTGCCTCAGCATAGTTTGACATGTAGGACCTTCCCTTGACAGAGTACTACAATGGTAGTATGCATCTTAGAACACTGGTCCAAGGGTTACAATGTAAAGAAGAGTGTAAGAACTTCAAAGGATCAACAAAGAAAGCCTATCAAAGAACATTCCCCACCTTTAACCTATTATCATGCTTGGATAATGGGTGATGCCCCCCTGTGTAGGTACCACAAGGGTAGGTCACAGCTGAATTCCCAGCACCTTGGAGCGGTGCCTGTTCAAACATTGTAGTAACACAGTAACTTGGTGAATGAATGGATGGATTAAGAGATTAATGTGTCAGTGTCTGTGCACAATGAGTGCCACTTCTGTTTTATAACTGGATCATTGTAGCGGGAACTCTGAGGAAGTGCAGCTAAAGGATGCCAATGCCCTCTATTTGGTCATACTAACAGAGAAGGTCAGAGAGAGGAGTTGAGACATGCTGGCTCTCAACTGAGCTGGAGTTTCAGATACAGGTCAGGAGAGAGCATTTGCTCTATGATACAGGAAAGCCTACAGTAGATCCTAAGCAGGACCAAATGATCACACACAAAAAGGGGAGGGAGCCTCTAACATCTCTCCATTAATTTGTTATAATTTGGGAACTCAGATTCTGGTCAGTCTGGGAAACAAACTGCAATGGCTTCAGGGTGGACTGGACTGAGGGGGCGCCCTAAAACCACTAAAGTATCCATTAGAGCCCATGGATAAAAAGGATGAAAGTTTTTCTTTATTTTCAAAAAAAAAAAAAAAAAAAAAAAAAAAAAAAGGCCTGGGATTGGGGAGGACTTTGGTTAGGAAGGAATGCCTGCTAAGAGGCAGCTAATATTAATTAAATTGGGAAGGGAAGAGATGGGGCTTTGGGCAGTACCTCCGTCTCTGGAGAAGAGAAATAAACTTACCTTGGGGAGTGAGAGGGAATGGTAACAAAAGTGAAGGGCAGGGAGTGTACAGTCAGTATGAGGTTGTCCACTTACAAAGTTTATCAGGTACATGTGATCCTGCCCCTGAGGTAGACCAGAGGGGAGGAAAGAGGACCTACTTCTCTCCTACTTGGAGAAAGGCTGTGAGGACTAAGTCCCAGCTCAGCAGAAAGAGCAAACTTTTAAGATGGGCCAAATCACAAAGCTTTCTCCAAGTCCAACTAGCACATGACAAAAGCTGCTATCTGCTGGAGGGGTATCTGCTTGCACAGAGCCTCACCAAGTCACATGGTCCTGTGTCCTACCTAGTACCTGACTATGTCTACAGACAAGGAACTCAATTCTTCTATCTGTGCTTCACTTTCAGAAGTCCTAGAGTCAAAAGGGTCTTTCCTTGCTGGAGTCAATCTCACCCCCTAGTTATTTTCAGAAACTGTCAGAGTATACAGACTCACTTCACACCAAGAAGTCTCATGTCCAGTTCTTTTAACCACTCCTTGAAGGACAGGGTTCTGAAAGTCATCTATTTGTCTATGTACACTTGAAAACATATGGAAAGAAACATTTGTATGTTGTTACCTGAAAAGTGAGACCACTGGCCCCTTATGTTACACACTTGTGATCAAATGGAGCTCTAAGGGACAGCATCATCACCCTGTTTAATTATACTGGACAAACTCAGATTTTTGAAGAGTGGGTTTTGTAGTCTGCATGAGTTCAAATTCTTGCTTCTGAACTACTGTCTGATTTTATCGCTATCTCTAGGTTCAATTTTCTCACAAATAAAGGGTATAGTACCACCTCTCTTACAAGGTTGTTAATTGTATTATCCAGATACCTATCTCTGCCCCTTTCTGGTTAGTATCTATATACTTGATGAGTATACCTTGTTTGTAACTCTTCGGTCATCAATATAAGTGTTCAGCTGGGCTGGATGGGAAAAGCCCAGAGGAGATCTCTCTCTAGGAAGACAGTACTCCATTTACCAACAATGTGTTGATATGGCATTCACAATTAGCTGTGAGCTTATCTTCCTAGATTTGTAGGGCTAACTGCCCAGCATATCCTCAACTGTCATGAAGGAATCACCTAACAGCAACTTGCTGCACACACTGTGTGGTAGTGCAAAACCATTGCATAGTTGAATTTTTACCTAAGCTTTAACTAATTAAAGGACAGAAGGTTAAACTACCAGCAGAGTGGCTCTGAAGCAAGCAGTCACATTCTCAGCAGCCCTGACTACTGGCTCTTACAAGGTTAGTATGACTGAACTCTTGGTGAACCATGCTGGTTGTGTGCACCCATCCAGGTTCCTTTCCAAGGGGCTTACAACTCACATTCAGAAATATTCTGTAGACTCTGATAGAGGTAGAACATCAAGCTCCAAGCTCTGCCAGGTTTTCTGGGGAATCTTTTACTCTGGAAAATTAATAGTAGTGGCTGGTCTTTACCACCTCCTTCATTCCTCAAAGGCAAACCAAAGTCAATAACAGCTATTTGGCCATATGGTTTGCTATGTCAGTATTCATTCATTCAGGCCATAAATCCTAGAAAAGATGGTTCTAATCTGAAGACTTGTCACCTGTTCCATAGCTGATCTGAGAACTGTACAGACCTATTTTCTCAAAGGATGGCACGGAAGGCAGATCTATTCTTTTCAGTTAGAAAACTGCCCTTTGCCAAGGGACAGCAGCAAACAGGAGAGAAGTCCTCCGTATGTCTCACCAGCTCCTGTGCTGGGAAGCTGCTGGGATGTCCCAGCTGGCATTCTTCCTGTTCTGACTGGGGTTTCTGTCACAGAAAAATGTGCAGTAGCTTAGGTCTATCTGGTATTTAGTCTGAGATTAGGTGGTAGGTCTGCTTCTTTCTTGCATATGGTCTTGGCTTTGGGGCCTCTCCCCTCTTCCCTTTCTGTGTCACCAGGAGCATCAGGGGTTCAGGAGCCAGGTTGGCCTCTCAGAGATCTCTTCTGGAGCTCACCCTCTGAATCCCAAGTCATTTTTTGAAGTTCCTCTTCTTCAAATGGAGACTATCTGCCTAGCTCTGCCCAATCCTTTCCTCTCTTGCCAAGAAGATCTGACAAGACTGTTACCCATATTGGTTCTATCATCACCATTTTCTCCACCTTGCAGAGAATTAACTGAAAGAAGCAACCCTAATTGAGATGAAATTATCAGCAAGGCCAGACAAGACTGTCAGATATCACATTTCTGGCATGTAGCCAGCACATATCTCTCACCTCGGAGCCAATTTGGCCATCTTTGCCAGGAGCATGTCATCCATGTCCTTCCTCCAGGTGGTCAGTGGGCTGGCTGCATTCTCCCACACCACTGCTGCTCCTCAATCCTCTTCCCTCACCCTCCTGCGCCCAGAGTGCTGCCACTCTCGGGATCCTGGCTGTCTTTCACACAGGGGACTCTCTCCTTGACACAAGGCGCTACTACACCTCCCTTCATGCCGGGCTGCTGCTCCTGAATAGGACACTCCCTTCCATCGATGCATTCTAATCATGAGTCCTATCCCACCACTGCGGTGATACCTAAGACATCATAGTGACCACTCTATGTTATAATCTCAAATTCATTGCATTTGCTTTGTACATTGACATTTACATACAAATATCTAAAGTCTGCCCTCTGCTCTGACACCCTGTGTACTAGTTCTTGGAAATAAATACTTGGCACCTCTTACACTATGGCCTTATTTTAACCTGGGGTGCACCTCTATTGGCCAGTCCCCAGGTTTCCTTCTGTCCTATGCATATTCATCATCCTTATGTACATACTTTACTCAGAACCCAAGCTCAGTATTTTATGAGCTCTTCATAATCATAACCTGAGCTCTCATGAAGAAAGTGATTTCTTATTATTGCAGTGTTCATGGATTCTGAGCATGGGTGGTCCACATATAACAATACTAAACACCGATTCACTCACTTACAAGGCCATTTAAGGAAATGCTTTTTTTTTTCCATTGGGAAATAAAGAAAAGATTGTTGCTTTATTCATACATCATAAACAGAACCTTGTAACTAAAAAACTGTGGCTGAATACACACACACATGGGCATTTCGTTTATACAAACCCACAAGGGAGGTAAGGCAGCTGAGGGGAGGAGGAGACAGTAGGGAAATAGTGCAGATCACTCTGCTCCCTTGCTCTCACTGATAGGCTTTAGTATGATAAAGACACAGGAGAGGTGACCACTCCCTTGGGCCTGTCCACAATTGGTGCATATCTCTGTCCTGAATGTGGTTCTGGTATTTAATAACATATATATTCCAAGATAACATAGCCCCTGAGCAGAGGCCAACTATTTTACTTCATCTAGTTCTTAACCAGGGAAGTGCTACAGAATGTTCCCACACAAAGGTAGTTGTGGGATATGCTATATATTTATGCCATACTTTTTAATAGATTATTTAACAGAAATGTGCAATTTTTATCACAAAGGACTTCTCCCTTTTTTTTTTTTGGTCTTTTGACTTCTCCCTTTTTAATAGATTTTAGAATTTTAATTTTCCCCCTTTTTAGGCTATAGTTTTACCTTAAAACCTAACCTGCAGCAACTCATATAAAATAATAACTTCAATTTCCACTAGAGGGCAGTCTCAGTAGACTAGGAGGACAGTGATAAGGAACCTGCACACTTGATCTGACTTGCAAGTGTATTTAGAATTCAAATTTAGAAGTATTACCTTGAATGTAGCAAATGCATCTGAAGCTATGTCAAATGTTGACATTTCGACGTATCTGAAGAAATCATAAAACTGTTCTGACCACAAAATGATTTTTGCAAGTGGTTCATGTCTGATGCATTCACGCAACATTATCCCACAATTTAGAGCTATTTCTGGAGACTCATACCTGTAAAAACAAAATTAAGCCATACATGACTTTCTCAAAACTACAGAAGCAATCATTTCAAACTTTCTGAACAGTAAGTTTCAGGCATGTACACTAACTAAGCAACCAGAGCAGGTGACAAAGGCGTTTTTTTTTCTCAGAGTGGAGCACAGCAGGGGAGCTCACTCTGGAGCCCACATGCCCTGTTCAAGAAAGAACAGCCAAGGCAGAAGAGACCCAGAGAACATAAGAACAGAAGTTTGGTGCTGAAGTTAGAAGGAAGTTTTGAGGGTCACACGTCCCGTTTTAGCTTAGCTGTTATCTATGATGCTCTCAGTACCTGGAACCAAAGTTTGAATAAGAAAACCAGAACACTGCCAAATCCAAAAATTCATAGTATATACAGAGGTTCATCAAACAAATAGCATATAATTGTTTCAACACTCAAAGAGTACTTCCAGACTCTTGGAAACATGGAATCTCCCCCCCCCCCCAATTGTAAGCCTAATCTTGAGTTTACAAGTGCCTCTATCAATCACTCTAAGGGTAGAGAGTGGACTTGGGGGCCCCAGTGCATCTCTTAGCTTTCCTACACATAGCCTTCTTCCTCTCATCTCTGCTCTCTCTCACTTCTTCCTTACAGTCAGAAAAAAAAAGCTCTCAGCTGAGTAGGAGCCTTCTGTTCCCACCAGCCATAGCCTCTACGAGACTCCGCCTCCTGCTCAGAGGCTGTGCTCCTCTGCCATTTCCTTTCCAGCTCCAATGGTGGTTCCATTTCTTCCCCATCGGTGTTTCTTCTTGTTTGTTTGTTTGGTCAAACCTCATTTCCCAATTCTCTAGTGAAATAAATATTTGGCCAGCAGAAATTTTCCCTCAGCTAAAACCAAGATCTCTTTAGTCTTTGTCTTCTCTTCTGTGATGCTGGCAAATTAAACCAACACTTCATGACCGCTCTAAGTATTCTAACACTGAGCTACACCTCAATACTGTCCTGCTGAAAGGGAAGAAAAAAGTCCTCCCAGCTCTTTTTTTTTTTGTCTTTTCGAGACAGGGTCTCCCTGCTGTAGCCCCAGCTGTCTTGGAACTCACTGTGTAGACCAGGCTGGCCTTGAACTCACAAAGATCCGCCTGCCTCTGCCTCCCAAGTGCTAAGATTAAAGGCGTGCGCCACCACGCCTGGCTCCTCCTCCCAGCTCTTTCTACTCCTTTGATGGCTCCTCTTCTTGTCTGCCAAGGTTTCCATCTGCTGAGGGGAGCACCCATGATTTCAAGGTTCCTACTACAACCACTGAATTCCCTTCCTTTAGTCTCCTCTTCCTGCTCCATACCAGGGCATTTTCTACTGTCTCTGAATAACCTCAGTTAAGCTGAACATTGTCCAACATGAACTCTCACATCCACCATGCAAAGCTAAGCCCCCAACTCTCCTGCTTCTTCAGGTCTATAATTTCACAGCATTACTTTTGTTTCAGATACTTAGGTCTAAACCAGGTCTATAAGATCTGTAATGGCAAAGATGTTTTCTATCTGTGCTGTTATGTTGGCTACTAGTCATATGTGGCTACTGAGCATTTGAAATTTGGTTAGTGCAACTGAAGGATGGAGTAATAAACTTATCTTAAAATCAAGTCACTAACTATATGGCAACACAATTCAAAACCTTCCCTTCTTCCTATCCTCACTCCAAATCTTCAGCTTAACAACTTCCCACATTTAGAATCATCTGTCCCTTTTCACACTTCTTTGAAGTATCTTAGTTTCATTTTCCTTTCATTCACTCCCACAGGTGTACACTAACTTACACCATAAGCAAGAATTGCAAATGTCTCCCCCGACATCTTTACTCAAGCTCTGACCTAATCGATATACCCAACAACAGCTTCAACATTTCTAGTTTAGGAGCTCACAACTATTTATTGCCAAACAAACCTCCGGGTTTACTGTCTAGTCTTCCTTCACTAGATCTACTACTCTGGTGCAATGCTATCTCCTAGCCTGCAATACAATGTTCCGGTTTTGCTGCTTATTGTTCATTCCTGTCCCTGGACTTTTGCACCCAGTGGTAAATGCCATCAAGCTTTGTTTTTTATCTGTTGTAACTTCCATCTTAAGGTACCTTCCCTTTGTTACCAACCTTTGCAAACTCATTTAGCCTCTGAAAGGTCTGTTACCTAGCAGCACTGCTACTGTCCTTTTCTTGTACATGTTTCGTGCAGATCCTCAATAAGAACAAGACTACACTCCTTTGCATCGGGTAGGGCACAGCACTCAGAATGCTGACTATCTTTTATCTGATTAAAATGTCTGTTCACAAAATGGCCGATTACACCATTCATCTTTGCTTATCTTTAATAAGCAGGAGACCAGAAGGACAAGGGTTAGACAGTTTAGTGCAAGTCTGGCAGGTTTTGATGGGAGTTTTTTAAGCTTGTCAAAACGATTAAACCATAAGCCAGTGAGTACAAGACCAACATAAAGTTATGCTGTACAACCTGTTAGCACTAGACTTGAGAGCATATTAGATTTTAAATTGCCAATAAAAAATTATTCTCTTGAAATTCAAATGCCAGTAATACCCAAATGCACACTAGAATTGGCAGCACAACCCACCAAAATATCTAACATTAGACTAATATAGCCTAAGAAGACAACCACATTGTATATAAGTAGTCTAAACTACTTAACTGAAGTATGTAGACCAATCTGGCTTAGAACTTGCTATGTAGAACAGGCTGGCCTCAAACTCACTTAAAGAGATCTACCTGCCTCTGCCCCCAGAGTGCCAGGGTTAAAGGCATGCATCACCACACTCAGCTGAAGTATACATATCTGAATCGGTAGCTCACAAAAGTGCTTCTTAAAGCAATAACTACCTTCTAGGCAAGGCAATGAGCAAAGCGCTCATCTTGTGCCAGAGAAAGCAAGAAGGCTACCACAGAAGAATAGGGCTTTGCCAAAAGGGCACAGGAGCCAAAGAAGCTGTGAACTTGATGGGCCACCTGAGAGACAAGCACACCTGTGAGGGATTATGGATATCAGGTTAGCCTCTGTGTGCCTTTGAAGGATTATCTTGATTAAGTTAACCAAAATGGGAAGACCCATCAATTGTGGTCAGCACTATTCTGTGGGCTGGGTTTCACAGCAAGTCAGCTCAGCATAAGCATTCACCTCTCTGGTTCCTAACTGTAGGCAATGTGATCAGCTGCCTCAAGTTCTGCCACTGTGCTTTCTCTGCCATGACAGCTTCTAACCTCAAACTGTAAGCCACAGTAACCCCTTCCTTAGCAGGAAAATTAACTAATACAACACCTAATATTTATTTTTAAAAACAAGAACTTGGAGGGCTAGAGAGATGGCTCAGTGGTTAAGAGCACTGAATGCTCTTGCAGAGGACCCAGCACCCATATGGCAGGTAACAACCATTGGTAACTCCAGTTCCTTCTTCTGACCTCTGCATGCGCTGCACATCATGGGTGCACTTATACACATGCAGGCAATACAATCAGACATAAAATAAATATTTTTAAAAATTTGAGTTAACAACAATGGTTAAACAATATACTCAATGTTTATTCAAGGAAGTGGCCAGGGCACCAACCAATCATACTAAAATAATGACATTGGTTTTTCTCATACAGATTGTATTTGGAGATGATTAAGTTGTCAATGAGGAAAGACTTTATGGAAAGAAATACATTTAATTAAGAAGTAACAGAATCAGTAAACTGCTTTAAAATAAAATTTACATGATCTCCTCAGTGGATATTAAAATCCTTAGGTAAAAAGCTTGATGGAGAGCTTCATAATGGATAGATTACAGACTGACAACACCTTTATCCAATGATCAGTCCAAACTTTATCCCAGTGGTACAATCAGTGCCAGTATCACCCAATAGAAAGGGTACCACACTGCAAGAATCCATACTCCCCTCAAGGTCAATCTAAATCTAACCAAACCCCTACATCAAACTACCAACTTCAACAGACTAGGGATAGTGAATCTAATTTATAAGAATGTAAATCTAAAATGTCTATTTTTTACCTCCCAGTGTTGGGGGCCTAACCTAGCACTGTGTGTTTATCAGTTAAGTACTCTACCTTTGTTACATCCTCAACCCTTTGTTTTTTAGTCTATGTGGCTCAGGCTGGCCTTTAACTTTCTATGCATCCTAGACTCACCTGGAGCTTGGGAGCTTCCTGCCTTTGCCTCCCAGGTGCTGGCTTATAGACATGTGCCACCATACGCTGATAAAACACGCCACTTTCTATAGAACAGATGCCCCAGTTGCTTAATAGATGGCATAAGTTTAAGAAAAGAGGGAATTATTGTGGACTAGCAGAGCACTAAGAGTCACATCAATTCAGTTGTGGATCTTGCTTAAAAATGAGTTAACAAATCTATATTCATTTTTGTTAAAATCAAGGAAATATGATAACTGGGAACTGGACTGTACTTGGTATGTAGATGGTACTGTGGGCTGTGTTACCTTGCCTGTATGGCACATATTCTGTGTAGGCATGACAGACAGGGATGAACACTGAAGTCAAGTCCTGTGTAAGGAGGAAAGGACTAGTGCAAGCAACATGGCAGAAGGCTGAATGAAGACTGAAGGGGATTTAGGGAAGAGAGGGCTTTGTTGTGCTGCTTTCTGTAGTTGTCCTCCCAGTTCTACAGCAGTGTGCTGAGTGCCATGTGGGGTGCGTTCCAAGTCAGGCTCTATTCTCAAGGCTTCTCCTTGTCTTCTGGACAGCTCAGAGTTGTTTTTTGTTGTTGTTGTTTTTTTTTCTTTTCGAGACAGGGTCTCCCTTGTAGCCCCAGCTGTCCTGGAACTCACTCTGTAGAGCAGGCTGGCCTTGAACTCAGAAAGATCTGCCTGCCTCTGCCTCCCAAGTGCTAGGATTAAAGGCGTGTGCCACCACACCCAGCAAGAGGAGAGCTTTATACTTCAAAATGTCCCTCAACAATCTTGTTTAACAAGGTCTAACAATATTTACACAAAAACTCTCATCAAGTTATAGGACGAGCTAAATAATTTATGAATTTAAATAACCATGGGCTTTTTTTTATGGCAAAGGAAGACTGACTTTTAAAAAAAGACAAAAGCAATTAGAAGCTGCTCTAAGAACACCAAAACTTCAAAGCTACACAGCACGTTTATATAGGAATGCTGGACTGATAAAGCAAAAACCTAGATGCCAATAGTTCTGCATGGCAACTTCTGAAGCAACACAGCATGGATGATTAGGACAGAGGAAGAGGTGAGATGCTGGTAGACAGCCCATGCACTGACTCACACTTTGTCTAAACAAGTTTGAACTTGGGGGAAGTGCTAAACCACAGAGACATGAATGTGAGTGTGGTAAGCTGTAAGGAGCAGAGCAAGCTGATTCATGCCAGTGACATACTTGCCATTAGTTTAACAGAACATGGCCAATACTGGAATGATTCCCAGAGCTGGCAAGTCACTAGTGTGGAACTTTACAACAGGGGATTGATTACCTTTGATTACCTTGCTGGTCAGTTAGGCTCAGTGCTGAGAGGGGATAAGACTATTTTGTTAAATTTCAGTTTTTAGATTTTTTTGTTTGTTTGTTTTGGTCTTTAAACAGACAGATTACCCCAATCATAAATGCCTACTTAGTCGGGTAGTAATTCCAGAGAGATGTACTGTGATAACCACATACCATGTACTTTGCTAACTGTATGTATGAAATGAGGCTACTGTGCAGCATCCATGGTCTGCTATGTGGCTTCTAAGGCCTTGCAGTGTGCAGATCAGGTGCATGGGAGATAGCTTGAGATAAATGATTCGGCTGGGATTTCAATGAAATTCAATCTTTTAAATTTTGGAGAACAGAAATAAGAGCACAGAGGCTCTACTTCTTTAGTCAGTCATATTTGATTCGACAATTTAAGGGTTCACAATTCACCCATTTTTAAATTTATGACAACAGGGCAGTTTATGTGAATTTAGCTCATAGGCTAAAGCTTAAATAGGGAAATATGTAAAAAATTGGCTAAAGCTATAGAGAAAACACTTTATTCACCAACCTGTTTTTTTTTTTTTTCCCAAAAAAACAATTTTTCTTTTTATTTTCAACTAAGAATATAAATTTTATTACGTTGTACATACCCTTTCAATAACATGAACAAAATATTCTGTTGGGTGCAGATGTATTCAACAGTAGGAGTTCTTGTACCAATTTGTCTTCTGAGAATATTGTTGAAAATTTGAGCCACGTCTTTTTTGCCCTATTAGGAATACAATCATTAAATATTTACCTGGCTAAATATTAAAATGCCCATCCACCCTTCAAAATAAAGTCAGAGAGCTAATGTAGATTTAGTTATGACTGAATATGATTATACAACATCCATAGATATTATTTCAAAATTCTTAGGTTTGCAATATATTTTACAAAATGGTATGCAATTTTAACACAATGCATCAACACAGTGAAATCTAACTACATTTCACAAGTAATTTCAACCATCTCTAACTCTCAAAATCATGCTGACTCCAACATGGAGGAAAAATGTTGTTAATATGCTTACATCTATAGGATGTGAATCCACCCAAGTGGAACAGTTTCAAATAGGATACTCCTGCTTGAACAATACAGTATGTCGTACACTTTTCTTTTACAGTAACGGAAAGAGAAGAAACTATACTCTCAGCATAATGAAACTGGAGAATTCTGTAAGAAGCTGAGTTTTAAAAGCAAATTCCTTTATTTAACTCAGTTACTTAGGAAAGATTTAAAGTAGATTAATAATGAAGTTGCTATTATCACATGATACAACAGTTCAGAGTTGAGAATTTTATACCACCACTGTACAAAACAGACAGACATTACCACCACCTAGTAAACTTCAACAGTCAGAAAGCTGCCTAAGACATTAACTAAGGGAGGACTGGCCCCCAAGAGATGTTTTAGAATGGCCTCTTGTGACAAAGCCAAAAAACCCCAGAGGGCAGCTTGTGAAATGCTAGCCTTCCAGCATTCTACCTGAAGCACATGGAGAGGTAGATCATTTTGGAGCCTGTGCTAGCTCAAGGAATCATAATGGTAATCTCTACCAATCAATCTCATGGGCATATACACTTTTTTTTAATGATGCCTTAAAGTCTCAAAAGTCTCAAAAGAATATTAAATCAGGGTTAAGTTTAAGGAATGAAATGGGTGGAGACAAAAGAGAAGGAACCTAACTTTTTATTTTTCTCTAATTTTGGGTGCATGTTCCAATGCACCCCAAATTAGCAGAGAAAATAAAAACTGTTGTTGGAATTTGATACACGATTAAAAATACGTGCGATCAGGTGGAAATGTCTTTGTTCTATCTACTCTACAGTAGGATAAAAATAAATTTCTATTTTCCTTTATTATCAGTATTATTCAAGTAACCACCCTTTCTACCTCTTTCCAAATGTAATCTGGTTGTCATCCCCCCCACTCCTAATACCTATCTGTCTTTTAAGTACCTGCACAGACATCTAATCGCCCAGGCTGATAATCACTGAGGCTTATAGCACATTCTGACAGAGTAAAAGAGGAAGCTGCTTATGGGCATGCCTGAGTGTTTTTCATTACCATATATGCTTCTCAGACTGGTACCAAGGGCCAGTATCCTCAGCGAATAAACTCTCTGTCTAACATGCCATGAGCCAGCTTCATAAGCTTAGGTAACAAAATGTATAAAGAAAGCAGGCCCTGAGAGAATAAGCAAGCTGTGCTGTCTACAGCTAACCCAGGTGAAGACTTTGGCTGTTGCCCTACTCCAGCTGAAAGGCCAAGGACTACAACCCCAGAATTATTACCAAGAGTCAAATTTTCCAAAAGAAACCAGAAATTCACAATTGTGAATAAAATCTGCTACTTAAACATTATACTAATTAAAAAATTTAGAAGCAGTGCCAAGCAAACAAAAATATCTGATCATTGCTATCTATAATGGACATTCTCTGAGGTCTTCTGACAAATAGTCTATGGTTTTCTTTACTGTTTACTCCTTGAACCAAATAGCAGCTGTTTATGAAATAATAACCTAAGTGAAAGGGCACAATAAATACCCAAGAAGCTTTACATATAATGTAGTGGAACAGGAGAAAACCTAGTTTATGCCTGAGATACCCCTGGGTTCCTGCCTTGGCTCTGCATAGGTACAAAGGTCAGGAACCCCTGAGCCAACAGGGATCTCAAGATTTTCCAAAGGAGAGAACATATGGAAAAGGACTACAAATAACATCTATGAAAAAAAGAGAAGAAACAGATTTCTTACCTCAAAGTCGATAAGCTGTAAATCAGCCACCAGGGTGCTAAGGAGTCCGCTGTTATATAGCTCCTGAGCAAGCTGAGCTACTGCTTCCGTCTGTGGTTCTTTTTCATTTGTACCATACAGAATTTCTTTCATGGCAACCAGGTTTTTGGAAACTTCTTCTGTAGCCTGATTTTGGGAGGGAAGATGTGAAACAAGAGAAAAACAATTCATTTTAACAAATACATAAATAACACACCAGTATTTCTGGTACCTTCTCTCTACATTATCAATCCTCAGACCTGTATGTGAGTTCCATCATGTATCCTCAGGAGCTGGACACTATCCATGGATAGATGTGTTCCTCCTTGGGCTCATCGAAACATTAGGGAAGAGGCATCTGAGCTGAGCCCAAGACAGAGAGAGGTGGGGGTCGGGTAAGTGTCAGAGAGCAGGAGCAACACAAGGCAGGGATGAGGGAGAGGGGAAAGTACAGGGTCTACAATTATAGTTTGGAGCTCAAGTCTCTCCTCAAGAGACTGGTGTGTTGAAGACTTGGTTGACAGCTGGAAGACTTCAGGGAAGTGACTGGCTCATGAGGGCTCTAACCTCATTAGTGGTTACTGATGTTTGATGGCATCCTTGGGAAACTAGGGAACAGGGTCTAGTTTTGGAGGAAGGAGGCCCCTGGGAGTGTGACTTAGGACGGTATCTCTTGTCCCTGGATCCTTCCTCTCTTACTGTTTCTGATTTCTGGCTGCCATGAGGTGAATGGCTTTCTTATATTGTCATGTTTTTGACTTGCCACAAGCTTAAAAGCTATGAAGTTAACCAACCATAGACCTGAAGCCTCTGAAACTATGAATTAACATAAATCTCAGGGATTTTGTTAGATCAATCAAAAGTTACTAATGGCCTGTTAAAAAAAGGGTACAGAGGGCTGTGAGGACCTAGAGAGAAGAGGAGGAGGAGGAAGAGAGGAGGAGGAGGAGGAGGAGGAGGAGGAGGAGGAGGACGACCCACCTGTGATAGCAGAACATCATACAGGACAAAAGCAGTCACTATAGCTACATTCAACACATTCGATTAATATCAAACATATTAATAGAGAAACTAAAGATAAAATAAGAAATAGAAACAACAATTTTTGAAGTTAAATTATAGTGGATGGGATTAATAGCAGATTAGATACTGCAGAAGAAAAAGTTGCTAAGCCAAGTAATATTAACCATTCAACATGAAATGAGGGGGTGGAGCATAGAGGCAGGCACCCCACCAGTGAGCTTCCAGATGTCTTTTAGTAATCCAATAAATGAAAAACAGCTACAGTCCCCAAAGCAGGACAAAGAGCAGACAAAATGTCTGGAAATGTAATGTATGAAAAAAACTGAATTTGATAAACTATTAATATTGATAAAAAGCACAACAATCTTAAGTTTAAAAATATAATTAAGACTATAGAGATTAGTGCTAGAGAGATGAGGTGAGGGCTCAGGGGTTAAGAATCTTTGTTGTGCAATCATGAGGACTGGGATTTAAATTCCAGAACCTGTGTAATGGCTGTAACTCCAGCTCTGAGGGATTTGACACATTCCAGCATGTGCAAAGGGTACACATGTAGACGGACAGATGGACACACACACACAGATACACACACACACACACACACACACACACACATATGCATGCACATACAATCTACTACACAGAGATCCAAAACAATGAAATAATTAAATTCAGAGCAATTCTTAAAGAAGCTGTAGGGTATACATGAGGGGGAGGACCATGGACAAAAAACGCAAAGAATGACCATAGACTTCTAGACAGAACTGAAGTCCAAAGATAGTGAAGAATTTCTAAAAATTACTGAGAAAAACGTACTTTATAAAATGATTCTACATTGTGGAACCAAACTAAATCAAACAAACAAACAAACAAAAAAAGGCAAAATAAATATTTTGAGATACATAAAAGCTAAAAGATTGCTGGGTGTGGTGGCAGACACCTTTAATCCCAGCACTTGGGAGGCAGAGGCAGGCAGATCTCTGTGAGTTCAAAGCCAGGCTGATCTATATAGTGAGCTCCAGAGAAACAACAACAGGAAAAGAAAAAGAAAAATTCCACAGTCAAATATAGTGATAAATACTTGGCATAGAAGGACTTGGGAGTCTGAGGTAGGAGGACTGAGAGTTCAAGGCCAGTCTGAGCTATATAGTAGGTTTAGCTTATACTACATAGAGAGACACTATCTCATAACAACAAGAATGCAAACAACAACAACAACAAATGGCATCTGAATGACTATTAAAGATACGTGGAAAACACATAAAGGTTTTAAAAACCTATTTAAAATGAAACATTTACAACAAGAAATAAACCTCAGGGAGATGACTTAGTATAGACTTACAGAATATCAGCTTGTAGTAGTACTCAAAGAATCATCTAGACTCAGGGCAGTCCTTTTTTAAAACCATGTAACCTTATGAAATTATTAATTGCTTTACTTTGAATATTTCCAGTGTCCAATAATGCTGTGTTAGCAGATCTCAGAATCAGATACATGCTAGACAATTTTATAAGGAGAGAAACATTGCCTCACTAGTGTCTGAAGGCCCTGGGTCCACTCTGCAGACCAAGCCATATTCTAATGTCTCTTCCTGTTTGAAGATAGTATGCCTCTCTTTCCTAAATTATAATCTCCAGAAAAACCTCTTCTCAGCTTCTTAAATTATTCTTCTAAGAAGGGTAGGGCTAATGGTCCACTTCTGTCACAAATGCAATGAATGATACAGAAAAATCACACAGAAGATGTAGAGTACCACTTCCTGCTTTGTAGATGTTAACACCACGCAAGTGTGTCTTTAGGAATTTGGGTAGTTGATACAATGGACTCAGAAAGAGCCTGGCTTGTCTTCCATGGGCACTGTTTGTTTATTTATTTGTATAAATGTGTTGCCTACATGTATGTAAGTGGACCACATATGTGCAATACCTATGGAGGCCAGAAGAGGGTGCCATAGTCCCTGGAACTGAAGTTACAGATGGCTGTTAGCTGTCATGGAGGGAACCGAACACAGGACACCTATAAGAGCAAAAAGACAAAAACAAAACAAAACAAAACTAAAAGCATAATAAAAAGTACTAATTAGAGTTAAAAAAAAAAAAAAAGAGCAGCCAGTCCGTGCCTGGGCCAGTCCAGGTACTGCTTGCTGCTGCCAGGTCTTTCTAAATGTTAAATCGGGATGAATGACCCTGCACTGAAGGCTTTAACTTTCCTCACTATTTCATGTAAGCTTATCACAGCCTAGCATTCCAGACCTCAGAGATTTATCTGTGTTCTGAAGGACATTCAGTGTTTTACCCATTCCTCTTACATTTAAATCTGATTGTCTCAGTTATGCCTCTGTGGTCTGCCTCAATTACTGACTAAAACTTAATAGGAAATTAATTGAACAATCTGTTTTTCTTAGTAATAATCTAACAATTTTGGGACATGGATACTCAGCCATTTGTATATGGATCTACTTGCAAATAATATTTAAAAGGGTTTTAGGGTCAGGTGTGGTGGTGCAGGCTTTTAATCCCAGTACTCGAGAGGCAGAAGAGATAGGCAGATGTCTGTGAGACTAAGGTCAGCCTGGTCTACATAGTGAGTTCTGGTGGCCAGCTGGGGCTACAGGGAGACCTTGTCTCAAAAAAACCAAGAACAAAAACCAATTTTGTTAAATATCTTGATAAAATAAAAAATATGGCATTTTTTCACATTTTCTGACTATAGGAAAATGGAATGGCTTTTTCTGACTATAGGAAAATGGAATGATTTGTTATAAACTTTTCATTAAACCTAATCTGATTTCTATGGCTTTTCCCCCATAAATGCTTACAAATCATCCTCCAGTAATCCCATTATGAAACTTTATTTAGTATCCATGTAAGCAGTCTATCTTTCCCAGTATGCTGCATTACTACCTTATTTTCTGTAATGCCTTAGGGATATCTGAGGAATTCAACATCCCACATGCAGTAAGTAACTTCAAATGTAATTTTCCTGGGTTAAGAGGGAGCCATTTAGCAACAGTATTCTACTTAGAAGAACTGTCTTTTTAGTTCCATTTCATTAACCTGTATTCTTCAAGTGATTCTTGCTGACAAGAAAAAAGTCTGCCACTTAATAGGGTTTTGAGTGTGTTAACTGTTGTTTTTATGCCAATGACCCCAGTGGCAAGTCTCCAGCTTCCTTTTCTGGCTTTTAGAAACTTTTAGTGCAGATTCTTCTTCAAAATCATCTTGATTTTAAATTTTAATTCAGGCCATCATATCCTATCCAACAGCAACAGGTGACTGAGAAAGGGGTGACAGCTAAAGGGCAAGGGTTTCTTCTTGAGGTGATGAAGTGTTCTAAAACCATATGTGGTCATGGCTGCATATGTCTGTGAATAAACTAAAGCCACAGAATTACACAGTATAGGGGCTGGAGAGATGGCTCAGCGGTTAAGAGCACTGACTGGTCTTGCAGAGGACCCGGGTTTGATTCCCAGCACCCACATGGTGGCTAAGAATCGTCTTTAACTCCAGTTCCAGGGGAATCCGACACCCTCTTCTGACCTCTGCACCATTGGACGACATGAGTGCACAAACCTACATGCAGACAGTACACTTGTAAACATAAAGAAAGAGAGAGAGAGAGAGAGAGAGAATTACACAGCTTAAATGGGTGTATGGTATGTAAATGTACCTTAATAAAGCTGTCTTTAAAAGATGTGAGACAAACAGGGACAGAATTAGAAAGCTGTTTATTATACATCTGAGTCAAATGGCAGGATGGAGTCATGAGGAAAGTTCCTTTCCCTTTCAGAAGCTGGCACTGCCCTCCCCACTATTAAGAATGGGGAGACAAGGATCATGGAATTACACTCACTAATGCTCACTTGCTTTTGGATCCTGGTGTCTCCTGCCTTTTTGAGAACTCTCCCTCTATCTCTTCTTCTCATATGGCCAATCCCCACAGCAACTGAGTTTCCCCTCAGTTTTACAATATGATCAAGACTCCCAAATAAGTTCTTTCTGGACACTACAAACATTTCCCAGATACAACCCATCCATAATTAAATCTCTCACATACTTGCCTGTGTTTGCCACAGTCCACATCTCTTTCATTCCTCACTGCTCAGCCCACTCCCACGTGGCTTTTATGCCCAGTACTTTACTGCTTTTAGCTAGCCATTAGTGACTTGCATGTCACTAAAAGCAACTTTCCATCTTCATTATGCCTAAGCTCCTGGTAGCATTTGAAGATATTGCTACAGCCTCCTTTAAAAAACATTCTTCCCACAGGGTGTGGTGGTGTACGCCTTTAATTCTAGCAGAGGCAGGAGGATCTCTGTGAGTTCAAGGTCTTGAAAAGACAAAAATAAAAAAAATTCTTTCCTTGCCACCTGTGACTTTTCACTACCCCAATTTTTCCTCTTCTTGTCTCTCTACCTTTAAATAGTAAGCATTCATCAAGGCAGGGTTTGAGGCCCTCCCTTTCTCATTCCATGGTTTACTCTTTAAGTGATCTCATCCATACCCAATGTTTTAATTACTGTGTAAATCCTGAAGGTAGAACCTCACAGATTCCTATCTCTAATCCAGGTCTTCTCTCCCAGGCCTTACCATTCAGCAGTCTTCACAAAATATCTCCATTTAGATGTCTCATGGTCCAGTACCTACCTCAAACCTAATATTTCTAAAGAAGATTCTGTTTCTACAGAACCCATGATCTTGCCCCATGCCTCCTACTCTTCCCTTGTTGCTCTATCAGGTAACAGCACTTCTACTGATGCTACTGTACATTTCAACCTAGGGGTCACTTTCAACTCTTCTTTCTTCCTGAACAGGCCCAATGGCTTAAGCTGTCACCAAATCTCCCATCCTAGTTCTTTTTGTCTCTACCAGCACCACCCAAATGAAAATCTCTTAACTCCTGGAGAGCCTACCGACTGACCTCCTCACATTCCTGTTAGATGCCTACATTCTTTTCCAGATCATAACTACTATGGTCTTTTCATAACATAAATGAAGATATTCTCTACTTAGAATGGTCCAATGGCTATTTCCCTTAGGATGGAAAGAATTCTCTTTTAACATGACCTATAAACCCCTGAAAAGGTCTGGTCCTTGTTTAACCTGACCCTGCACTATTATTTCTCTCCTCTATCCACAGTGCTCTAGATCACACTTGTCTTTTCTGAGTCCTCACACATGTGGCCCCTCTGACTGACATGTCCTTTGTACCCACTTGCTGGCCAATTCCCATTTTTCCCTCATGGTGCAGTTCAGTGATCACAGTTTCAGAAATCTTTCTAGATAAATTATATCTCACACTCTCCTACTACCAAGTACTTCTCCACACTGTTTCTTATAGTTGTACATAATTCTGCTTTTCCTTTAACTTCTCTTAATGTTTCCTTCAGCTGCAATAGGAACCTGGTGCTTGTAGGTGCTGCATACGTGGTACAAATGCAGGAACTTAAGGGATGAACTGCCCTGCAACATCCCACCAAGGCAAAATGAAGGGTCTTAACAGAGCCCAGAAGGGACGGACACCAAGTATGGGTCATATACAACAATTTTAGTCAGCAAAGTAACAATGCAGAGCTCACCTGGTTTTATATCTAGAAATAACACATGTGGGAAAGAAATACAGTAAATATGGACTCCCACCACTTAACTTCCCCGCATTGTTGGATCACAGAACAGGCAAAGCAAGGCAACAACTGTATTGGGGTGGGGGGTATTAAAATTAGGAATCAAATGCTATCTGGTACTGGCTAAGAATAGACTCTTTTCTAAAGGTGATGATCAAAGAAACAAATCACCTGAGGATTGGGGGGGGGGACAAAAACAAAACAAAACCAAAAAACAAACTCTTCAATGGAAGGGAGCCAACAAATGAATTATAGCAAGTATCTACCTGACAGAGTTAAAATGTGAGCAAGGAAAGAGACTGGTCATTGAATTCAATAATGCTGTCCATTTTACTTAAGGACCAAGTGCTCTACTTGGGTCCCCCCCCATAGGCAGTCCAATGTGGACATCTCCCCAAGCTAAGCCTATTGAAAGGCAACTCCTGCATCTGGTACACAATTGAAGACAGAACAGTCTGTTTTTGTACTGGAAATCTTGAGTCACAGCATGTATTACTCTGTATGGGCAACTGGTAAGTTCAAAGGTAAGTTTGCCTTTTGCTCAATTTACAGGCTAATTTCTGTGGCCTCACAGTCTGGAAGAAGACACAGCAAATGGAGTATTGTCTACCTCTTTTACTTGCTCTATTTCAGACTTGTTTGAATATTTTGCAAGTCACAGTTTATCAATTTTTTTGTTGGTTTTTTTTTTTTTCAGTGCTAGGCTCAAACCCAGGGTCTTTTAATTATTTCAACCCTTTGTGCAATTTCTGATCCCCATTTCCCAGACAATTTCAATTGATGCAACACACACACACAAAAAAACAAGCAAATGAGAGAATGAAAGGAATATACCCCCCACATGCACATGCGACACCTTTATATATACATACACACTTTATACATAAATATATATGAATAATTGAGAGCGAGAAGTATATTTCACAAGGCAAGGCAATTCAACAAACATTTAATGACTGAAAACACCACACAGAAAACTGGTTGTTCATGTTTAGATATGACTTGGTTTCCTTCAGTGTTCTTGTTGTGACTATGCCCAGGCCCCCATTTCTGGTCTGTCTACATTAACTGCTGTGTTTTCTGCTTCTCTGACCACACCCTTCTCATCTGCACTTCCCTGTCTCTACAGACCTACTGAGTAAGCTCTTCACATTTACATCTCCTCTAAACAGTACCCTTTTCAAATTGCTGAAATCACCCTATGTTACTTAATCTTTTGGCCCCTGACTGACCACATTACCTGTCCTGCTAGTGTGTTTCAGTGCTGCCCCAGATAAGAGATTGATACCCCTGGTTCCTTACACTCTTGGATGACTTTATCAACAACTTCTCTACTTCAGCTCCTGGAGAGCTTCAAGTATTGGGGAAAAAAAAGTGATGGAACCCCTGTATACTTGGTTCAAAAATGATTCATATTGTTTGTCTGTCAGTCCTGCTTAGAAACATTCCTTTTGGCTGGATTGATTTCAAATCAGTAACTCATACAAGTTATACATTTCAAAACAGCTATACTTTCCCCAGCTCTTTGTTTGGTGTTCCCTCTCTATCCCAGATCTGTACATCTAGCTTTACTTGTGTGCTACCATGTCTGGCCCAAGATAACCCCTCCACCCCAGTACTGAAGACTGAACCCATGCATGGCAAATGCCAGTCAAATACTTTGCTAACTGAGCTATATCCCTAACTCCCCAAATACTTACTAACGATTAAAGGGAAGCAGTAAGTTTACAGTGGAGAAACTGCCTTGAGCAAGTGGTCAATGTGAACATCACCAGTATTCAGACTACTGAAAGCAAATGTCTGACAGGATGCCCCTTAAAGGACACATTAGTTCTCTGGGATGTTTGCCAAAATGCACAACCTATACTGAATCATGAAGAAACATCAGCCAGACCAAATCAAAGAATATTCCATACAACTTTCAAGTGTCTAAGTCACAAAAGTTAAAGACTAAGAAGCTATTCTGGACTGGGGAAGCCAGGAAGATACAATGAAATACAGTATGTGATCCTGAATTGGATGCTGGTCCAGCAAAAGCTCATTTGGAAACTATCTGTATATTAACTAACAGTATTGCATCAATATTATTTTTCTGATTTTTATCTTTATGTTGTGGTGATATACGATCCAGCAGCTGTCGGAGCAGGGTACAGGTTAGTCCTTTTGCAATCATTTTGTAAATATGACAAGATTATTAACTTCCTTTTTTGCTTTTTCTTCTCAGGTAAGAAACATCTATCTCAGCTGGGTGTGGTGGCTCCCAGCTCCTGGGAGGCAGAGGCAGAGGAAGGAGGATCTGTGTGAGTTGAAGGCCAGCCTGGTCTACATAGAGTGTTCTAGGACAGCTGGGGCTACAGGGAGATCCTGTCTCAAAAAGAAAAAAAAAAAAAAAAAAAAAAAGAAACATCTATCTTACTTTGGTTCCAAGGTTTATGGCTCTATGTGTGCTGGAAATGAGCCTTTAAGCAAGAGGGTTTATTATTTAAATGCTCCTTCCCCCCATATAATTGGCTAGCTATATGGACTCAAGGATACTCTGTGTCTTACTGGATCAGATGATCTACAAATTGCAAATAAAGGTTTTTCATTCTTTTGTCCTGTCATCTGCTTTCATCCTTGCCCTAGACAACTCTTCCTTCCACCCCAGGTGTCCTGCCTGCCCTCCTCCCAGAGCTCCATCCTCCACTGAAACCTAACAGCTGTACCTTCTCACATGGATCTCCTCATTTTCCTAACAGAGTAAAGAGTTCTGGGAAGGGCTTACCTAAACTACTAACACTCCATTGGCACTCCAGTGTCTGACAACGATTTACACATGGAATGACCTCATGATTTTGTTAAATGGCTGAACTGTCTATGCAAGTGTTCATCAGTTGGACATGGTGTTCTGCGACACAGATGCTACTCTTGTGTGGCCAGGGAGCCTCATATCAAGTTTCACGGGCAAACTGCTTTATTAACAGCAGCCAACTGTTTTATAAATACATGGCCAAGAAGAGAAACAGGTGAAAAGTCCCCCTGTGACGAGTCACTCATATGACAGGAAAATGAGGGGACATGTTCCTCACTGCTTACTCCATTAGGTGAGAGGGAAGGAATTTTAAGTAGTAGTCGTTTTCTTAGGACTTTTGAGAAGTGATCTATGAAGCAGGTACCTACAGTGAAGCATGTAGACACTCCAGCTGAGTAGGGTCTGGGCACAGCAGTTTCTCGGAATTAAGGATCTGGAATAAGAAGAGCAATGCCACAAGAAGTGGTAGCGCACGCCTTTAATCCTAGCACTCAGGAGGCAGAGGCAGGCGGATCTCTGTGAGTTCAAGGCCAGCCTGGTCTACAGAGTGAGCTCTAGGCCAGCTGGGACTTAAAGGGAGACCCTGTCTAAAAAAAAAAAAAAAAAAAACACACATACACACAAAAAAACAGAAGAAGAGCAGTGCCCAAGTTCCCTGGGAGGCAGACATATGACTCCTAAGGCAGAAAGGCTCCCTGGCATTCCCGTACAAAGAAATGACAACTTTCCCTCCTTCTCTCCCTGGAACTTGCTCTGTAGACCAAACAGGCCTTGATTGCACAGAGATCTGCCTGCTTTTACCTCCTGAGTGCAGAGATTAAAGGCATTCAGCACCATATTCAGCTATTTTTACTTATCTTAAGGAAATATTTTTAGGTTAAAGTAATTTAAGTTACTGGATTAACTTAAACATCAGCTAATACCTCAAAGTGCATTATCTAATACATCACTGGCAACAATATTAGAATGAAACTTCTTTCCTACTAAGGGTAAGAAGGTAAGGAAATACTTTTAGTGCAAGTGGCCTATTTGGGATTCCCAAAACTCAGGACATTTTGTATGAAACCTCTTGCCTTAAATCTAGCATTCTTAGAATGTTCATTCATCTGTGCTGCTGACATGTGATAAATCTACATAGAAATAGAGCTACACAGACCAACTTTAGAGTAGGGACAGCTGAATAAGTTGTTCAAGTAAGACTGTACCAATGCCAATTTCCTGCTTCTGGTAATATATACATATATACACAAATACACAAATACACACACACACACACACACACACACACAAGAGGTAATTACTGGGGGAAAGCAGTTACCTCATCTTTGTAACTTTCTATTGGTAATTTCAAAATAAATATTTAAAACAAGGCAGAAGACATTTTTCTTTAAAGGCACCTAAGGATATCCTGAGGTCATATATGGGGCTCTTCTCCGTCTACTGAAACCTGTGCTAGTCTTACCCACCATTCTCCTAACTTCTACCATTATAATGTCACACTGAACTATAAAGTAATTTTAAGAGTCTTCTAAATACATGTCAACTTATGTTTACTGGCTTAAATGTAGTCTCAAAAAAGATTAAATGGTCTCATGGCTGGCATGGTGGTCTATGACATTAATCCCAGCAGCATCCTAACATTTAGGAGGCAAAGCCAGACAAATCTCTCAACAAACAAAAACAATAAAACAAAAGTTCTTATATCAAAATATATGAAGAAGGTATAAGATGGAATTGAAAAGTAAACGGGTCAGAAGATGGCTCAGCTGGTAGAGGCACTTGTGTACAGGCCAGAAGACCTGAGTTGAAGCCTTGGTTCTCACAATGTGGCAAGAAAGAACTGACTCTTGAAAATTGTTCTCTGACCCCACACAGGTATACCATGGAACTTATATACCTGCACTCACACACATGTACAGAAAATAAAAAATAAACTGGCAGATACCACTGGTGTCAAATACTTTCTGATTATTAAAAACTCATATTAATTCCTGTCCTTTTTAAAATCCCACCCTCCCCAACCTCTTTACTAAATAAAATGTCTGAGTGTCCTAAACTAAAAGATTTTGGACTCAGAAAAATCTATTAATAACTTCTGGTGTCAAAGATTACACCTGATTAGTAACCATGAGTCACTGCTAAATGGCCATGCCACGAAAAGGCTACTGCTACTCCCTTCCCCCTTTTCAAAAGCCAGCAAGCCTATTCCTCTCCTGGAAACTGTGAATAGAGCTATTTGGGTGATGAAGAGAGCCAAGTACAAGCTGAGCAAGGCAGCCATACCTTCTTTCTAGAGCTGGTAGAGGGCTAGGAGCACAGACACTTGTTACTACAGCAAAGCTCTTCATTAACTGGGAAGAACAAATCTCACCCTACTGCTGTCTGCCACACACCTAAAAATAAAGATAGTAAGACTTTTTTTAAGGTATAAGGAAATCAGTTTAGTACATTTTTTAAAAGTTGTGTCAAAGTTCCTAAGAGACTAACCTATTTGTATAATACACATTCTTAATAATTACCTATCATAAAACTCAAGCAAAATTACCGGTACATTAATAAGTGAAGGATAAATGCTCAAATGTATTCACCATTTTGCCTGAGGGACCATGAGAAACAAATGGGAAAACAACCATGAAAATAGAGTAGAAACATAGCTAGGTGTGAATTCCATCTCCATGAGTTACCTAGGAAAAAGTAGTTTTCCACATCTGGAAGATGAGAACAGTAACTAGAAGCCAATGGACCTTAGGGAGGCGCCTCTATGAAACACCTTGCAAACGATGGTGCTCCAAGGATGTGCCAACAGTGAAATGTTATGAGTTCCTTCCACAACACTTAACTAAGTGGTCACATGCTAATACTTCAGAGATGAGAAACTTCTGAGGAAGTCAACATTCACCTCTATTTCCTAATATGAAGACAAAACTAGACTTCCATGTACAGGTTTGAATTCTATCTCCTGCCATAGTCTGTGTGTGATAGATGTTTGTGATAGTAAATAGTAGTTTTCCTTAAAAACATGTTGGAGAATATTCAGACTCTGTATTCTTCAAGGACACTGCTCACTTACTCCTTCTACACTATGCCTTGCATCTCTGGTTTATTAAGCAGTTAAACTGCAATAACACTCTGGTTGTTCCTCTCACACCACATTTGTCAAGCCATATCCTCAAATGAAGACTTCACACAGAACAGAATTCCAGTAATGCATTTCTACACAGTAGCCTATCCTTTAATCCCTTCTTTGGATGTTTACTAATTATTTACTCTCATGGTATACATATATCCCCATCTAAGCTGCACCTCGAGTTAATTTTTTTTACCTATAGTTTGAAGTGTGATCCCAGCTTTTCCTTGTCAATTTGCTTATTAAATTATTTGGGCACCAACAGCTTGCATTTCCATCTAAATTTCAGAATTGATGCTATAGATAAACTGGAAGCAGATCTTTAACTTCTGTCTTCCCTTTCTCCTGATTAATCTCAGCTAGAGTTTACTGATTTGAGGGTCATTTCATTTTTTTCTTTTTAAGTTCACTGATTTGTTTTGATAGTCATTTCCTTCCTTCTACTTTATGTTTAAGCTGTTATTTTTCTAGTTTAATGGGAAGCTTAGATCTTCCTTAATGATACAGCATCCCAGCAATTCTGAACTATCCCATTTTCATTTTTTAAACCTCTTTCTAAAATCTTCTTTGATCCATGATTTTGATCATTTGGTTTCTAAATATTTTGGAATTTTCTGAAGATATTACTGTTACTCTTTAAACATTTTTAATTCTAGGGAAGGGATGCATATTGGAAAGAACAATAACAGAAAAGACTGCATCAAAAAACTGACTGAAATGGTGAATCTGGAGGGGTGGGAGGGTTGGGAGAGGGACACGGGCCTATATTCGATTAATGTATATTTAATTGATGTGAGTTTAACAAGTATCCAATTTTGTCCAAACTCTATCTACAAATTATATGGTATTTTAGGACTTAGTAAAAGTAAAAATGTCTATATTAAACAACATTGGTTAAAAGGTTTTAATAAAAATGCTAATACATTTAAGTTAACTGGAAATATAAATTGTTGTCCACATTTGTTTTACTTAAAATTTGTATAACAATAACTTTGGAATGACCTTTGTGTTATGCGGTATCATCTTGTAACATCCTCTTTTGCCTGTAGGATAATTTAACTTAAGGAATTAAGTTTGCTTCCCAAATTAACAACATATAGTCACCCAAAACAGCTTGGGTAAATTTCATGAAATTTACACCTTGATTCCTGCCTATAGGTATGTGTACTACAACTGCCTTTTTGAGACTCATGGGTCAAAAAAATAAAAACCTAAAATAAAAAAAGGGGGATAGAGTTATATATTAAACCTTTTGTCAAAATTTTCAATTTAAATCTTAAAACTAACTATGGGAAAAGATTTGTATGTTCCCACAGGTCAAAACGTCACCAACTTAATGGCTGAGAAAGAAAAGATACAGCTTTGCACTGTGTAGGATGTACCAAGAAATACCAGCAGAGAAGTTGGCCTATCTAAACATTAAAAGGAAGAAAAGCCTCAGACTGCTACAGGCATCAAACATCTCTGTGGATCCTATTTGTAACAACTGTTTATAATGAGTCCTAATGAACCTTACCTTCCAGGTACCACAAAGTTTTAATGAGAGAATTTCTTACCTCTTTTTCATAGAACAAAGAAAAACATGATGGTAATGAAGTCATTCTCTAACTGTAAATTAGAGCTGACTGATATCGAGGTCATATCCTATAAAACTGGTATAATTGCTTTCTTTAATTGACTAATAGACATAGGAACTGTGAAAAGGATTCTCTATTCAGAGCCAAATATAATACTAAAGTCTTTTTAAGCTGTGCAATTAAGCAAAATATATTAATACAGGAGAGCTCTGATATCAGCAATGGATTATTCTGCCAAGGAGATGTTGGCCAGGGGATCCAAGCCCCCAAAAGGTAAAGGCTTCTTCTTGCCTGTAAACTGGGATACCTGCAAGAAGAGAGGCAATAAGGCCCTGCTGTCAAAGACCTGATATAAGCATGGGAAAGATGTACTGAGACTACACTTGCAAGTGTACAGTTGGTCTCTGGAATGCCAGAGAGTATTACCAAAGGCCACTAAACCAATAAAGCAAATATTGGTCTCGAGTCAAGCAAGACTCCTCCGTCAGCATCAGCTATACCTCACCTGCCTGGAAATACTGTGCAGCAGTGGCAGCCATATGTCTGTATATCCAAAATCTAATTGGTTATTAGTTCTCTCCTTGGAGGAATAATTCATGGCCGATGCCACAAGTTTACATCCTCTAGTGGTTAGGAGATGTTATAAGCCACCGTAAGACCTTGTCATCTTTTACAGAAAAACTATAACTTCATGGATTAGCATACCATCCAAACATCTGTGTCTATACCAAAGTAACCTACCATAATAATTAGTACTGTTTAAATATCTATATATCTAATTGCTTGTGCTTTATTAGTAGGATTGAAAGGTTATTCCTGGACAAACTGTCAACCCATGAAAGGAAACAGCCTGAACTGATCAGAGTCTAAAACGACATCTCCAGAGAAAGTAGACTGTTTTGCTTCTTGCCCCTGTGCCCCTTTTCTAAGCCTAGGGAACAATCTGTGGAAGAGGGGGGGTGTGATAGAATGTAAGGGCTGTGATTGGGGTGAATGGTGAAACTACAGCAATATAGACTGGATTCTTATTTGATTGACATGATTGTACATACAAGCCCCTCCAGCTAGATGGTGGGAGCCTTGGGCTGTGTGGGTTTGGGCTTGCAAACTGGTTTTACATGAAGGATGCTTGTACTCATAACTTATTACTTATTGTTAAAAAAATGAAAAAAAAAGAATGAAAGAAAAAAATTTTAATTCTATTGAAGTCACAAAACATTGTTCTGAGACATATTTTTATGGGCAAGAATACTGTCCACAAATACTGTCCATGTGAGGTTTTTGATATTGTTAAGTTGGGTACTCTGTAACTGTTATTCATATCAGTCAATAGATTATACCATCTTGGTGAAATAGAAAAAAACCCTTATTTGGCTGGGGATGTAGCTCAGTTGGTAGAGTCTACCTGCCTAGATGCATGAAGTTATTGCTTCAAATACCAGCACTGCATAAAACTGAGTTTGGTGGTGCACACCTGTAATCCTAGTATTTAGGAGGATCAGAAGTTAAAGACCATCCCTGGCTACAGAATCTGTCTCAAAAAAACAAACCAACACAAAACCCTGTAAAATCCTCATGTGGGTGCACATTTATAATCGAAACACTAGGCATTTAGGAGGCCGAGACAAGAAGATCATGAGTTTAAAGCCAATCCTGGCTACACAGGGAGAGCTTGTCCTAAAACAAAAAAAACCCAAAGTGAATCATTGCTTATTTTGTGTCTTGTTTGTTCTAGCAAATATTGAAAATAGAGCACTAAAATCTCCAACCCTAACTGTGGATTTGTCTCTCTTGTGGTTTTGAGTTTTATTTTATTTAAAAATATTTTGTTATTTCTATTTTATATGTATGAGTGTATTGCCTGCAAGTATTTGAGTTCGCCCCATGTCATGTTATGCCTGAAGATGTCAGAAAAGGGCAAATTCCCCTAGAACTGGAGTTACAGACAGTTGTTAGCAGCCATGTGGGTGCTGGGAATTAAACTCAGGTCCTCTGCAAGAGCAGCCCTCTTCAGCCCCTATTCTGTTTTATTTAAAGCTCTGTTTTCAGGTATATAAATGCCTTTCTTTGTCTTTAGGACTGCTATATCTACTGGATTAACTGACCCCTATTATATCACATAATGGCTTTATCACTGACAATATTTATAACTCAGAAATCCATTATGTCTGCTTTCAATGTAGCTACTCCAACATTCTTCTGCCAAGTGTTACCAAAGTGTATATTTTCTTGTTCTCTTACTTTACTCCATTTGTGTTTTACCTATTAAGTACTATGAGGTGAAACAGGGGCATCACACACACACACACACACACACACACACACACAAAAAAAAAAAAAAAACCCAAAACACCCCACACATACATATACACTTATTATGTGATTATTGATTTACGTGGAATCTATCCTCTGTTTTCTATTTGTTCCATCTGTTCTTTTCTGCCTTCTTCTTGGTTAATCAAGCATTTCTAACGGCTCTGTTTATTTTCTGCATTGCCAGTAGGTTTTGCTGTGGATTTAGATAAAATACACAGCCTTTCTTTTGTATGTATATTTTTCTGGTTAAGGTCATATATACCCTGCAATCTCTTTATATCCTCACTTCTGGCCAAGTGACCTTTCTTTGGTACCTGATTCATTTACCCATAGTTTTCTATCCTCCTTGTCAATCAGAAACTGCTAATTAAAGTTTTGATTCTCCTCAGATTAATTAATCACAATAAAAGTTTAGAGTTAAGGACTGTATTTTGCAACAGATCACTGGAACCCTGCCATCTACGAATTCAATCACCAGATTCATTAGGCATATTGTTCATCTAACCATGAAAAATGTCCTCTGATCGTCCTTAACTATGGGAGGATGGGGAGTGGGATGGGACATGATATAAAACTATATGAAGATGAGGACCACCAGGACCAGAGCTCGTAGGAAAGTTACTGTACAGATGATGCTTGGTTTCTTCTTGTTAGTTACAGGCTCCATATGGAAGTTTTATCACACCTAGCAGTTACTAAGTATTGGGTGAGAGCAACGTGAGACTGCTTCATGGTAACTGCTTTCTATTCCATCTTCAATGAGTATTTATTGAGCTTTGTCTTTGGAAGGTTTATATTCCAATGGGGAAGAAAATGAAAACTTCATTATATATGCTGCCAGAAAACAGAGCAAGAAAAGAAAGAGGCAGGAGTGTGACTGCATCACATGAGGAAAGAAGGCCAGTGTGGGGAGGAGGAAGCGGAACCACAAAGGCCATAGAACTCACTGTCCTGGGCAGGGGCAACATTTATTTCTGTAAATATGAAGATGGTAAATATTTTAGGTTTGTAGGACATGGACAATTTCTGTTTCATTCTTAGTTCAATCGTCTTATAAAAATAGACCTAGGCAAGATTTGGCTGCACAAGGTACTTTAGTCCCATGTAAGGACTGAGTCTTAAATTTTGGAGCATGTTTTCTTTCAGAGTAGAGTAGAATCTGTGTGTGTCAAGATCCACAAATATCCTGTTGATTTGTATGGAACTGTTTTAATCTGAAAAATTCCTGTAGGAAGAAATGGCATATTTCACCTTCTCTTCTTAAATGGCACCACAGATTGAGTGTTCTTTTGTGCATCTGAATATGGTCTGTAGTTTTTGAGGGTTTTTGTTTTGTTTTGTTTTAATAAGAGGCTCAGCATACTTCCTGTTTAAAGTATTCCTGGACATCTACTTTTTTTTGCTACTATAGTGAATCAAGCAGACAGACATCTAGACAGACAATTTTCTACATGGTCATGGTTAACATTTAGAGAAGCTATTGACATTCTACTCACTTAGCTCTCCTTCCCTATCAGCTCTTGCATTTTATAAACATTTTTTTTTAATGTGTATGAGTGTACTGTCTGCATGTAGGTTTGTGCACCTGTGTTGTGCAATGCCGCAGAGGTCAGAAGAGGGTGTCAGATTCCCCTGGAACTGGAGTTAAAGACGGTTCTCAGCTGCCATGTGGGTGCTGGGGATTGAACCCGGGTCCTTTGCAAGAGTAGTCGGCACTCTTAACCACTAGGCCATTTGTTAATGGCTCAGTATTGTTAATTCCTGTTTTCTCTTGCAATAGTAGCTGTGTGGGTGCGTGCATGTGCTTGTGTGTGCGCGCGTGTGTGTGTGTGTATGTGTTGTGTGTGTGTGTGTGTGTGTGTATGTGTTGTGTGTTGTGTGACTGGAGTCTTCTTGAAGCCCCAGCTGGCCTGAAACTCACTAAGGACACCAGGCTGGCCTTCATCTCACAGAGATCTGCCTGACTCTGCTTCCTGAGTGCTGGGATCAAAGTTTTTGCCACCACACCTGACTGACGCCATCTTTTGAACTGAAATTTATTTTTCAGAAATTCAAGTTTTGTTTTGGTTTAGTCTAATAGCGTCTATTCTTGCTTAATGCTGGTTTAGAGTAGGAATTCTCAGCCTCTGCGCCATTGACATTTTTGGCTGAATAATTTTTCATTGCTCTTCTATTTTTAGCAGCATATCTGGCTTTTACTAACTGAATGCCAGTAGCAGCTTTCTCCCTAGTGTAACCACCACAAAATATATCCTGGTGTTTCAAGTATCCCTGAGAGAGCAAAGCTGCCAATGGTTCAAAATTCACTAACTCAGTCAAGCAGACAGTAGGGACTCAGTCAGAGACTGCACCTCCCATCTACCACCTCCTTCTATCAAGCTATCGTCTTAGTAAGATTTTCTTTGTACACCTTATCTAAATTAGGATATTCCCACTTCTGCAGTCAGGCTGCCATATACTTCCCACTAATTTTCACAGTACATTTCGAAGTGTCTAACCTTGGGGTCTTCAAGACCCTTAAAAAGGCCTGTGAGGTTTTCACATTACTTACCTTTCTGCTACTGCTCAACTATTTACAGCAACAGTGCTAACATCTAATAGTACAAAACAAGGCAGCAATACCAAACTGCCACAGGGTGACTAAAGTCTAAATGCATCACCACATGCTTAGTTAAAAAAGCATGCCAGTTGTACCTAGGAATGCCCATGAGAGCTGGGCATGTGGGCACACACATGTAATCTCAGCACTCAGGAAGTCTGATGGAGGATCATGAGTCTGAGGAAAATCTAGGCTACTGGCGGGGGAGTGGAGAGGAGAAGGAATATCTATGAGGAAGCAGTAAAGAGTTATTCATTTTATTTAAATATTGATCTTTAGGTACACAAATATATTTTTAACACTTGCTATGAAAAATGGGAACGGTGTCTGCCTCCTTACAGACATGACCAAGTGCTAGCAGGAAAAGTACCTAACTGCCAATTATTAAATTCTGGTGGCATCCAACATTTGAAATTATCTGAAATGTTATTAGAAGAGCCCCTCTTTTTCATATAAATGTCTATAAGAGGTAAGACTTTCTTCATATACTTAAACCATGACAGTGAATCAGAGACTGAATGGCTTCTGTCTAGGAATTATCAAGCAACAAGAAAGGAGAGTTTCAAACTGCTCCAGCCCTATGCATTGTTCTCACCGAGTCTCCACTTTGGATGACACAGCTATTTGCCATACAAATATTGTTTACGTTAAACTCGAATTTTTGAATGATCATTTTAAAATTTCTTGATTTGGGGGGCTGGAGATGGCTCAGTGGTTAAAAGCACTGGCTGTTTTTGTAGACAGCCTGCATATGATTCTCAGTGCCCATATGGCAGGTAACAACCATCCCTAACTCCAGTTCCAGGGGATCTCTCCTGACTCTGCAGGCATTGCATGACACAGGTACATGTACACACATGCAGGCAATATACACTCATACATATAAAAATTTAAAAAAATATATAAAAAATTAAACCACTTGATTTAAATTTATAATAGGGCATTATTAATAGATAACTAGAATGGAAGCTCTAAAAAGGGCAGAGATCTTATCTGCTTGTTAAATACTATACCCCAAGACTGAAAATGGTGTAAGTTTGATGAGGAGGCTGGGAGTGTAGTCCAGTGGTACAGTGCTTACTGATTCAATCTCATGCAAAACAGAATCAGGCAAACACACAATCTGATGAATAGAATGGATTTAAAAAGTAGACTATATCTTTAGGAACAGAAAGAATAATAATTTATGGAACACATACAACATGCTTTTAATAATGAACAATTTAAGGATGAAAGAACAGCCACTGAGGCAATTCCAGCAGGCACAAATCATGCCTTCTCTGTGGCATGTACTCTCCTTAGACCAGGTGGCCATGTCACGTGCCAGTTGAGTGTCACTTCTACTTGTTGACTTTAGCTTCCTCCACTTCGCGTTAAACCCTTGGACTATTAGAACTGATGGGTATTTTCAGCAGTTGCAATGTTCAACACTGAAAGGGAGGCCAGTTTATTTATTTGGTCTTTTTGAGACAGGGTCTCCCCATAGCCCCAGCTGTCCTGGAACTCGGTATGTAAACCAGGCTGGCCTTGAACTCAGAGATCCACCTGCCTCTGCCTCGAGTGCTGGGATTAAAGGTGTGTACCACCACACCTGGCTGGGAGGACAGTTTATGTATGCTTTGTGTGCGCACACACACTACAACTTTTAGTTTGGTTTACTGGTCCAAACACCTTAAGAAGCGGAAAACACAGTATTCTTCAAAGAAGAGTGAGCAAGACATAACTGAGATGAAAGTCAGGTTTTACATTGTAGTTGATTAGGCAAATGGAAAGAGTTGTTATAGACAGAAAACAAAAGAAAGTCAGGAACAGCAAATGTGGCTCAGGAGTAGAACACTTGCCTAGCAGACATGAAGCTCTGGGTTTAAGTCCCAGCACTGCATAGGATTTGAAAAAAAAGTGCAAATGGGAACACTGCTTTCAAGAACCAGGTAAAAGGGTTGGAGAGGTGACTATGACTCAGTACTCAAGGGCACTTGCTGCTCTTGCAGACATCCCAGGTTTGGCTCCCAGAGTCCACATGGCAGAAAGAATCCTCTGTAACTCCAGTTCCAGGGGATCCAATACCCTCTACCCTCTTCTGACCTTCACAGACACTGCACATGCGTGGTGCACTTATATCATACACTCACACATAAATATTCATTCATTCATTCATTCATTCATTCATTCATTCATTCGTATTCTCTCTCTCTGTCTCTCTCTCTCTGTCTCTGTCTCTCCAGACAAAACACTTCAAGACTGAAATAAATGAATGCTGGGCACAGTGGTTCATACCTGTAATCCTAGCACTCAAAGACCTGAGGCAGGAAGATCGCCCCATGTTCAAGGCTACGCAGATCACCTAGTGAGTTCTAGGCCAGCTTGAGTGAGACCCTGTCTCAAATAAACACATTCTAATACATTCTTAGGTGTGGTGGTACATGCCTATACACCCAGCACTGGGTAGAAACATGACTGAAGTTTTGAGATCAGCCTGGATTTCTTCAACAAACAAACCCGAATACGAATTTATTGATTTAAGTTACTTCATAATTTATCTTGTATTTGGGTTAACTAAAAAGAGTTAAAGCATGCATACCTTTTCTGCTTTTTTGTCAGAAATGTCCTGCTTTTCTAGAACAGCCATGCTCTCCTTCAAGTTCTTCACAATATCTGCTGGAGATTTGTGAGACTTTCCAAATGGGAACGGCATGTCGGCAACAACAGAGGCCTCTGCTGCACTCTGCCTGCTTGACCTGCAACAAAGCATAAGGTACATGTGAAAAAAGTGGAGTCAGGGCTGGAGAGATGGCCTAGCGGTTAAGAGCGCCGACCGCTCTTGCAGAGGACCCGGGTTCGATCCCCAGCACCCACATGGCGGCCGAGAACTGTCTGAAGCTCCAGTTCCAGGAGAACTCCAGTTCCAGGGGAATCCGACACCCTCTTCTGACCTCCGCGGCATTGCACGACATGGGTGCACAAACTTGCATGCAGGCAGTACATTCATACACATACAGAAATAAATAAAATTAATAAAAAAAATTTTAAAACATGGGAAAGATGTATTGAGACCACACATGCAAGTGTACAGATGGCCTCTGGAACACCAGAGAGTGTTACCAAAGGCCACTAAACCAATAAAGCAAATACGGGTCTCCTTGAGTCAAGCAATACTCCACCGTCAGCACCAGCTACACCTCACCTGCCTGGAAATACTGTGCAGCAGAGGCAACCATAAGCCTGTATATCCCAAACCTAATTGGCTATTGGCTCTCTCCTTGGAGGAATAACCCATGGCTGATGCCACAAGCTTACATCCTCTACAGGTTAGGAGATCTCATAAGCCACAGTAAGACCCTGTCATACTTAACAGGAAAAAATGTAATTCATGGATCAACATATCATCTAAACATATGTGTCTATACCAAAGTAACCTACCATAACTATTAATGCTGTTTAAATACCTATATATCTAATTGCTTGTGCTTCATTAGTAGGATCGAAAGGTTATTCCTGGACAAACTGTCAGCCCATGAAAGGAAACAGCCAGAACTGACCAGAGTCCAAGACAACAGCTCCAGAGAGAGTGGACTGATCTGCTTCTCATCCACCTGTGCCCCTTTTCTAAGCCCAGGGAATAATCTGCGGAAGAGGGGGCGTGGTAGAATGTAAGGGCTGCTATTGGGGTGAATGGTGAAACTACAGCAATGTAGTCTGGACCCTCATTTGATCAACCTGATTGAACATGCAACCCCTCACCACACGCTGGAAGGTGGGGCTGTGGGGGTTTCGGCACAACAGCCTGCAAATTGGTTTTACATGAAGGATGCTTGTACTCATGGATTATCACTTATAGCTAAAAAATGGAAAAAAAAAACTGAGAGAAATATGCAGGACAGTTATGGCAGAATGCATGATATGGGATGGGGTGGGGGTGGGGAGGAAGGGAAAGGGAAATATGCCTGAACTGAATTGGAAAATGATGTATGAAATGCACAAAGCATCAATAAAAAAATGTTAAAAAAATAAAATATATAAAAAAAATTTTAATTAGTACTTAAAAAAAAAAAAAAAGAAAAAAGTGGAGTCAACAGAAGACTACTGTTGGGTCTGATGCTGAGCATAAACATTTCATTCATTCCAACAATAAGGGTCATTCCACAGCAAAGTTCAGCAAGGACAAGAAGTTGGCTCAGGGTAAAACAAGTTCCACTCTCTGCTGATCCTGTCCTTAGTTACTGTACCCAGTAGCTACTTAGTAGTGCCTATTCTATAGCTAAGGGGAGTGAGGCAAAAAGCCAGAGCAAGACTCAACTAGATGGCAACAGCAACACTCTCTTGTCCCACAGTCCATATGGCCCCTCCTGAATATCCCAGTGGACTTGCCACCATGTACAGGTTTCCTTGGCATGTCCATCCTCTGAGCAAGCATTTCAGAGCTGGAGAGAACCTTGGTGACACCTTGAGCCAACCTTCCAACAGATCCTTAAGGCTGATATATTACAGACATTAACATATACTCTTAAAGCCTGGATGTTACCATCTCTGATAGAACAATTCCCTAAAAGTTCCTAATTGGAATTATGTTGTGTGGTAGAGGAAAACAGCATCCTCAACCACATAAACCACAATACTAATACCATTCTAAGAAGCCACCACGAGCAAAGTTAGGAGGCCAGCTGGGTACACCTGATTTCAGACAAAGGCAGGCGAAGTGCTCCAAGTTCCAGGTCAGCTTGGCTTGTATGTGAGTTCTAGTGCTAAGAAGTGAGAGGCTGTCATAAACCAACTTAACAGAACAAACAGTGCAAGTGACTGACATGGGAACATATTAGAAATCATAAGTTCTTTGACTTTTGAAAAGACTAAAAAGTTATACTCAAAGGTTTTAATAAACCTCCTATCAAATATAAAAAGAAAACACTTTTCAGAAGAGACTTACATATCTCTTAGTAATTTTCAAACTGTACCAGGTGCTACCTTACCTCCCACCCCTGCACCATAGGAGAGGTAAGTCTCAAGGATCAGACCTACTTTGTGCTCTCCCTTGTAACATACATGTTAGTTATCTGTATTGTACAACATATATATATATATATTTTTTTTTGTCTTTCTGGGACAGGGTAGCTCTGGCTGTCCTAGAACTCACTATGTAGACCAGGCTGGCCTTGAACTCACAGAGATCTGCCTGTCTCTGCCTCCCAAGTGCCAGGATTAAAGGAGTGCGCCACCACACCTGGTATTGTACAACATTTTAACACTTCCTTAGGACTTTGATGATTCATTTGAAGAATTTAATTTTTTCCCCCTAAAGTACAAGAGATTTGGCAAAATGGATGTCTGTTTACAAAGAACAAAGGCTAGAACAATTTAATAAAAACAATAAAAGATTACTGCTAATGTTAAATCATAAACAAGTATGCTATTTCTCAACATGTTTGATATCTCTTCTAACTAATCTATCCCTTCCAATTCAGCTTCTAAATCCTTTTTTGATCATATTAAAATGGTATTTTCATTAACCAAGGAGAAATGGTGTAACATATGTCTGTCACCATGGGTTCTCAAAAATCCAAAGATGCTTAGTCAATATCTTTTCTATAACAAGTCTGGATGATTGTTATGTTAGATTTCCAATTACCTAGTTTGCTGGCACATAAAGTCTAAATTATTCTCTTCCATTACCTTTCCTTTAAATTTTTTCTTGGGGATGGGGGAAGAGAAGTTTCTCCAAAGACATAGTATGTCACACAATAGATTATCTGAAAATATTACCTTTATAGAACTACAAATAATGGCAGTAGTGTTGTCTATTTTATAGGAAGTATTATAGAGTCATGCAGGTGTTTTCAGCTTTAGCTCTATAACTTTCCAGAGTAAGGCAGTTTAAAAAAAAAAAACATTTTTATGAAGTTTTGTGTATTTCATACACAACATCTTAATCATCTTTATACTCCCTTCCCTCATTGGCACCTTCCAATAGCAGGCCCACCCCAGGATTTCATGCATTCTGTCATTTATATTAAGGCCTATTGAGTCAAGTTAGTATTCCCTGATGTCCCTCAGTACAAATTCATCCACTAGGGTCTAGTCAACCTAACAAGAGACACTCCCTTAAAGATGATGAGCTCTTCTTCATCCAGTAGTAATCAATTGCCCAATAGTTCTTCAGCTAAGATTGGGGCCTGTTGTCCTTTCCCATAGTTCTGTGTTAGGTTTTTGTCTGCTTGAGTTTGCATGGGTCCTGTGCATGTTGACACCATTGCTGTAGGTTCATATGAGCAAGGTCCTAGGAGCCTGTAAGTCTCTGTTTCCATATGCTCATACCCCCCCCCCTGGCTCTTACAATCTTTCTGCCCCTTCTTCCACAATGGTCCCTGAGCCCTGGGTTCATTACCCTCTTTTGTATGAAAGAGCTTTGTTGATGAGAACTGAAAGATGTATTAGTATTCTCTCTACTCCTTGTTCCACTATGTTCCATGTGTCTTAGGTGTAGAGGCAGTTTTAAAGGTCCTACCACATACCTGAGTGTTAGTCATAGCACAAAACACAGCTGCCAAAGAGAACATGTATATAAAATGTCTCTGTGCAGGACAGGGAGGTATAACACATCCCCTTAACTGACAAATCAAGAAGCTATATATAAACTAATAGAGAAAATGCAGTTACTAGCATGTACTAAAAAAGTAGACATTCCTCAAGGGATCCAATCACACCAAGGAACTTAATAACAATAGATGCATACCCTTCCTTTATATGTTATTTTATGATTTATTTTTAAAACTAAAAAGAGCAAAAGTATAAAGCTTTTATTTTTAGAATACAGAAATTCTCCACAAATTCTTATTTCTCCAATGTCCTCAGACTCACCCTCTAACACCTACCTAAGATTTAGGGGGGAAACCACCATCTTCGTAATTCTGCATTAGAAAATCGTGCTGGGTGTGGTGGCACACACCTTTAATCCTAGCACTTGGGAGGCAGAGGCAGGTGGATCTTTGTGAGTTTAAGGCCAGCCTGGTCTATAGAGTGAATTCCAGGACAGCTGGGGCTACAGGGAGACCCTGTCTCAAAAAGACCAAAAAAATTATGCCTAGGTTTGTTCAATATTAAACATAAAAATAGCAATGCCACCAAGTGATGTGATTTTTAGAATTGGAAATATAGAAAAGGTTAACTTTTAAAAATGCCCCTAAATGATGAACAAGTAGGTGTTTTTTTGTTTGTTTTTGTCTTCTTTAATGCTTTAAACAATCAAGCTGAAGTTGGCCTGATGGCTCAGTGAGTACAGGTGCTGGCCACGAAGCCTGACAACTTGAGTTTAACCTCTGGGACCTCATGGCGGAAAGACAGAACAGACTCTCTGATCTCCACACCTGTGCATATGCGCACAAACAAGTGTTAATAAAATTAAGACTGTTAGACTACTGCTCTTTTATTTTATTATTTTTGTTATGTGTATGAGTGTACTGTCTGCACGTAGGTTTGTGCACCTGTGTCGTGCAAAGCCGCGGAGGTCAGAAGAAGGCATTGGATTCCCCTGGAATTGGAGATACAGACGGTTCTCAGCCGCCATATGGGTGCTGGGGATCGAACCCAGGTCCTCTGCAAGAGCAGTTGGCACTCCCAACTGCTAGGCCATCTCTCCAGCCCCACTAATGTTCATTATTAAAACACTGATTGTGTGTTGAACTCACAATGAGGAGAGAAAACTAAGCTTGCATCTCAGTCCTATCCCTCTAACCCACTCCCATTCCCAGGGAGTGCCTTTCTCTTCTTTAATGAACTATTTCTTTCTTTTTTTTTTTTTTTAATTTTATTTATTTCTGTATGTGTATCAATGTACTGTCTGCATGCAGGTTTGTGCACCCGTGTCGTGCAATGCTGCGGAGGTCAGAAGAGGGTGTCGGATTCCCCTGGAACTGGAGTTCTCCTGGAATTGGAGTTTCAGACAGTTCTCGGCCGCCATGTGGGTGCTGGGGATCGAACACGGGTCCTCTGTAAGAGCGGTCGGCGCTCTTACCCGCTAGGCCACCTCTCCAGCCTATTTCTATTACTAAAAAAAAAAAGAGGGGGCAGAGGAAAGGAGGAGAGGACTGTGGTTGGGCCCATTTATTTCCATGGTGGGCCATGTAGAAAGCACGAGCAGGAAAGCACAGCACACATGGTAAGGAATGAATCCAAATACAGAATGGTGCTTTATTCAAAAGGATAATATAGGCAGTGACCTCACTTCCCAAGGTCCAATCCCAGACCTTTGCATCATCACATCCCAATTCATGGGTGTAGCCAGGGAGGTCCCATAACTCTCACTTGTGCCTCTGGGAGGCGCTGGCTGGAAATGCTAGCCAATGCATACTTAAGCTCAGAATGGATCACCTACACTAAACCACAGAAATTATTTGTTTCAATGTACTTTGTCTTACTAGTGGGAAAATTATGGTGTGTTGTGACATGTGTGGACACATGCATGCACATGTATCAATAAATGTAAAAATAAGTTAAACAGGAGAGATGGTTAAACAGTTATGAGCACTGGTTGCTCTTGAAGAGGACCTGGATTTGGTTCCTAATACCCACATGGCAGCTAACAACTGTCTGAATCTTCAGTTCCAGGTAATCTGATGCCCCCTTCTGGCCTCTGTGGGCAAGTACTGCATGATTATGGTACAGATATATATGTAAGTAAAACACTGATATACATTTTTTTTTTTTTGTCTTTTCAAGACGGGGTCTTCCCTGTAGCCCCAGCTGTCCTGGAACTCACTTTGTAGACCAGGCTGGCCTTGAACTCACAAAGATCCATCTGTCTCTGCCTCCCAAGTGGTAGGATTAAAGGCGTGCGCCACCACGCCTGGCACACTGGATATGCATTTTTAAAAATCAAGTTAAAATATTTTAAAGTGTTTATTTATTGTGTTTGATGTGTGGGCATGCTGGTGTGCACATGCTACAGAAAATGTGTGGAGGTCAGAGAACTTCTGGGAGTTAGTTTTGTCCTTCCATTGTGGGAAAAGAACTCAAAGACTGTCAGTCTTAGGTGGCAAGCAGTTTTACCTACTGAGCCATCTCATCGGCCCCAATTCCATTTCTCTCTTAAAAAAAATTTTTTTTTTATTTTATGAGTGTATTGCCTACATGTATATAAATGCACCCCATGTCATGCAATGCCCACAGAGTTCCAGAACCCCTGGAACTGGAGTTATGGACAGTTGTTAGCCACCATGTGGGTGCTGGGAATTGAACCTGGGTCCTCTGCAAGAGCAGCCAGTGTTTTTTTTTTTTTTAAGCCAATTTTTTATTGAAGTTCTGTGCATTTCATACAACATTTCTCAACCAAATTTAGAACCATTCCCCCTTCCTTGCCCCCCACCAGAGCTCATGCATCATACATTCTGCCATACATGTCTTTCATCTTTTTTTCTCAGTCTTTTTTAAAATTTTTCGATGCAGAAATTTACTGTTCTGGGCAGAAGTTTACTGTTTCAGTCAGTTCTTTGACCCAGTCTTTTGTTGTTGTTGTTCCTTCCAATTTGTGTCACTCCAAAATATGCAAATATGCATGCCACACATATATCAAGATTATGATGTCTTAGGTTTTAGCAACCTCAGCTTCCTCAGCTTATGATTTTTTTTTTTTTTTTAGGCTAAAAGATGTCATATTTTCCTTAAGGAAGTGTTTGAAGGCTCCTCCTTGGCAAGCCCAAACAACCATCAATCTTGCCCTTATGCTCCACACTGGGGTTTTTCCTTCCCATGGTCACCCATATGAGGTCCAATAAGCACCGTGTCCTGTCTTGATCTTCCTGTACTGGCCTCCATGATATAGCCTGGGTAGTCCAACAATGGCAGTCTATACTCTGAAGAGGCTGAAACCCAAGTAGCTGTTTAGTCCACAAGTTGAATGTCTCAGCAGTTCCTATTTGGCATTGAAGGTTTGGAGGATTCTTGGAGAGACATGAATCTTCAGCCCATATTGGAAGGTTAAAAAGCTGTGCCTCATGTCTTTGAAGGATGGCAAAAGCAGTGGCAGCCACAGTGTAGATGCACTTGCCAGTAAGAATTGAAGACAGGCAAAACAACAGTGCTCTTTTTTCTTCTTTTTGTCTTTTTACTAAGAGCTCAAGTTTTATACCTGAAATACAATTTCTCAGGCCTTACTGATTATTTCTGCTTATACTTTCCTTTTGGATGTTTAAGGCCACACAGCTCAGATTAACCAAGGTTTTTGTTTTCTCAAGGTCACTTGAGGATCTGGTCCTCAGGGGTAACTCCATTTTGGGGGGGGGGCAGAGGGAGGCTGGCTCCTTTTGGCTTTTCATTTACCAGTTCCATCCACTCAAGGAAAAAGTCAGGTCTTACTAGACCAGGCTTCCCCTTCTGAAGCATGAGCAGACTTTCCTCTTTATAGACTGGACACTGGCTGAAATCCCATTAGTGGATCTCCAAGACCTCCCTATACAGGAAGACTGGTGACTCACATTTGCAGGACATTTCAAGAGATGAATAGTCCCCTGGGACTTAGCTGATCTCTGAGGGCAGGGAACAAAGTTATCCTTTAGGTCCCTTGGCCGAATTGGTATGGGTGTTAAGTATGGTTGTTAAGCACCCAGAAAAGCTAAGTTACACCAGCCTGATACACCACACCTATACTAAAATTATGTCATCTGAAAACAAACTGAATGTTATTTCCATATCATATTTCATGATTTGCATTTTTCCATTTTGATTTTATATTATTCTAAAATATGCATAAAAACTGTGTCCAGGTATGTTTATACTTCCCACCCTCATTTCTGTTGCCTGAGACATTTAACTGATGTGGGCATGGATACCCCCAGGACATGGGGACAGTGTAAGGAAAGGGAGCAGTGATAGTGGTAGCAGTGAGGCTCTAACCACCAAGCAGACTAACCTCTGACCCTGCAGCTGCACCCTTGCATACCCGATGCTGACATCACACCTTCATTTTGGTGTGCACGTTGTGTAGGGATGCCACCTGCCTTTGCATCTTACACTATTTCTCCAGTGCTCACAGGAGCTTCACTGACAACTCTCCTTCAAGATTTCAAAAAAAAGGATCAAAAGAAGATGGCCCTGCCCATCCTCCAGACCAGGTCCAGTGTCCGGGGAAAGGAACTGAGTTACTATGCTGAGATCATGTCCTCAAAGGATCCTCCATGGCATTCTCTGCCTACGATCTGGATTCAGCAAAGGTGGGGATACTGAGATAATTTCAGGACAGCTTCAAGAGAACCTGACCACATCCGGGCGTGGTGGCGCACACCACTTAACACTTAGGAGGCAGAGGCAGGCGAATCTTTGTGAGTTCAAGGCCAGCCTGGTCTACAGAGTGAATTCCAGGACAGCTGGGGCTACAGAGAGACCCTGTCTCGAAAAGACAAAGAGAGAGAGAGAGAGAGAGAGAGAGAGAGAGAGAGAGAGAGAGAGAGAGAGAGAGAGAACCTGACCATGTTTTGAGTCAAGATCCTACCTATAAGGACAGTGATGGTATTGATCAAGAGGCCAACACAATTCTGTGAGAGGCCTGGCTGCCTTAATAGGAGAGGAGATGGGCAGCCTGGCTGAAGAAAGGGGAAGAGGTGGGAGCACAGTGAGGCAGTGCCCTCACCTCAGAGGCAATGCTCCCCTGGACTCAAGAGTGGGTACTGTGTACAGTCTAGAGAAGTGGGACTCTGGGTCACAGCAATACAGTGGCATCCGCCATGTCCCCTGCTGCTTCTAACAGCAGGCCACAGTGCTGAAGTTGTGTGCACATGAGAAGAGCCGAATTACTGCTGAGGAACACAAGAAAACTTACTCTTCAGTGCCAAGTTGAAACCCACCATACATTCATTCACTGAGACTAGGAACAGATCATTGTCAATAGGGACCAGAGGCTACCAGAGAGGTCCCTCACTGCCAGCCAGTCTGCTATCACATGGACACCTATAAAGCACGAGGTAAGTAAGCCTTCTTCCAACAAGCACCACTTGGGGGTGTCCCCACACTGGGGGCACACCGGCCCACAGAGGCATGCACAGTTGTGTATACAAGTACATAGAGCAGCGGTAAAAATAGCTGTAGGGCTACTTTTGCCTGTAGTGTAACATCTATGCATTATTTTATTGATGGCAAGACAATCACAAGTTATTTGACAATATTGAGTATTTCTTATTTCAACACACTGCAGTACTTTTGAATTTCCAAAACTGGAATCACAACAAAATTTCCAACTTGAGAACAGAAAAGACGAGAATACACAGTGAGCACATGTACTTGTGTGAGGATGCGTCTGTGTATATGCAAGTCTATGTATAAGTATGTACACAGCATATAAAAGCTAAACATTGTACATTGGTCCTTGCCTTCTGGAAGAGGTGCCCAGGGGGGAGCTCAACACGTTCTATCTGGCTCTGACACAATCTCCTAGGCTGGAGGTGTGAGAGGACCATTCACAAAGATCAGCACTGCCATTCTGAATGCATTTCTGAGAAATTCCAAACTTCATTCTGAACACCATGCTGGAGCCCTGCCTGGTGAAGGAATTCATCCGACCCATCCGAAGCACGGGAGAAGAGCCAATGCCAATGCTGAAGTTTGGTGGGCTTTGACTAGAACCACTGCTCCTGACTGGTTTGCGGTGGGCCTGGGGCAGCGAGTCTAGGTTCATCTAGAATGCTGGCTGTCACTTGAGAACACTCTCAGAGATTTTACAGGTCCTCAGGCCTAAAGCATTATCAGAGTAAGTGGAAACGGCAAGGGTGGCTTGCTGGGTGGGGGCAGGTCAAGTGCCCTGGGCAGCCCTCTGGAAACCCCACTGAAACCCCTGCCTCAGATACTGACAGTGTACCCATAATATTCACAAAAGTGTGCATACAAAGATTCCATCTGTACCATGCCAATGGGGTGAAAACACAAGAAATCGACTTTTCTAGAACAGAACGCAGCAGTTTTAGAAACCAAGGGTCTAAGACCATGTACAGTTCAGAGTGGGATTCTTGTGTAGACACAGTCATAGGCAGACTGACTGCATGTGGCCCAGGCTCCCTGGCTTGCCAGAAGGAGGGCTTCAGGGCACATCACCAGGCATAGTGCACTGAATTTGCAAGTCAGCCTGGTTATGTGCACCAACTGTGGAACAGGCAGGTTACAGCATGTCAGAACCACACAATCACCTCAGCTTTTAGTGGCCAAAAGCACCCCTTCCTTCCTGTGATCTCTTGCTCTGCTGGTCACTGGCTGGGTGCAGAGAGAACATACTGCCTGTGCCCTCAGCCTCCTGCAAGGCTTCTTAGGGATAGAGAGGAGACAGAAAACAGTCCAGGGGCCTGCTGTTGGCCTACAGGGCACAGGCTGTCATTTTCCCCAGGGCCCTCATAATGCCCCTCTCTGCCAAGAAAGACTGAACAATGTCCCTCAAGGCTGTTTTGTTTGATTTGACTGTGGGGAGCCTAGATAAAGGGTCTGGTTGGTTTGAGCCATGTGGCCCTGGACTAGAACCTAATTACTGTTGCTCAGTTAATTGTTTTAATTTACTGGGTTGGGGATGGGAGGAAGTTCGAGGTGACAGTTTGAAGAGTACAGGAAGGAGGAGGTGTGTGGAAGTTTCTCTGTAAGTTTACAAATATACGGAAAAAAAAAGAGCACATCTTTAAAATAAAAATGACTACATTTTTTTATCTGGCACACCCTCCACCCATATACCAAAATTCCAAAGTCTGAAAATAAATGGTAGGTTAATTCTAGAACCTGTCTAGGAATTCACAATATAAGAGCACAGTTGTTTTCAGATCACGAGGAATATAAAATTAATGTCGCTCAGTTTGCCTTACAATTAGGGTGCTAGCATCCACAGATGGGGGATTACCATTCATCTTTTGTTTTTCCGGGACTGTGTTACTTCACTTAACATAGTATCTTCTAGTTCCATCCATTTACCTGCAAATTCCATGATGTCATCTTTCTTTACTGCTGCATAGAACTCCACTGTGTAGATGTACCACATTTTCTCTATCCACTAATTGGTTGAGGGGCACTTGGATTGGTTCTAGCTCTTTGCTAATGTGAAGAGAGCTGCAATAAACATGGTTGTGCATATATCTCTGTGGTAGGATGAGTCTTGTGGGTATATACCACTCCTGGGTATATACCCACAAGACTCAGGTGGGCTCATTTTGAATCTTTTAAGGGGTCTCCACACTGCTTTCCATAGCGGTTGTATGAGTTTCTATTCCCACCAGCAGTGGATGAGTGTTCCCCTTTCCTCACAACCTCTCCAGCATTTGGTATCATTTGTTTTCTTGATCCCAGCCAGCCTTATCAGAGTGAGATGATATCTTTTTTTTTTTTTTTTTTTTTTTTGGTCTTTTCGTGACCCAGCTGCTTAACTCACTTGAGACCGCTGTCCTGGAACTCACTCTGTGACCAGGCTGGCCTTGAACTCACAAAGATTCCCCCTGCCTCTGCCCCAATGCTAGGATTAAGGCGTGTGCACACACGCCCACTTGTGAGATGATACTTAAACATGGTTTTAATCATGCTATTTTAAGATGCTTTCCAGCCATCTCTATTTCCTTACTTGTAAGTCTCTGTTCAGCTCTTTACTCCATCTTTTGAGTGAGTCATTTGTTTTTCTTCTTTTTGAGTGTAGTTTATATATTCTTTTTTTTAATTTTTTTTATTTAATTTAGTTTTTTTTATTGATGCTTCTGTTGCGATTTCATACATTTTTTCCCAATTCAGTTCAGGCTTTTTCCCTTTCCCTCCCCCCCACCCCCCACCCCATCCCAGGTCATGCATTCTGCCATAAACTGTCCTGCATCTTTCTCTCAGTTTTTTTTTTTTTTTTTTTCATTTTAGCTATAAGTGATAATCCATGAGTACAAGCATCCTTCATGCAAAACCTATCTGCAGGCTGTTGTGCCCAAACACCTACAGCCCCACCATCCAGTGGGGGGTGACAGGTTGTTTGTTCAATCAAGTTGATCAAATGAGTGTCCAGACTACATTGCTGTAGTTTCACCATTCACCCCAATCGCAGCCCTTACATTCTACCACGCCCCCTCTTCCGCAGGTTGTTCCCTAGGCTTAGAAAAGGGGCACAGGTGGATGAGAGGTAAAACAATCCACTCTCTCTGGAGCTGTTGACTTGGAGTCTGGTCAATTCTGGCTGTTTCCTTTCATGGGCTGACAGTTTGTCCAGGAATAACCTTTCGATCCTGCCCTGGCGCGTTATGGCGTCTCCCCTGCGACCCCCGAGTAGTTTATATATTCTTGAAGTTAATGCTCTATCACTTGCATCTGCAGTGAAGGTTTCCTCCCACTCTGTGGGTTTTCTCTTCACTTCCCTGATTACTGCTTTCGCTGTACAGAAGCTTCTGAGTTTAATGAGGTCCCACTTGTCAATTGTTGACCTTATTTCCTGCGCAGCTGCTGTCTGATTTAGAAAGTTTTTTTCCTATGCCTACATCTTGTAGGTTAGCAGCCAGTGTTTTTAACTGCTGAGCCATCTCTCCAGCCACCCCACCCCCCTGGAAATTCCAATTTTTAAAATACATGGTTGGGGCTGAAGAGCCAGCTCAGTGGTTAAGAGCAGCAACTACTCTTCCAGAAGACCTGGGTTCAATTTCCAGCACTCGAATGGTGTCTAAGAACTGCCTTTAAGCCAGGTGTAGTGGCTTTAATCCTAGCACTTGGGAGGCAAGAGGCAGGTGGATCTCTGTGAGTTCAGGGCCAGCCTGGTCTACAGAGTAAGTTCCAGGACAGCTGGGGCTATAGGGAGACCCTGTCTCAAAAAGACAAAAACAAACAAAATGAAACATGGTTAAGCAGGTTTTCTGAATCATTGTTTTCAGTCATAATAAAGAACAAAATTTGGAACTAAACAGGCTTAAGAAGAGTTGAGCTTCATGTTTCAATTTTCACTCTATCACACAAGAAACAGGAGTTAATATCCTCACGGAACATGTGACCTTCAGACAACTCTCAAACAGCACAGCACAGTCACTTCATTTCTAGAGTAGATTCTTGATCTGGTAACTGCTTTTTCCTTGGAGCAGAAACAGTACCTTTCAAAGAGCCTGGTCTACCATGAAGCAGTACCCAGGGGATGTGAACATCACCACCAGACACCAGTCTTGATCTGAAACTGACAATCCCCAAAATAGGGAGATGACCAAGCTGCAGGAAGCAGAGCAATGGTTACTAAGGATTAAGATGGTTAAGATGCCTTTCACTGGCACATACAATCTACCTGCCTTTCTGATTTTACTCTTATTATTATCAATATTTCTTTAGGTACATATCTGAAGGGATCTTAGGGAACAAAAATTTTAAAAGCACACTGGTTAATGTCCTTCAGTGACTTTTCATTGCCCTTAATATAACATAAACCCTGACCTGATACTTCTTTGTCTGGCAGGGGTTAGCCACCTTCACCTCCAGAGTACAGCACTCTGGTCCAGATCTCAGAGGCCTAGCCATGGTGAAGTCCATTGTGTGTCTTGACTATGCCAAGCACTGTCAGCCACAGTATTAAAATGACAAGTATAGTAAAATTTTAATTTTAAATTTTAGATGGTGGATATATGAGTTTTCATGATTGTTCAAAAGCACTGTTTTTTTTTGTTTATTTGTTTTTGTTTTTTCTTTTTTGGTGTTTTTGAGATAGGGTCTCCCTTTAGTCCCAGCTGGCCTGGAGCTTGCTATGTAGACCAGACTGGCCCTGAACTCATAGACATCCGCCTGCCTCTGCCTCCCGAGTGCTGGGATTAAAGGCGTGTGCCACCATGCCCAGCACTAAAGATGGTTCTTATCCTATCCGCCATGTGGGTGCTGGGAATTGAACCGGGGTCCTCTACAAAAACAGTCAGTGCTCTTAACTGCTGAGCCATCTCTCCAGCCCCAAGAGCATTTAACAGTCTTCACTATATTTCATACATAATTGGAGTTTTTGAAAGGGCAGAAATACACATTGCAATTGAATAAATCCATTTAACTTTCAAATAAGGCCAATTTCATTTCATCTCTTCAAATAAGCAGTTCATAACAAACCTCAGCAGAATGCCTTGGGCTGAACCAAAATTACAGAAGCAGTAAAAACAAAAACAGTTATAGTTAGATCTTCAAGGGGCCTATGGAAACCCACACCTCTATTTCCAAAGCTGGGCGGGGGGGGGGGTGTACACCTGCTCTTGATGGTAATCAGTGATGTATCTTTATCCTGCAGATAAAGACAATTCAGGATAAATTTAACTTGACAATGGGGTGGGGTAATTTAATGTATCAGTACAAGCTAAAATCAACAGTTAAGAGTGCAGTAAGCTGAACCTGTGATGGGAACCCAGTAAGCATCTGTTTTGTCTCACCACCAGCTGCTTTCCTTTCTCCTCTCTGTATTCATTGTTTTTCTGAAATTTATTCAATGACTCCTCTTTATTCCAATGTTTATGTCCTTTAAGGTTCCCTTCTTGGTTGTCTTCCTACCCTCTATTTGCTCTAGAAAGTCTCGTCTGTAGTTTCAACAATTGTACATGTTCCTGCTGCTGTTCCCCATGTCATCTTAACAACCCCAATCTTGTCCAAGTCCTGCTCTGGTCTGTGTCATGTCCGCTCGTCCCCCTGAATTGGTCCACCATTCATTCAATTACAACACTTGGCCCTGATGGCATATGCCATGCTTAACTCTCCCATACATAAACACTTCACAACTTGAGTCAATTCTATTTTGTGAATCTCTCTATTCCTATGGACTCTAAAGTGGAGAATCATTTTCCACACAGGCCAAAGAGCAGAAGACTATACCAAGAGAATATATTAAAAACAAAACAAAACAAAACAAAACAACTCAGAGAAATACATACAAAGCCCACACCATTAAAATTAGGATTGTTTGGTACTGAGTATTTTGGCTGTCTGATTGCTCTGGCTTATGCAGCACACTCTTATTCACCCATGTTCTAACAGATACTGAAAAACAGTCAAATGGCTCATAAGCCAGTCATCAGTACAGTCAGTAGTCAATACTGTTTATTTAATATATTCTATAAACTTAAGCATCAAGCATACCTGCTTTCCAGACAACATTCTGGGGTGTATGGATGTGGGTGTATGTTTAGAGATAATAATGAAAACTGCTGAATGACAGCACATTCCTAGACAGCTGACTTCATAAAACTCTACACTAACATATGTGCTAGATCTGACTCATAAACTTGGTGGTCAAATGTAAAAACTACGAACAAAAAAGCCCACATGCATGGTTATTGCATAAAAGATTCACTAGATTACCTGACTAATTATACATTCACAGAGAGTATGAAATGTAGTATATAACACACTTTTGTAGAAAGCTTAGTAGACTCTAATCCCCTACTACCAGAGTTAATGTTACTCAATCCACACAATTACCAAATAAGTACAGATTAGAAATACTAAACTGTATTTGCTAGTACAGGGTAAGTGTACAAAACACAGTAGTTGATTATTGGATTTTAAAGATAGTCTGGGTCCAACCTTGATTTCACTTGTCATTTAGATTTCTAAGCCCCTCCCTCTCTGAAATGAAGCCCCTTCTCATCTCTGAAATATGAACAACAATAGCTAGAGAGACTAGCCATAGCTAGCTGTGAGCTCTGGGTTTGATGGAGACCCTACTTCAATGAATAGGGTAAAAGAACATGGAGGATGATTCCCAACAGAAACTTTGGGCTTATGTGCAAGTATACATACCCCCATAATATGCACCTATCACACATGCAAATCCAAGTAAGCATACACATGCACAACATACATACATACATACATACACACACATAAAATGGAAAAGCAAAAACAAGTCATTGTAGGGATAAACAGTGCACAAATGAAATCAACAAGGCCTTTGTTTTATGGGATACATTAGTAGAAAATAGAGACAGACAAATGCTTGTCAGGGTATGAGTTCTGGAAGAATAAGGAGATAAAAGTGAGAGACTGTTTTCTGAAACAGCAAAGGCATGCACATTCGTGCACATAGTTCTTTGTTTTGTAGCCCTGGGATTTGAACCCAGGGCCCTAAGCATATCAGCAGGTACTTTACCAATAACCTATACTCCCAGTACTGTTTGTTTTTTAGATAAGCCCTGGCTGGTCTCAAAACTCATGATCTTCCTGTCTCCTGTGTGTTAGGATTACAGGTATATGCAGACTCATGATCCTGTTGCTACCTCCTCCTGAGCCCTGAGATTTTTCTACACCCTGCTCACCCTATTCAAGGCCTTGTTTACTGGGTGTCATCTGCACCCAAGTATGAATGAAATAACAAGAGCCATGAACATTATGGGAAATATGCCTGGGGCCAGTCTAGCATTGTCAAAATGGAGTATAAATGAACCTAGAATGAGGGCGATGAGAACAGACACAGGAACTTTGTAGCCTTGGTGAAGATTCTGGATTTGACTGAATGAAACGGGAAACAGCTGGGTGGAGACCAAGGCTGAACAGGGAAGCAACAATGTTTTATTAAGTATATACCAGAGATGCTACAATGTTTTAAATATTGCTGCTACTGTTACCACTGCTTTCTAGACTGAAAAGAATTTTTCTATCACTTCTGTGAACAGCAATGACCCTGAAAGTCTGTATTAATTGCAAAAGCCACTCTATTGGTTCCAGGAGGACCTTTAAAAAGCCAACTGAATCCTTGGTTAATTACCAAAGCTACTAAATACACAACCCTAAATCAACTATACCAAAATTAAAACTCAGGAGCACACAAGAGTGAATAGAGTGGCTTTTGCAATTAATACAGACTTTCAGGGTCATTGCTGCTCCTGGTTTATTTTAATGGAGCTGAGTCATGGCATCGTATTTACAGTTGAGAAAGGCAGGCTATCCTTCTATCCAAAAGCTGAATCAAGACTTTTAGGTACAGGTACAAAAGGGAAGCCTATTCCCTCTCACTTTATCCACTGCATATTACTATCTAGTTTATGTAATTACTATACACATCTTTTATTCTAGAAGTAATAATGAAATGGATTTTAGAGGCAAGGGTTTGAAAGCTGCCTCTATTATTTGAAATTTTCTATATACAGATTTTGTGCTAAATACTTCATAAGAAGACTACAACTGTGATCCCCACTGAGGCGGGAGAACTGCCATAAATTCAAGGCCAGTCTGGACTACAGACAGAGGAAACTCCAGTCTGGACTACAGACAGAGGAAACTCCAGGCCAGCCTGGCCTACAGAGTGAGAACCTGTCTTGGAAAAAAACAAACAACATAAGCTATCTTCTTGCTTCCATTCTGTATTAGTCAGGGTTCTCTAAAGAAACAGAGCAACAGGATGAATATATATAACTATATACAATTTATTGATTTGCTCACATGACGGAGCTCAACAGTAGCGCCGAACTGGAGAGGCTGGGAATCCAGGGAACTGCTCAGTCCGCAAGGCTGGATGTCTCAGGAGTCCCAGTCTAGTTCTGAAGGCCCGAATGGATTCCAGGAGACTGCCAGTCTCAGTACACGCTGGGATCCGAAAGGTTGATCACCGCAGCAAGACAAACTCACCAGATGAGAGAAGCAAGCCGCAGGAGGAAAAAAAGGGACCAGCTCCCGCTGCCGTGGCCTTAAATACTGCCTGCCGGCAGAAGGTAACACCCACATTTGGGGTGGGCCATCCGGGTTGAGGTGGTCCAATCAGAAGACCCTTTTCTCTTATTTGTTCCTTAGTCCAGTCAAGTTGACACCCAGGATTAACCATCACACCTTCCTTCTACCCCTCAGTCAATTCTTTTCACTGAACCACTGATCATTGATGACAGCCAATACATTTTCATGCCTAATTTCCATTTCTGTCTGCTTAGTACAATTGTTTGCACATCCTTACTGCACATCCTTACTGGATTTGAAATCTTTTTTTTTTTTTTTTTTTTTTATTTTTTAACATATTTTGTATTATAGATAAAATATTTCTTTGTCCTCATCCCTGTCTGAACTTTCTCTCCTGATCTTAAAATATAAAGTTTTAATTTTCTTTAAAACTGCTTTATTTAAATTATGTGTATGTCTGTGTGGGGGTATGTGCAGATGAATGCACCATCCACAGAGGCCAGAGGAGGGAGTCAGGAGACAGAGTTACAATGGTGACTGGGAGTTACCCAAATGCTGAGAACTGAACTATGTATGCTCCTCTGCAAGAGTAGGCAAGCCATTCTTTTTTTTTTTTTTTGTCTTTTTGAGACATGGTCTACCTATCGCCCCAGCTGGCCTGGAACTCACTCTGTAGACCAGGCTGGCCTTGAACTCACAGAGTGCTAGGATTAAAAGCATGCACCACCACTCCTGGCTTAAATATGGTTCTTAGCTGTTATGTGGGTGCTAGGAATTGAACCCAGGTCCTCTGCAAGAACAGTTGGTGCTCTTAACCACTGAGCCATCTCTCCAGCCCGCAAGCACTCTTAACCACTGAGCCGTCCTTACAGTCTCAGTTTTCATTTTTCTAATCTCATCTATTAAAAGTAATTTTGAATTTCCTACTAGGCTTACAAGAACATTCTGGGTATGAATGAAAGATTTTATATTACAGATACCAAGCATTACTTATATTTAATGGTATCTTTTAGCAAATGGCCATTCTAATGGAGTAATTTTTTTGGAATAATTTTTAAATCTCATTATACTGTCTAGTATAAGAGTGGTTGCTTTCACCATAGTACTGCTTAAAGGAGAAGCAAATCAATTAAAACCACTATGCCCAAGAATTCTCACATTTTCTCCAGCTAATCATCTAATTAAGTTATTTTTGGGGTTGCATGGTATATTTTTTATATGGTAATTAATAGTAAGTATGATGTTACACTCAATTACACTTGAAGCACTTTGTAATCATAAGCCTATGATTTGGGATATTTTTAAAAATGGAATATTCATAGTTTTAGAAATGAACCCCACTAATGATAAAAAGTCCCAATCCTAGACCCCACTCCAGTCTAAGCTAGAGAGTAAATCCTACAGGTTATCAAACCATACCACTGAAAGCATTTCAGTGGATGTCAGGAATGTTTTGAGGTAGACCTACATCTTCACATCCTAAGGATGGTGTAGTGGTATGAATGAGAATGTACCCCATAGACTCCAAGGATCTATACATTTTGTTCCTAGTTGGTGGCACTGTTTTAGGAGATCTTAGAAGGTGTGGCCATGCTGGAGGAAGCACATCACTATGGTCAGGCTTAGAGCACTTTTTTTTTTTTTGTCTTTTCGAGACAGGGTCTCCCTGTAGCCCCAGCTGACCTGGAACTCACTCTGTAGACCAGGCTGGCCTTGAACTCACAAAGATCAGCCAGCCTCCTGAGTGCTAGGATTAAAGGCATGAGCGACCACGCCTGGCTTGATTTTTCTTTTTTTTGGTCAGGCTTAGAGCATTCTTAACCCTTCCAGCTGCCCTCTGCTTCCTGTGAAGACGTAAGCCTCCACTCCGCTCCTGCTCCTCCTGCCGCCATGCCTCCCTACCATGATGGACTTTAACTCCCCCTGGAACTGTAAAGTCAAATAAATTCTGTTTCCTTGGTCAGAGTGTTTTAAAACAGCAATAGAAAAATAACTAAGACAGATGGCAACATACAGGATTATAGGAAATTAAATGAGAAATGTCAATAAGATGGAGGTCACAATATTCTGAATAGGCAAATCAGACATGGTAATATACATACTGCCATCTCCGAGCTAGCCTGGGAGCTGCCTGAGAGGATCTAGACCAACCAAGCTTTATTATAAAAATAACACTGAAGGGCTGGAGAGATGGTCTAGCGGTTAAGAGTGCCAACCGCTCTTATAGAGGACCTGGGTTCGATCCCCAGCACCCACATGGTGGCAGAGAACCGTCTGTAACTCCAATTCCAGGAGAACTCCAGTTCCAGGGGAATCCGACACCCTCTTCTGACCTCTGCGGCACTGCACGATATGGGTGCACAGACCTGCATGCAGACAGTACATTCATACACATACAGAAATAAATAAAATTAAAAAAAAAAAAATAACACTGAAGGAAGTCACTCAACTGGAGGCCCCTCAGCTGTTCCCCAGGCACTCCAGGACTCACCACCTCTCTGAATGTGCTGGTCCAAATCAGGCTCCCCCACCACATGTGATCTGACCAGCCAAGACTATCAACCTACCTACTTCATAAATTTGGTCTTAAATGCTACTAACAGTTTTGATAGTCACACCACACAGCTGACGAGCTTTCTACTGAGCAATTTCATCAATTCACTTACTGTCTCCTAGTGTATTGTGGGATACACCTGTAGTGTATTATTTTCACTAAGTTCCTTTTGCTTTATATTTAGTATACCATACACTAAAATTTCTTTCTCTTGGGCCAGAAAGATGGCTCAGTGGGTGAAGGCACCTGCTACCAAACCTGACAACCTGAGTTGGACCCCTAGGACCCAGATGGTGAAAGGAAAGAATTGACTCTCAAACCTGTCTCTGTCCCCAAAACATTTGCACACACACATGCATATAAAAATTTCTAATGTAATAAAATTTGTTCTTGAATCTCAATTTTGTCATTTAGCTTCCCTTACCAGATTCCTGTCAACTACAATTCTCATAAGTCACAGAGGTTTTCCTTTACTCCCTGTTAAAAGTACGAATAGGGGAGGCAAGACACATATAGCAACTTTCCAATTAATGTCTGCCATCAGTTTCTTTTGCATAGTCAAACTACCACAGGGCCACCAAGTCATCTAACTTTATTATAGCTAACAACAGAGGCTTATATATGTCTCTGACCCCATGATATGCATTTCTATACAATAAAAAGCAATTATCAAACTGAGCGGAGTGATACATACCTGTAATCCCAGCACTTGAGAGGCAAAGGCAGGGGATCAGAAATTCAAGGTTATTCTTGGCTACATACCGAGCTCTGGGGCAACCTGGGCTACGTAAGACTCTGTCTTAAAAGACCCAACCATCCCAACAAACAGCACTTATCCTTACTAGGTAAAAGTATACTAACACTCTCTGTTCTATTTTGTTTCCACCCTAACTCCTCCTTCTAAAGGCTGGTCATAACCCCCTAAAGTGATAACTCACTGGTAAGATGGGACCTGCAATAAGCAAAACAAAGATTGATTTTCAATTTAAAAAGCTCTTTTTCTGACAGCTTTCTTATTCATGTTAGAATTCTCAAACTGTAATAAGGATTTTATTAAGACTGAAAATCATTTTACATATCACAAAGCATTATTAATAAATATCTATAATGCATGACTAATTGTTTTCTATGATTTATCAATACAGATTTGCCATTTTTGGTTATGTCTATAATGATTAATAGATTATATTAAGAAACTAAAAAAAGTTGCATTATAATATTTTAAGAATTAGTTTCGCCAGGCGTGGTGGCGCACGCCTTTAATCCTAGCACTCAGAAGGCAGAGGCAGGCGGATCTTTGTGAGTTCAAGGCCAGCCTGGTCTACAGAGTGAGTTCCAGGTCAGCTGGGGCTACAGGGAGACCCTGTCAAAAAAAAAAAAAAAAAAAAAAAAAAAAAAAAAAAAAGGAAAAAATTAGTTTCAGAAAAATGTGAATTCCAACTATTTCTGGACAAATTAGTATTGTATTTTAGTAAGAAGAGTTAACAAATTCCCACATTTAAGAATGAGAAACCGAGCTGGGCATGGTGGCACACACCTTTTTAATCCCAGCACTCTCTTTAATCCCAGGTGGATTCTGTAGGCCACCTGGGGCTTCAGGGAGACCCGAGAGAGAGAGAGAGAGAGAGAGAGAGAGAGAGAGAGAGAGAGAGACAGAGACAGAGAGAGACAGAGAGAATGCGAGCCTGACAACCTAAATTCAATCCCTGGAACCTACATCTTGGAAGGAGAGAACTGACTTCCGAAAGTTGTCCACTGATGTCCACATACTCACAGTGTGACATGGACACACATGTGCACGTGCATGCACACTAAATAAATGAATGAATAAAAAAAAATTAGATGAAAAACAGCCAGTCTTCAAGGTAAGAATCATCATCTGTTTTTCTTCTAGTGAAAGTTCTTACTCACTTTGCCACAAGGTTGGGCAAACAGTCCATATGATCACGGGCAAACAGCATGGTCTCACCCACGTTTTTGTAAATAAGAAAAGCAAATAGCCAACCCTGCCCTTTAGAAAGATAATTCCTGAAAAATAACTCGAAACCTAAACTGTAAACAGATGAAAGCTTGAAATAAATTTCAAATACAGTCAAACAAAAACTACCTTTGAAATATTCTTTTTAGATTGAAGAATTAATGTAGCATATTAAAAATGCTGTGACTTAAAAAAAAGCCTCTAAAAAGATGATTTTTGTATTTGTTTTTAGTTATTCTGATGAAGAACTATATTTTGAAAAATATAATTTTTTTAAACTCACAGCTTTAAATTGATTTCTACAGGATCAGATATAAACCTGGAAAAATCACTCTCCTTCAGGGTCCAGGATTCCTATTTTTGTTCTGGCCAAATGCCCACGAAAGCACAAACATGCCACAAAACCAGCCCAGGCTGCACCACCAGAGTTGGAGATTTGCAGGTTTTTTTTTTTTTTAACTGCTCAACGGCTGCTATATAGTGTTGTTTAGTGTAAACAGACTTGTTCAGGCAGAAGTATTTGGAGACAGAACACACAATTGCATGGTGAAGGATCGTGTAGAATATTCTGCCGAAGATGATGTTTCTTTCTCCTAGTCAGACACTATATTCTTTCTACCTCCCTGTCAACACATTAACTGCCATTTGAATAAGACCTGATTCTGGGTTGAGAAAAGCGTTCTCAATGAAATAATGAGGATAAATGGTGTTTAAAGCTGGAGGAAGCAACTGAACAGCAGCTATCTACTAGCTGGCAGGATTACACTAATAAAGCAGTTAGTTACTTGTGCTTTTGGAGGAAAGAAATTCTCCATTTTATACCAAAAACTCAGTTCATGGATCCACAAAATATGAGAACTTCATGATAATGAAGTACAAGAAGATATATGTGCAGAGCAGACCCACCATCTATGGAACACTTACAAGCAGCACAGTACAGACTCCAAACGAGCATTCTTAAGTGATAATGACAGTAAGTTGAGAGGCTAGGCAAGGCACACTGCACACTGCAGGTCAGACATCAAGGGAGAAGACACTTCCTGAACTGGCTCTGAGACATGGGAACTTTTGGATAGAAGCCAAAAGGCACCCTACAACTGGCTGGAGAGCTTTACGCAACAGTCTAAAGTATGAAGGAAACAATCATTTTATAATTTTGTCATGCTCTTGTAAGTAATAAAGTATGGAGTGGAAAGGGAGGAAAAACTAGAAAAATTCCCCATAAGCCCAAGCACTGTTTACAGAATAATCACATGCCATTTCTTGCTCAAAACGCATTCCACTCCTGGGAATAGGGCTTTCCAGGTAAATGTTGACTGCATAATATAGTAAACTGGAAAATTTGAGATTTCATCTGAAAGCTGTACCTAAAATGTACAATATCTTCTTATAAGCCAAAAGAGCATAATAAGTTAAGATGTGAGAGAGACATCACTGAACAGAAGAGCTACTTACATTAAAGACTCATTTCTTGCTGGGCACATCTCTAATCCCAACACTTGAAGGGCAGAGGCAGGCAGATCACCAGCCTGGTCTATATAGTGAGTTCCAGGCCAGCTGGGGCTTGCAAGGAGACCCTGTCTCAAAAAACAAACTTATTTCCCTCTACAAATTTCAAGATGGGATTTCATTTTTTCTTTTTCTGTTTCAAAAGACAAATGGTACTAACTCCAGTGGCTATGTTGATTAAATATTTGGGAGAGCTGTTATATGCAATGAAATAATTCAAGCATATAGATTACCATTTGTATGCAGAACATCCCTCCAAATCTATCCCTGTCTTGATTTTTTTTAATGCTCCTAAACATTGGAATTCTTGTTAACTGTACTGTTGCAGGAGCAAAACACGTGAGCTTGTTTCAAAATGCTGGGAGATGGTGTAAACTCAGAAAATCTTCAGACTGAAAAGATATCAGCCACAGTTCTGGCAGCTTTCAACCCTTGTTCTAGCTAAATTCTGGATTAAGTAAAGGTCTGTCTACTTCTTCAGCCCAAACACTTCTTCCTGTCAACTGTATTTATTGAGCTTCTGTGCCACAAATTTAACATAATTTTGTTCTGTTTGTTTTTGAGCCAAAGTATTTCTGTGTAGCTCAGAACAGCCTCAAATTCATTATCTTCCTACTTCTGCCTCCCAAGTACTAGGATTACAGGCATATGCCACTATACCCGGCTAACAAATATTTTTAAACTATTACTTTATAACATAAAACAATGTTGAAGTGGAACTGTTTTCTGGGGAAAGCAAAGGCCTGGCCTCCATTGCCATGTATGCACCTAGATATGAAATTAAGCCCTGGTTAAGCACCTCATTTCTCAGAGGCAGCTATTAGTGCTGCCCACTAAGCTTAACCAATTGTTAATGCCAGAGCAGTTACCAGAGATCATAACCTTACACTCTGGTGCCTAGTTTTAATAAAAAGGCCAGAGGCATGAGTACAAGGCCACGTCCATAGTCCAGAGCATCAAGGAACTAATGACTTCAATATGGTATGGTACATGCCTGTAATCCTAGAACTTGACTAGGCTAACGTGGGAGGATCACAAGTTGGAGGTGAACCTGGACATACAGTAAAATCCTGTCTCAAAGAACAACAAAAAAACCCAACATTCAGTTAAGAAAACTAATGATTTAATTAAACTGCATTCCAGGCCAATATTATCCTCTATGTATTAAATTAAAATATAAACCTGAGCTTGAGTACCTCATTTGTAGACACTAGAGCTGAGGGATCCACAACAATAAAGGATCCACAGTCTCAAATCCTGGAAAAATTATGCTTCTCTTAAGTGGCCAATTTGCTTTTTTTCTTATATATAGTCTTAGATAATTACCTAACTCCTTCTTTATTCTAGCTACCCAAATCAAAGGTAAATATACGGATTCCATCTAACAGTACAAAAGACACATATTTGGGGCTGGAGTGATGGCTCAGCGGTTAAGTGCACTGACTACTCTTGCAGAAGACCCAGGTTCGATTCCCAGCACCCACATGGTGGCTGAGAACTGTCTTAGGCTGAGCATGGTGGCGCATGCCTTTAATCCCAGCACTTGGAGGCAGAGGCAGGTGGATCTCTGTGAGTTCAAGGCCAGCCTGATCTACACAGCAAGCTCCAGGCCAGCTGGGACTAAAGTGAGACCCTATCTCAAAAAAGAAGCAAAAAAGGACACACATTTGTTTGTGTATTAACCCTAAAAGGACACACATTTGTTTGTGTATTAACCCTGTCCCCCGAGTAATTTAGTCCTATTTTTCTTTCCTCCTCATCTAATTTTTTATGGTAAGGTAAAAGATAGGTCAGAAAGTCAGTGAAGAAAGAAGAAAAAAATACTCCTTTAATTTTCCCCAGCTTTTTATTTTTCCCCAGCTTTTAAAAATGATGACAGGTAGATGATTAGTCAGCTTTACATCACTCTAACAAAATGCCCAAGACAGGCTTATTTAGCTCACAGTTGTGGAGGTTCAAGGGCCCTTTCAACTGTGTCCCGCTACATTAGATAACAAGAGCAGGAGCAATGCTATAGTCACTGCAGTTCGAACAGCAACAAGAGAGCAATGGGGTAGGGCCTCTGACAAGAGAGCACACAGCAGTGTCAACGGGCCTCATACTGGGCCAAGTCTCCAAAGCCTGCAAACCTGGGGAATAAATCAAACCCAAACCATACCAGGAAGGAACATTAAAAAAAAAAATCTGGCCAGGTGCAGTGGAGCACACCTTTAATCCCAGCACTCGGGAGGCAGAGGCAGGCAGATCTTTGTGAGTTCAAGGCCAGCTTGGTCTACAAAGTCAGCTCCAGGCCAGCTGGGACTAAAGGGAGACCCTGTCTCAAAAAGACTAAATAAGTAAGTAAGTAAATAAATAAATAAATAAAGTTTAGAATACAGGTGCAGCTTTTAATCCTAGCTCCAGGGCAAATTTGTCAAATAGTGAAAAATCCAATGTGGAGTTTTTCTTGCTGAGTAGGACTAGGTAATAATGCTAAGGAGACACTATGTCTGGGGAGAGATTTCTAATTCAAGTCAAACAGGGAAAGCGCATTAAGGTAATCAGTTCTGTATGGGTTACAGTAAAGCAAGAGACTTGATTCTCTTAGAAAGTTATACTTCTAGCTCCAGCAGTATCTAGCCTCCTTTGTAGTGTGAGAACTGTCCCAGCTCCTCCACTGTCCACACTGCCTACTCAAGTCTACAATGCTTATTTAGTGCCCATCATTCCTTCTCCTTTCTGTTTAAGAAAAAAATAAAGATATTTCCAAGCCTATGCAACAGGCTAATATTATTCAAACCTCTATCGTGTATACAGCATTACAGATAGTTTTAAATGTCTGTCTTTATAGAAAATTTTATGAAGTTCTACTCAAGTAGTATAAAAATTCCATTCACAAATTAGAATAGTAGCTGAGAAGTATTTGAAGATCATTACTCTGTATTCTCTTTCCATCACGCTGAGGAAATTAAGGGAGCACCAAAACTATTAAGTGGAGATGGGGAATGGAGAGAGGCAATAGGCAAAAAGCACAATGTGATGAGGTCATCAACAATGCTGCCCAATCAGCAAATACTGTTGGTTTAGACCAAATTCAAACAGTTCACATTCCAGGCCCCTCTTCCACACTTGAAGGTTGAGTGAATGCGCATACTATGGCCTTCTGGGGTGGTGGTCGAGGGTGTGTAAGTGCCTGTTATTACTGTGGGTCTAGCCTATACATTTCCTAGTTATCTTACCTGGAGGATAAGGTTTGTTTTTAAGGCTAAAATTTTAGACAGAGGACAAAAAAAATGAATAGGAACAAATTTGTGTGTGGTCTGGGGCAGACAACCAAAAAATCCATTTTACTATTATTCTCTTGGACACCTAAATAAATCAGGTAACACCAATAACCCTCTGCTAGAAAAGTCATGGACATTTTATATTACCCTTTATCGCCATCTGCCAACCTCAACCCTCCCTCCATGCATCACTTACAAAGTTCCACAAGCTCCAAGAGGGGCATGTGTCACAATCTATATGAACCACTGCCCTGTTGACCCGCAAAGGAACCACAAGCAAGCTACATGGTGTTTTTTTTTTTTTTTTTTT